>CM060314.1:17261086-17273586 GCA_030674185.1 Monoplex corrugatus | reverse complement strand
AACAGCAACAAAGGCATTTCAAAACAGGCAACAAGGCATTTCAAAACAAGCAACAAAGGCATTTCAAAACAAGGCGCAACAAAGGCATTTCAAAACAGGCAACAAAGGCATTTCAAAACAGGCAACAAAGGCATTTCAAAACAGGCAACAGATGCGTCTCAAAACAGGCAACAGAAGCATTTCGAAACAGGCAACAGAGGCATTTCAAAACAGGCAACAAAGGCATTTCAAAACAGGCAACAGATGCATCTCAAAACAGGCAACAGAAGCATTTCAAAACAATCAAAAAGCATTTCAAAACAGGCAACAAATGCGTCTCAAAAGAGCAACGAAGGTGTCTTAAAACAGGCAACAAAGACGTCTAAAACAAAGGTAACAAAAGCATCTCAAAACAGGCAGCAGATGCGTCTTAAAGCAGGCAATACGTGCGTCTCAAAATAGGCAACGACATTTCAAAACAGGCGACAAAGACGTCTTGAAGTGGCTATGATGTTTTAGTCTTCTTAGCAATGTCGTCTCCCATGGCTATCCAGATTAGAAGATAAGTTCATTGCAGTCCCCCCGGGACGTAGCAGTCCTGAGCCTCGACAAAATCCACCAGCTAGGGAGCAGAGTAGTCGCATGTCCAGATTTCACATTAACTATAGTGCAAGTCGTACGCTTAATACACCGTTTAATAATCCAACTGCCAACCCCCAACACCCGCGTGGTGTCCTTGTACTTCTTGACGGATCTTCGCATTGCAGCAACATGATCACCCGGCAGAGAGCAGACATCGTGAGTATTGTTTGTTTGTTGTTCTCCTTTGCCTGTATTGACTCTATGAGTGAGGCCAGGTACTTAAATTATCGATTGGTTCTATTCCTTTCTTGCGTCCGGGACAAGTGTCGTAACCACTGGGCTATGGCTCTACTTGTGCAATAGTGCATTATATTCCAACGTATTGTGCTCTTCATTCTCTTCTTCCTCCCCTTCGTCTTCTTGTTCTTGTTTCTTTTCTTGTTCTTGTTCTTGTTCTTGTTCTTGTTCTTCTTGTTCTTCTTCTTCTTCTTGTTCTTCTTCTTCTTCTTCTTTCTCTCTCCACCTCCTTCTCTTTCTTTTCTTCTTCGTCTTTTTCTTCTTCTTCTTCTTTTTTAGCAACCACTTCCTCTCGCTCTGCTGCTGCACTGCTCTCACTCCCACACCATTTCCCATCTCTCTTTTCTTCTTCTCTTTCCTCTTCTTCTTCTTTCACTCCCTCCGTCCCGGCCATCTACGCTTCTCTATCTCTCTCTCTCTCTCTCTCTCTCTCTCATCAACTCATCCCACATAAAACAAGACATAGCAATATGTTGACACAGCTGTCATCCAATTAGTTCTGTCATTTTTACAAGCGACATACACGTGCATTGTTGTTGTTGTTGTGTTGTCGTCGTCTCCAACTCTTTTCTAAATGATTCGCTACAAGTATCATTGGCATCTTGTTTCATATGAGAAATGTTATCAGGCACGTCGGTTTTTTTTTTAAAACGAAGCGAGATTGTCTCAAGTATCAACGTGAATAGAACGTCAATGTAGTATGCCTGTTCCTTCGTCAAGTAAACGCGATGTCAGTCGAGAAACAAAACGATGTTTTAAATTAAAGCAATCAAGCAATCACAAAAAAAAAAAATACGTGTTAGCATGAGACGTATCCAAAAACTGCTTCTGACAGCAATTTTTTGTAGTTTTCCGCATCTGTTTTCAACTTTTCCGCCTTTCCTGAATTTAAAAAAAAAAGCGTTTTTGCACTGTTTTGTATTTTACGTGTTCTCTTATCTTAAAAAACAACAACAACAACATGCAGTTATTTCCTGGTTCACAAATCAAAATTGATACCTGAAGTATAGAAGATGAGAAGAGAATGGGCGTAATAAAAAGCAAACAAACAAACGAACAAAACCCTATGATATGTCATTTTATAGATGGATTGTGAAAGCTGATTCGAAAGTATGATATTTTGTTTCAATTTAGTGAGGAAGACGTTAAATGGTTTGGAAGACTGCATCGTGAGTGCAATAACACATAATCGTTTGATAGAAATCCAAATTCATCATGGCTGATCTATAATCACACGCCTAACCCATTTTGCCGGCAAAACATTCAGCTTGATATAATTCCTAATGAAAATGTATTTGCTGGTATACGCGTTTTCCAATGGGCCCACACGTAAAATCACCGATATCACACATATACTGTACAAATGAGCAAAAAACAAACATTCGTCATTGGGTATTCCCAGTAAATCGAGACAAACTGACATTGATGATGTTTCATGTCTGAGAATAATGGATCTCGTTAGCTTTTTTACATTTTGGCCAATGAGAATTGTTGGATACAATGCTAGAATAACATATTGTTTTGTGAGTAACCTCCCTTGAACTGGGGATGGAAAGTGACATTGAAACCATAGCAGTTATTTTACCGTGTGTCAGGTTGCATACAATTTTTGGTAGTTAAAATGTAAATAGAATCATCATCTCCTGGACGTTACGCTAGAATCAGTTACATGGACAGGAAAATAAAACCACCATACATGGACATCAAACATTAATGGGGGAAAAGAATCACAATCCCACAATGCCCCACATTTGACCAAACCTCCATCTTCGGCCACTGTGAAAAAAAAGCACAAAAGTTACTATTATTGTTATTTTTGATTGAAGCCCAGTGCATTGAGCCAAATCAGGGCTATAATAGTTTCAAAAAATACACAATATTTCAACAGGACAAAATAAAGTAAAAGAAAATTAAAAACACATATCAATGCATTTGCGAACATAATCTAAGGAGATGTCCCTGGCGTTGATCACTCCACCCAATTTATTACGCAAAAGATTTAAAAAAGATCCCTGAATACAATTTTAAATGTAACTAAGGACTCTAAAAGATATATAAAAACGGGTCTAAAGTACCCAAAATTGCTTCTGCACATCACATTTTCCTAGCGTCAAAAATGCACTTAATACATGTACCCTATCATCAATCCTAGAAGGATGTGCTTAAGACTTTATCGAATATTTACAAGAGATTGGACCAGCAAGGCAGAAAATGACAGGAAGAAATGACAAAATGCAAAAGAAACAAAGAGTGACAGAAAAGATACAAATTCTGGCAAAGAATTTCCAGAAGGTGGGGATACTATTTATACTGAAAGATCCCCTGGCATCCCACGGGGGGAGCACATAATTTGAGACATAATTCTTTGTTTACTAACATAAAAACATTTGGTCCCCTTTTTATCCACTGGACGAGGCGACAGGGAAGGTTTTAGTCCTCTTTTTATTATCCGTTGTTTGGTTTGTTTGTGGTCTGTTTGTGACCGTGCATTCGCTCTTGACAAAGGCCGGTTGGCCGAAAATTTGCGCTTGTCTTGTCTTGTTGTGTTGAAAACGCGCTTGCTTTGGTTTGTTTGTTCTTCTGGTTCCATAAAAACATGCACTTATATGTTTTTTTACATGCTGTCATCACCCAATCTAGGACTAAACTACAACATGTAACATTAAAATAAGAACAATAGTGTTTAAATATCTTAGAATTACATTGATGGCTAAATTCAGACTTAATAGCGTAAAGGGAAGATTCGATTGTATATACTGAAGGGATATACACATACTTTATTAATCTGATTACTGTCCCTCTTCCCACTCCATTCCACTCTCCATAACATTGTACCAGTACTTCTCTTCAAGTTGCAGTCTTCGATTTTAAGGTTTTTGAAACAAACATAAAGCGTGCCTACATCGCGGAACATGTCATCGACGCCCGTTTTGACTGTTCTTGACTGAAACGTGGCTCAAGCAACAAGGAGATGAAGGTAAGTGTGCTGACCAAAAGTAATCCCTGGTTGTTCTATCAAAGCATTTTCCTGACTTCCACTGGTAGAGGAATCACTGTATCGGGACATTTAAACAGAGGATCATGTAGCGGTATCAAATGACGTAAAAGCACATTAACTACAGTTTGTGAATACTTCGACACGTTTAAACACAACAGTGTACCAGTGCATTGACACATATAAACAGTGCCTATAGTCTGTATTGGGCAGCATCTTCACTGAAAATGGCAAACTAGACAGAGAAATCGAGACCAGATACCAGAAAGCCAACGCAGTCAGCTACCAACTTGTCCCTCTCCTGAAACACCCCAGCATTCCCACCAGCACTAAGGCGAAACTCATCAACGCCATTTTTCTACCAACGCTGACATACCAGTGCCAGACATGGTCCCTAACTAAAGTCCTCGAGAGAAAACTGGTCACCTGTGAAATGAAATGCCTGAGGAAAGCAGTAAACAAGACAAGGTGGGACAAGATCAGAAATGAGGTGATACGAAACATGGTAGGAGCAACACCAATCCTACAACACATCGAACATATGAGGATCAAGTGGTTCGGACACCTCTCACGTATGCCCCTAAACCATCCAGCTCTTCGGGCATACAACACCAGATACTCTGGCTGGAGAGCCAGAGGAAGACCAAGACGACGATGGAGCGACTCCGTGGCAGACACCCTCAGAGCTCACGATATGTCCCTTCTCCAGGCCACCCGCCATGCTGCTGACAGACGACTGTATCTCCCCGCGACGCCCACCGGTACAAACGGAAGGAAAAAGTAAAGTAAGTAAGTAAGTATAGTCTGTATTGCACCAAAACTACGTCAATGCACTGGCACATTCAAACACAGTGATTATAGTGTTTCACGACACTGGTATATCAAACCACAGTGACAACAGTATGTCAATGAATCAACGCCTTTGAATGTGCATTACAAACAATACCAACATAAGTTACACCAGCACATTTAAATGTACGTTTAAACACAGTGCCAGCAATGTATCAACGTACAGGTACGTATAAACAGAGTACTAACTGTGCAATCATACATCTATCCCTCGCCCAAAGTGATACTAACAATACGCCAGTAGACATCAGTAAACAAAATAACGCATGTCATCCTTAACTTTCTTGTAGCTCAGCATTCTCATCTGATAGATGCATTATTGGAGTAAAGCTTACTAAGCCAAGGAGGACTCTCAACGTGAAAATAGCTCTGAACGTGAAAGGAAACCTTTTGAGTTCCTTCTCCTTGACAAGAGGTCGTCAAGATCGCACACAGTAATCAAGAAAGCCAGTGCAAAGAAGCCAAACCTCCAAGAAACCTTAAATTATTTCATTACAACTGCACAGGGGGGGGGGGGGGGGAATAAACTTACCATGTCATCTGAAAGAATCCCTATTTTAAACTTTGATAGAGGGTGGATAACGTTTTTTGATTAGAGCCTATGGTGCCTGAGTTCTCATTAGTCCTTTGAGTGGACTTTATTGATCCCCACCCCACTTCTACACAATTTGTCAGAGCCATGAACGGTATGTCAATAGTGACAATACTTGTACTGTCTGTGTCTGTTCTCAGTGCTTCAAGCAGAAAACTTGGTAACCAGAAAAAATAGTCAAGTTGATGGAGGGGAGGGTCCACACAGTTCCCTGTCCCCTGCAAGCGGTCGATGATAGAGGAGCAATCAATTAACGTGGTCAGTTTGCTGTCTGCGCTGGTGTCCCGCACTGTGCAAGTATCCATTGTCTAAGAAAAAGTAGTGTAGTGTGAACTGTTATTTCTGATGATTGTAGACTATGTTATCGGATGACGTTCGGTCTGACATTGTGATCCCCAGCGGCTGAAAGATGGACAAATGAATAAGCGTGAAAGTAGAGCAGCACGCTCTGATTGCTTTTGAGTTGTCTGACCTTAAAACGTTTCTGTAGACTTCCAGATAGAATTGTTACTATCACTAGAAGGAGCGATAAGAAAGCACTGTTCAATATTAATAGTTCAAAATGCCTGCTGTGTAAACTGCAATTCGTTTAATTTAAATAAAAGCCTTTAAGTCATTGAAACAGTTTTGCAATGTAACTTATCACTGTACATCCTTTATGCCAAGAACTTATATATATATATATATGTGTTGTGTTGTGTGTTTAGTGTGTGTGTGTGTGTGTGTGTGTGTGTGTGTGTGTGTGTGTGTGTGTAATAAAACAGTGCGACGTAACTAGTTTGCATTGAAACAAGATATATATCGTTAACCCTAACATACTTGTGATTTTCATAGACAATAATGAAATAATTAGATGATCGATGTATACGCATAAGAAAAGCAAAATGTAAAAGAAATATTACCTCACCAGCTATCAAAACAAACGGAGCAAGATATCAAAGAATGAAGTGCCGCATTTCTTTCAATCAGCCTGGCTCAGTATATGCATAACTCTTGCCTAAAGATGCTGGAAAATGTGACCTGGGCTGTCTTTCGACCATTTCAGTGAGAGGGATTCTAAGCAGGGTAGGGGAGAGTACAAATTAGTTTAAGGCTATTGTTGCAAAAACAGTCAGCTTATGGTTTGATGTTTCTCATGTGATGTGCTTAAAATCAAGACATTTCAAAAAAGGCAATGGAAAAAAGCGACTATTTCATGGTGACCATGACATTCATGCCAGGACAACTATTAATCTCTAATGTCTCATATACAATGTTCTATATATTTCAATGAAAACGCATCACCTATTTAACGGAAAAATGAGAGCATATGTTTCCTGATATTTCGAAAAAAATGATACGATTCTTCTTGTATTTTGAAAACGGAAGACTGGTAATGAAAAATGTCGAAGAAATGAACTGATTACCTGTGTATGTTCGCGAATAACAGAGTTGCAGATAATTTGGAGCCATATTTTTTTAAAGCAAAATCCATCCATCATTTCCAGTTTGTGGTCACTTTAGTTGAACAAAGGTTTGAATGGAAAAAAAATGTTATTCCTTTTGAATCACTTTTATATGTTTAACTGGTGACCCATCCCCATGAGGACCCTTTCAATTGAGACACATTTACTCATTCACCTCTCTTCAAATTGAAACTGAACAGAAGGATGAGCGTCCTAAAGAACTTAGTGCCACTCATTACCATGGCTGACAAATTGCTGGCAGCACATTTAAAGTTGTTATTGACTCTCTCTCTCTCTTTCCCTCTCTCTCTTTCTTCTTTCTCTCTCTCTCTCTCTTTCTCTTTCTCCCTCTCTCTCTTTCTCACTCTCTCTCTTTCTCTCTATGTCTTTCCCTCCATCTCTCTCTCTCACTCTCTCTCTCTCTCTCTCTCTCTTCTCTCTCTCTCTTTCTCTCTCTCTCTCTCTCTTCTCTCTCTCTCTCTCTCTCTCTCTCTCTCTCTCTGCTCTCTCTCTCTCTCTCTCTCTCTCTCTCTCTCTCTCTCTCCTCTCTCTCTCTCTCTCTCTCTGACTCATCCCACATGAAAAGAAAATGCAGAAGTGTGTTTATACAGCTGTCATCGAAAAAGTTCCATGTTTTTGTTCTTGATGTTTCATCTTCAGCTATTTTCCCAATGATTCGCTATAATTCTTCTCAGCTGACTCTTCTATTAACAAAATGTTAACCATGAACGTTTTGTTTTAAACGCAGCAGAATGTGTAAAGTATCAATGGGAATGTTTTCTCAATGGAGGGTTAATTTCTCTTGTCTAAAAGGGTGATATTAGACCAAAAACAAAAACAAATGTTTTACATTAAATCAATCAAAATTGAAACGTGTCATCCATATGACACACCCCAAAACTATATTTCTGACAGCGCTATTTTGTGTTTTCTGTATGTCTTCAAATTACTGCTTATCTCCAATTCGAAAAAACAGTGTTTTGTGCTGTTTTGTGTTTTATGAGCTACTTATCTTATGTTAAAGAACACATTCAATAAATTGCCAACGTCATAAACATTCGGTAATTCCAAGCTGGACAAATCAAAAATAATATCTGAAGTGTAAAAGAAGGGAAAGTGGGTATAATGGACAAATAATAAAAAAAGAAAGAAAAAAAAAAAAGAAAAGCAGAGACAACCACAAAAACTACAAAACTCATAATGTGTCATTTCATATTTCGATTTTGAAAGCTTATTTAAAAGAAGGATTTTCCCCTTTTCAGATTGGTGAAGAAGACGTTAAATGGTTTGAAAGATTCCGCCATGTGCACAGCTACACATTATCGTTTGACAAAAATCCAAATCATTATTATGATCTATGATCACATGGCTACCTCTTCGTGCTAGGAACGTTTCAACTTGATGTCATTCTAACAAAATGTATGTGTTTCTATGTATATTTGTCGCTGGGACCATACATCAGGTTATGGTTAATGCACAAACACTGTACAAGTGAGTAACACGCCAGCAACTACTCGTCATTGGAACAATGTATATATGAACATTTCCTGTAAATCAAGGGGCATAGACATCAATGTTTCATGTCCAAGAATAACGAATCTCTTTTTTGCCTTTCACCGTCTGGCCACTGGAATCGTTAATAGAAGGCTACGAAAAGACAAGTATATTTTGGAAGTAATCTTTCTTGAATCGGAATACAAAAATTAATGACGGTTGTTTCACAGCGTGTTACGTTGTATGCACGTTTGGTAGTGAAACTATTATAAAAAGATTCATTTTCTCTTGGACATAAAACTAGAATTATTATACACAGACAGCGAATTAAAAACATTGTACCAGGAAACTCATGATCCCTCAACGTTTGCTTCTGCAACCACTGTGAAAAAAGATCGTCAACATGAAAGTTGAAACAGCATTCTTTATCATACAGCATAGGCTGACACTTGAGACTTTTTTAGTATCAGCCATTGTTCAAGGTGACAGTAAATTGTTACAAAATTAAATCAACAAATATACAAAAAGTAACAATGGGCACAAATTACCGATAAAAATTTTAAAATAGAATGGGATTCACTGGGTTGGTAATTAATTGCAATTACTAGGATGATGTGGGGTGTGGTTAATCCATGACATTAGATATGTATAACCATGTGTATAGATTTATAACCATGAGCAAGGTACATCCGATGCGAATGATACACCCGCATGGAATGAGTTGCCGATCAGTCTAAGAGATGTTCCAACCCTTCAACTTTTCAAAAGAAACTCAAAACACATTTGTTTCTGCAGGCACTTTCATAAGTACCCCTCCCCTTTTATGGTGGTTGTTGTTGCGTTGTTGTGTGTGTTGTTGTTGTTGTTGTGTGTGTGGTGTGTGTGTGTGTGTGTGTGTGTGTGTGTGTGTGTGTGTGTGTGTGTGTGTGTGTGTGTGTGTGTGTGTGAGAGTAGGGGAGTGGTGAGAGGTGAGTTGTTGGGTAAGATAATGTTGAAATTGTGTGGTACGTGAGTGAGTTTATTCATGTAATAGCGCTGTGAGTCGAACTGAGAATAGCGCTGTAACAAAAGCTATTGATCATCATTATGATCATCATTTAAATGAAACCGACTATGTAAAAGCAGAAAACATGAGCAGCAACGTGTATCTGTTCTAAAAATCTATAGCAAACACATCTGTGTCGGAAGGGACACCGTCCCGTGGTCCAGACTTTACTAATCTGATCAGTGTCTACTTTCCCCACTCTGGTCCATTCTCCATCACAGTGTACCGACACTTATCTTCTTGTAGCAGTCTTCTGCTCTCAGGATGTTGGAGCAAGCAGGAACCGTACATCAACCACGGAACATTATCATCGACGCCTGTTTAGACTGTTTCTGACCAAGACGGGGCTCACGCAACAAGGAGATGAAGGAAAGTGTGCTGACCAAACATTCTCTGGTCATTCTATCAAATCGTTACCCTCTCCATCAGCGGTAGTGGTCTTGCTGAATCAGGATGTTAAAAGACAGTATCGTGGCGCAGTGCTATCGACACGTATAAAAACAGTATCCACGATTTTATCAATACACTGACAAATTGAGATAAGCGCAGTACCAACTGTGTATCAATACGCAGTACAGTGTATCAATCATCATTATCACCATCATCAAGTGCCCTGCCACACGGCGTTGGCGATCATGGCCACCCATATGCATCTATCCCTTGTTGCCGCAAGCACATCTTCCACCCTCTCAGTCCTCAGCCACTCCGCAAGTTCGTCCAATATTTTTCCCTTGATCTAGCTAATATTCTCTTTCCCTCCAGCTTTCCCACTGTACCAGGTACTCTAATTCCCCTTTCCTCATAAAATGGCCTATACATGTTGCCTGTCTTTTCCTAATCTTCCTTATGAATGATCTTCTTGTGTCCACCTCCATTAAGACTGTCTCGTTTGTTTTCTTTGCTGTCCAGGGAACTCTCAACATTCAATACACATGTATCAATATAAGAAGGAAACATTTAAGTATGCGTTTAAACACACTACCAACAATGTATTAATATACTGACATGTTTAAACACAGTAATAACAGTGTAACAATACCATCTATCCCTTGCCCAGATTGAGACTTAACGACACATTGTGAGACATGAATTAAAATAATTGCTTGGAATGTCATTATCATTAACCAACTCTACAATCTCACCTGACAAGTAAGTTCTTGAAGTGTCCAGTAAAAAAATCTTTAAAACTGAAGAAATTGATCAGATTGAAAATATTCTGAACGGAAAACAGCAACCTTTGAGTTCCTCCTTCTAAACTACAGAGTGCCAAGATTGCACACGGTGTTTATGAAAACCAAGACGGAGAAGGCAAACCTTCAAACAAAACTTTAAAAAGTCATTACATCATATCCACACAGGGAAAGTAGATTTATCACGTCATCTGAAAAAAACAACAACAACAACAAACAACAACACCAAACTCCGTAATCTAATGAAGGGCATACAAAAGGATTAGAACCTGTAACATCTGCATTCTGTCGTTTTTCATGACACTGCATTATCCACTAGGTTACCTCTCCACAATTTTTCACTGCCATTAACAATGTACCAATAATGACACTACTTGTACTGTCTGTGTCTGCTCTCAGTGCTGCAAGCAGCAAACATTGACATGGTCACCAGCAGCGTGGTCATGTTGACAGGAGGTCCACACAGTTGTCCTGCCCCCTACAAGCGGTCGCTTCTACAGGAACAGTCAACTAACATGGTCAGTTTGCTGTCCGTGCTGATGTCCCGCACAGTGCTAGTGTCCATTATCTGAGGAAGAGAGCAGTGCTGTCTGTCATTTCTGACGATCGTAGGCTGTTGTATCAGATCATGTTGGCCTGACATTGTGATCCCTAGTGGCTTAAAGATGGAACGATGAGCAGACATGAAAGTATAGCAACACACTTTTCTTGTTCCTGACCGCAAAATGAAGCTGGCGCCTTCCCCAACCTGTCCCTGCGGTCAAGAAGACCAAACCACGGAGCATATACTCCAAAGATGTCCCCTTCACCAGGTGGCAAGACAGGACGTGTGGCCGACAGACACTCCGCTGACAACCAAACTCCATGGCTGCAGACAGGAGCTGGAAAAGACGGCTGCATTCATCGCCCGGACTCAGATGATTGTGTAGCAGCGTACGCCAAGAAGAAAGAAGTTGTTTCTGAGTACTCCATTTGAATACTTTTTTATTTCTGCAGGGACATTTTTGAGCTCCCAGATATAATAAGGATTGTTAGTAAATGAAACCATGTTGATGCCTTACAGTATCAACGGTTCAGAATGCCTATTTTGTATATTGCAATACATTTCTGCTAAAGCCTTTAGACCATGGATAAAATTATACCACGTGACTTGACGAGTGTGCATCATTTATGCCAAGAACTTTCGTAAAATAAACTAGTGCAGTCTCTCACTTTTTGCAGTGAAACCATTTCCATTCTTAACATGAACAATCCGTGCGATTTTTATAGAGAATGAATTGTTGATCATTACATATTCAAAGCATTGATGGAGATACATAAATTATGACAAAAGCATGCCTTCACTACTTATGAAAAAAGAGAGAGCAACAGATCAAATAATGAACTGTTGGATTTCTTATCTTCATGCCACTGACTGTGATTAACTCTAACCTGAAGAGGCTGTGAAATAAGACCTGAGCTGTCTTTTTACCACTTCCACTTCAATGAGAGAGATTCTAAGCAGGGTGATGGGAGGTTTAAATTAGTGTAAGGCGATTGTGGCAATAACAGAAGCCTGCCATTGTTTGATCTTTCTCACAAGTAATGTCCTTAATCAAGAATGTTGAAAGAAGACAGTGCAAGAGCCACTATTTCATGGTGATCGTGACATTCATGGAAAGGCAATTGCTAATTTCTAAATTCACATACGCAATGTTCAAGATGAGTCAATAAAAATGCTTCATCTATTTAACAGGAAAAAAGAGGGCAGACATTTATTGATCTATACGTTTATTCACTCATTACATTCTTTTTATATTTTTTTTCAGAAAGGGACAATTCTTTATTTTATTTTGGAGTTTGGAATTTGTTCAAGAGAGATTCATCCAACTCGGACGATTCCATAAGCGATCCACACAAATCTACCAGTATCCACTTGGCTGACTTATCGAGCCTGCGCAAAACCTATTGTGCTGGCAAAATGTGTACTTTGAAAAGAGATTACTGAAGACAAAAAATGTTGAAAAAAAAAAGTTTATCTAGTCATACTTGT
>CM060314.1:17253586-17256086 GCA_030674185.1 Monoplex corrugatus | reverse complement strand
ATGTATCTTCAATTACCCATTCTTTAACGTTTGGGAAAAGCAATCTTTCACTTCTCAGGAAAACAGATATAGTAACAGATCTATAGTGAACCTTACCTCTATCTTATCTTCTGTCTGAGTGTTAGTGTGTTAAGGAGCTTAAGGGGGCAGACCTACCCAGACCTACCTTGATGTATACATCAGACATAATATATTCAAACGTTTTCATCCGATTTCCTTGATACTTGGCACACATATAGCAGGGACAGGTACCTATAGCCCGGGAGTAAAATCTTGCAGTTCTGCTTTATCAAAAGTTGTATTAAATTTGTTTTTATTAAAATTATTCTAAAAAATGGTGTGATGATTGTAAAGAAATAATGATAGTAGAGCTAAATTTTACTACATGCCATACATACTATACAGATGTGTTTGCTCATAAATATCAAATTCCTAACATGAATATATGTGTAGTTATAAATGTCACAGTATGTACTATATTTTTTTTCATTTTCGCGAGAACATTTTTTAATTAATTAATTTTTGTCAACTTTTCATAACTCACAGACCCCAACAAAATATTCAATCCAAAGAATATGTCTGAGGTATCTTCTTGCCAATATCATGGTGATTGGTTAATTAGAACTGAAACACTGAACATCACAATCTTGGTACCCAAATCTGGGTAGTCTGCCCCCTTAAGACATTCTCCTGCCAGTGACTCTACTCGAGGTTCCAGGGTTCGTTTCCCGTTGAGGCCTCAACATTTCTCCTCAGTTAGACCGGAAAATCGAACTTAACGTCTAGTCCTTCGGAAGGGGACTCAAAACGAGTCAGACCCGTGTGCATTCTGGCCTGTGCGCGGCAAAAATCCCACAGTAGTTAAACATCGTGAAGAGCAGGGTTTTCGCCCCCCCCCCCCCCCAACCCCCTGCCCTGGAATAAAGCAATGGAGAAGGGTTGGTTTCCCAGGTCCCCTCCCCATGAAGACGAGTTGGCCTTCTTATCTTTCTAAAATCTGGGTCAAAACAAACAAACAAACTTACCTGACGCTCCACTCGTCGACACGCACTTTCAAATGGGAGAGCAGCTGTGGTTTCTCGTTGCAAATCCAACGTGACAAAGAAATAAATATGATATAAAATGACGGAGAATGCTGTAAAATCAGACGTCAGCGGCTTTTCAACCACAGCAATACCCGGATGAACTGGTGTGGGAGTGGGCTTGTAAATTAAGTCAAGGCGAATGTGGCGATGAAGGGAAGGGCATGTTGATGTTTTATATCCCTCGCGTAGCGAGCTTAATACTTGCCAAAGACGGCAGGGAAGCCATGAATTATTGAGTAAGAAGATTGTGGCAATTTCCATCCAAATAAGAAGAACCAAAATGAATGAACAAATAATTGAATGTATAAATAAATAAATGAATAAACACTGTCGTTATTCTCAGGTCCGTCAGATACAATATTCACTGAGAGACATAGATTAATAAACTTATCATAGTCCGCCTTGCTTGTGATCTTCTTGTCGAAAATGGTGTAATAACGTACATAGTGCTATTTTGGTACTTGTTTAGAAAATAGCAGCAATAGCAAAATAAAGTAGTAGGAATAGGAGTGCAATAATAAGTCAGTCTTCCGGGGAACTGTTGAAGGAGGGAGACGGAGGGGAAAACAACATTGCGGAATAGACAAAGAAAAAAAAGTTGCAGAGACCCACGCATTGGCACACAACACATAGCTGGAGAAACTTTTTGAGCAGTTGTTTAGTACCGCGCCCCAGCGACTTTTCATGGACTTAAAAGAGAAAAGAAGAAGAAGAAGTAGCAGTAGAAGTAGTAGCACCACCACAAGTAGTAGAAATAGTAGCAGTAGCAGCAGCAGCAGCAGTAGCAGTAGTAGCAGCAATAGAAGTAGTAGTGGCAGCAGCAGCATAGTATTAGTAGCAACAAAATCAGTAGTAGCAGTAGTAGTAGCATTCCAGCAGAAGTAGTAGCTGTAGCACCAACAATAATCATTTTCGTAATAATAGAACAGCAGAAGCATTGATAGTAAAAGCAGCAGCAAAAGTAGTAACTGCAGCACCAACAATAATCATTGTAGTAGTAGTAGTAGTAGTAGGGATAGTAGTTAGTAGTAGTATGAGTAATATGTATAAGTAGTAGTAATAGTAAGTACGGCAGCAGCCAACAATAATAGTATTGTAATATAATAGTAGTAGGTAGCAAGTAGGCAGTAAGCGGCAGCATAGTAGCAGCACATCAGCAGCAACAGTAGTAGTAGCAGTATAGTAGTATAGCAGAAGTAGTAGTAGTAGGAGCAGCAGCAGTAGTAGTAGTAGTAGTAGGAGTAGGAGCAGAGCAGCAGCAGCATAGTAGTAGCAGCAACATCAGCAACAACAGTAGTAGTAGCAGTTATAGTAGTAGCAGTAGTAGTAGTATAGGAGTAGGAGCAGCAGCAGCAGCAAACAGCAGTAGTAGTAGCAGCAACATCAGCAACAATAGTAGTAGCAGCAGTATAGTA
>CM060314.1:17243586-17246086 GCA_030674185.1 Monoplex corrugatus | reverse complement strand
GCCATAACAGGAAAGCTGGAGGGAAAGAGAACACCGGGTAGACCTAGGGAGAAAATATAGGACAGAAGACAGAGAAGGTGGGAGATGTACTTGCAGTGACAAGGGAATAGATTTGTGCGGAGAGCCGTGATCACAAACGCCATGTGGCAGGGCACACGATGATAATGAGGAGGAGGAGGATGAGGAGGAGGAGGAGAAGGAGGACGATGACGATGACGATGATGATGATGATGCCATCGGACGCTGACACGACTTACAGAATCTGCAGCGCACGTTACCTTATGTCCAACCTGCCTACACACAGAACAGGATTTGGGCACTAAAAAGTCTACACGCATATTGACCTGAAAAAATTCTCATTAAAATGTTTTTCACCATTTACCTCACCTATCAGACAGCCAAAATCCCTACAAGATCAAATCTACACCTCTCAGTAAGATGTCTTGTTGCAGCCGCCAGCATCACCATCCTAATCATGACACTGAAGTTATGTACAGTCACAAGTACGTCACTCCTCTTTGGTTTTGGTTTTTTTGTTTGTTTGTTTGTTTTGTTTTGTTTTTGATTTTTGTTGTTGTTGTTGTTGTTTTCTTTTAAAAACCCCGACGTATTTCACCCTTTAACTTTATGAAAGCTACATATACTCTTAAGAGAGTCCTTGAATGTTATATAGAACCAATACTGTTGTACGGATGCGAGGAGTGGACAGTCAGCAAGCAAAGTTCGAGCAAGATCGAGGCAGCCGAGATGTGGTTTCTCAGAAGAATGTTGAGAGTTCCATGGACAGCAAAGAAAACAAACGAGACAGTCTAGATGGAGGCAGACACAAGTAGATCACTCATAAGGATGATTAGGAAAATACAAGCAACATTTATAGGCCATTTTATGAGGAAGGGGAATTCGGAGCACCTTGTCACAACGGGAAAGCTGGAGGGAAAGAGAGCACCAGTTAGACCCAGTGAGAGAATGCTGGACGGACTCTGATGTGTTTGTGTAGCATATCGTAGTCAGTGACTAAAGTCCCCTTGAGGAAGGCGGGAGTACCGCCGAAAATTTGGGACATTTTTACATTGATTTTTTGCCTTTTCTGTGCACATGCTGCTTGAATTATATATTTCAATCTACAGAAAAGCTAGTATCACTCTTAGTGATCCAAATCGATGACACCATCATCTTCCTCTTCGCCATTGCTTGAGTGCTGTTTATTTATACATTTGTTCGCCGCGACCTCTTCTGAATCCTTAACTGGATCTGGCACGATGGCAACTGACTTCGCCAGCACCCTGAAGAAGCTGTCTAAGTCAAGGGATCGACTACTACGTTTAAAACGCATGTCAACTTTTTGAACTGCTGCCTACAAAATCACGTCATCCCAAACGGTATGTGTATGAAATTTGGAAAAGACGCTCTCCCTCAATCAGAGTTTCTTTCCCAAACAGTTGATTTGACCCTCCAGTGTGCTAGCCAAGAAATACTTCGTTCATGCAGAGACACATACCAGTCACTGGTTACAAGTGAAATGGCATTCAAACACAAAATTTTATACCATTTGCATCAAACAACTGATTTTCATCAATTCGAGGCTGTAAGAAAATATGACTATCAGAGATCAATGGTCAAGAAACACAACCTCAATACAAAAAAGAAAAGAAAACTGGAACAATTATTGCAGCAAAAACATGAAAGTTCTCCTTTACCTACTCCTCCTAAACCTAAACCAAGATCCTGCAGATTCAAAAGGAAGACAGTGACCGTAGAAAATGACAATGATGTACAACATCCACATTCCATTGACAAACACATTTTGATCAACCTGTCAAGTGAAACACTCACAGAAACACAAGCAAGTGTCTTAAAATTAGGACCCAAATTTTGCCCAACACCCCAGGCCTTTGATCACGAGCAGTTGGTGAAAGATGTCACTGATGGTTGTCGTAGAGTTCGCCTCAAAGAACTGTACTTGGACACTGTACTAAAAGAACAAGAGCCCCCCAAATTTTACAAGCGGTCAGGCTTCATGCCACAGCCTGGTAGGGACAGATCACTGGACGCATTCTGTGACACTTCACAGTAAGATAAATGTCCATCAATGCAGAAAGCGCCCCCATGACAACCTTAAGCCGCAACAAAGACAGGCACTACAACAGCTCAGAAAAAAATGGTACAAAACAGACAGATAAGGATAACCACCGCTGACAAGGGTGGTGCTGTGGTCATACAAAACATTTCAGACTACCTGACAGAAGCCTACCGCCAGCTTAACAACACAAATCACTATAAACAACTGGATAAAGATCCAACAATACAGATCGCCAAAGTTTCCAACGATCTGGTCAACAGACGGCACAGAGACAACCTCATAGACAACAATACATATAAATGGACAGTAGTGGAACCCCAACAAGTCAGATGTCACCGCTTCTACACACTGCCTAAAATACACAAGACATTGTCCAACCCACCAGGTAGGCCTATCATTTCCGGAACTAACGGACCCACT
>CM060314.1:17223586-17231086 GCA_030674185.1 Monoplex corrugatus | reverse complement strand
TTTAAATTCATTAATAAACTGACACTCATTTCCTACTCCCTGGGACAACCACACGATTCCAAACCCAAGTTCTGATAAAGCCTTTTTTACCTGATAGGCCCAGTTCTGTTTTCCTATTTCCATTTGAGTAACCATCATTTCATATGCCTGTTTACATAACCGAGATTGTGGAAGCCTTAACAATTTCAATCAGTATTTAATACTCTTCACAAAGGTTCTAATGTATAAAGGATATCTTCCAGTTTCTCCATATAAAACAGTGTTAGAAGAGTGAATTGGTACAGCAAAAAAAACGTTTTATAGCATATGTATGCACTTTTTCCATATGTGGATTTACAGTAAGACCCCATACTTCAGCTGCATATGTAAGTAAAGGTTCTATCTGTGTATCAAACATTTTCCAATATAAATTACAATCAATAGAATTGAGCTTCCGTAAGGATTTTAGAATTTCAATAACACCCTTTTTCCCTTTATTACAAGATTCTTCCCATGCATAATTTAAACTTAATTTTGTCGAAAATATCATTCCTAAGTATTTATAAGAATTAACAACTTTAACCTCGCTAATTCCATAGAACCATTTTTCGTGTTTTGATAAATGTCCACTCTTCCTGAAAATCATAATATTAGTTTTATCCATGTTAACTGTTAAAGCTAGTCGATCCGATTCTTCCTTTAAGACATTTAACTGGTTTTGTAAGCCTTTGACTGTACCAGAAAGAAGAATAACATCGTCTGCAAACAGCAATAGGAATATCTCAATAACCCCAGGGATTATTTTAATGCCATGCCTGCCTTTTCTTGACAGTTCCACTGCTAATTCATTAATGAAAAATGAAAACAATTGAGGACTCAATTGACACCCCTGTTTCACTCCTTTAGAGCATTCGAAATAATCCGAATATACACACTTCTCACGCACGCATGCAAGCACTGAGTTGTAAACTCCTCTTAGGGCCATATATAATTTTCCATTCAGACCACTTTTACGTAATACATTCCAAAGATTATTACGATTCACAGAATCGAATGCCTTCCTAAAATCCACAAATGCAACATAAAGTTTCTTATTTAAAAGTAAATGCTTCTGCACAAGGGAGTAAAGTGTGAAAATATGATCAGTTGTACTGTATTTTACTCTAAATCCAGCTTGTTCTTCAACTATTTTCTCTTCTTTTTCTGCCCACTTTGTTAATCTCTTATTCAAAATATATGTATAAACTTTACTCACTATACTTGTTAGAGCGACTCCTCTATAATTATCTGGATTATTCACATCTCCTTTTTTATGAATTGGGATTATTATGGACTTTGCCCATTCTGACGGGAAAATGCCATTATCAAAAAGCTTGTTACATAAATGGACAAGGAAATCAATTACATTAGCATTTGCATGTTTTAACATTTCGCTGATTATTTGATCTGGTCCTGCGCTTTTTCCTGCTTTCAAATGCCTGATACTCGCAGTCACTTCTTCTTTAGTTATAGGCTCATTGAAAAGTGGCTCAAAATTATTTTCTTCCTCTACTATATTACTCTCTTGTGCAGTATTTCCCCCGATATCATTGAAAACACTGCAGAAATGATTGTACCATTGTTCAATAGAGATTTCATTGTACACAAAGGCCTTTCTATTAACAGATCTTATTATTGACCAGAATGTCCTGGAGTCATTGATGGAATCTTTGAGTGTTCTTATTTTCTTATCTTCGTATTTTCCTTTCTTTCGTTTTCCTTAGTTTAACATACTCTTTTCGTGATATGACATATGCTTCTCTTTTTTCTCTTTTTTCTTTTTCTGTTTTGCATCTCTGGAATCTTTTCAGTAGCCTCTTAACTTCTTGTTTCTTTCTTTCACATTCCTTATCAAACCAATCATTCTGCTTCTTTTGTCCTTGTCTCACTGTTCGTACCATACACGCAGCTGCCCCGCACAAAGCCTTAGTAAACTGCTCCAAACTGTCATTCACATTATAATCTAACAAACCGAAAGCTGTCTGTAGACAATTGTTGAACTCAGAACCATCAAGCTCGTATACAAATAAACTTGCTAATTCTTCAGACCATACAATTTTTTCTTACCCTTGTTGTCTTGCACTTTCTACATCTGTATGATTATTTCCCCTTTTCCATATTACCTCAACAGGTAGATGCCATGAATCAACACAGAAAGAGAAAGAAAGAGAGAGAGGGGGGTTAGACAAAATTTCAAACTCTAAGATCTTCTATCACTCAAGAATGCTAGCACAAGATTCCACTGGACCATACAGACAAAAAAACAACAACAACAAAAACCCAGAGAGGGAGAGAAAACTGGTAAAAAAAGAGAACTACCTTTAAAAAGCAGAAGGAGAGACAGTGACAATCAAACAGAACTAGTATTGGTCTCAAATGTTCGAGAAGAGCTTTCTGCGTACAACTTCCAGCCTGGTGAAATATGTGGCTCAGTGGTTATTGCACCCGCTTTGGACGCTATAAACCCGGATTCAAATCGACGAACGTGCAGGGATTTGCTTCTCTACACTCAAATGAATCTTTGAGTGGTGGTATGGATATCAACCTTTTTTCAGATGAAACACTAAATCGATGTCCTGGTTGCAGATAACAGCACGCGGATAAGCTAAAGACGCAGAAATATGGGGGGGGGGGGGGGGGGACATGAAAAGAGGCAGTTGCAGAATACATTGTCAGGAAAAAGGAAAAGAGGTGGGTTTTTTAGAATGGATTCAAAAGCAGAAAAGGTTGATGATAGACAAAGGGAGAATGGAATTTGTTTGAGTTTTTTAGATTGGATTCAAAAGCAGAAAGGGTTGGTGATAGACAAAAGGAGAATGGAATTTGTTTGGTTTTTTTTAGATTGGATTCAAAAGCAGAAAGGTCTGGTGATAGACAAAGGGAGAATGGAATTTGTTTTTTGTTTTGTTTTTTTAGATTGGATTCAAAAGCAGAAAGGGTTGGTGATAAACAAATGGAGAATGGAATTGGTTTCTACCCCCACCCACCCCTCCCACCCACCACCCAGGCAGATGGTCCTAAGAGAGCAAAAGACAATTGTGACCCCCCACCATAAAATCAGTCTTAACTAGCATTTTGGGCATTTTGAGATATACATATCACTGAAAAGTGTACATTCTGCTGAATATTTTGGTACTTGAATAAAGCTTGTACTCAAAAAATGTAGAAGTTATGTATGTTTAAAGTCATTAAATTGTATGACGGCCATTTTGAGAAAACGGCCTCTAAAGTTTTTGTGTGCTCTCTTACACATTTTCCTTAAATTTCTTTATTTGGTGGCTTTGACCCAGTTTGTTTCTAATTTTCGCTGTCATTATCTGAAAGGTACACCAAAGAGCTTTCCATCAGTGTATTACATGTGCGGGTACTGTACAGGTTACGGTTCATAATAAGAGACAAAAAAAAGTACTTTTGGTAGAAATTGCGTTCTTTCTGCTGCGATCAGCGCATTAAAATACCGATTTAAATTGATTAATAACATTTTTTTCTAGAAAAAAAAAATTGTGGGGGATAGATTATAGTCTACAGAAATCAATTATGAGAAAAAGTCAAAACATCCCAGATAGACCCTCAGTCACCTTTTCAGCTCCTAGTGCTGTTCGACTGACTGCGAGTTAAGACTGATTTCGTGGTGGGAGGTCACAATTGGTAGTTTATATCTAGGAACCTGAAGGGAAAGAGAACATGAAGCTGAGCGCAAGGTGCGAGTTGGTGTATAAATATATATGATATTGATGTTGTCACAAAAGTATGATGGGGCAGACTGGTGAGTGCATTTAATAGACATAGTAGGAAACACCTGGTTTGAGTGGCCTAACAGAAGAAAACAGACATGGATGAGTCCAGGAGAAAAAAAAAGATTAACGTACATGTTCAAAACAATTTTAGTTGCTCTGGAAGACGTTGGTGACAGTGAGTAACAATGGACAATGCTGAGAAACTCGATAAATGAAGCTTGTGAAGAAATTCCTAGATTTGAAAGAAAAGCTAAAAAAGAACTGGATGACAAAATAAATTACAGGCTTGATGGAAGAACGGAGGCGGGCAAAGGGAAAAGAGAAAGATTACAAAAAGATAAAAAAAAAAAACAACATCAGGAATAGGTGAAATGAAGCTAAATAAGCTTGGCTGTAGAACAAAATGTACAGAAATAGACCGGCGCAAGACACATCCTCAAGGTATGTACAGAAATATTGAAGAAACTGCCCACAGGAAAAAGCCATACACATCAACTGCCTGCTTTAAATCGAAAGATGGTACGCTTGTCATGGAAAAAGACAAAATATTAGAGAGATGGGGAGAGTACATTAACTACCTTTTTTAACGATGACCGAAACGAAGAACACATTATAAGAAAGAACCCATAATGAAAGACGAAGTTAGAGCAGCACTGAAAAAGATGAAACCTGGAAAAGCCTCAGGACCAGACAATATTACTACAGAAATGATCGAAGCCCTAGAAGAATTTGGTGTTGAAAAAATAACAGTCCTGCTAAATGAAATTTATAACACCGGAAAAATCCTCTAAGAAAAGTCAAAATCAATTTTCATTGCACTTCCAAAGAAAGCAAGGGCTATAGAATGCGAACTCCATTGTACAATCAGCTTGATGAGTCATGTAACAAAAAGTCTTATCAAGAATAAACATGACGACGACAAGGAACATAATCATAAGAAAAATAGCAGAATAACAATGCAGATATGTCGAAGAAAAAGCAATTATTAATGCCACACGCATTCCAAGAACTATCATAGAAAACTGTTAATGCCATATACCTTCCAAGAACTATCATGGATAGGTCAGTCGAGTTGAATAAGGATGTATATTTATGTTGTGTTTATTATACCAAGGCTTTCGATCGTGTGAGTCATGAAGAATTGTTCAACCAACTAGAAAGGCGCAATATTGATAGAACAGATCTAAAAATATTCAGACATACATACTGGGAACAAACAACAGCAATGAGAACACAAAACGGTATAAACTTTTTTTTCCAAATTATCAAAAGAGGGGTTAGACAGCGTTGTGTTTTGTCACCAGACTTGTTTTCAGTTTACAGCGAAATCATGAGAAACCTAGAAGAATGCCCTGGGATAAGGGTTGGAGGAAATATGATGAACAACATTCGTTACGCAGATGACTCCGTGCTGATTGCAGAAAATGAAAAAGATACGCAAAACCTTGTGAATAATATTGAAATATGAAGCTAAAGTAAAGGTCAGGGTCTAAATAGCAAGAAGACTGAAGTCATGATAATCAGTAAAAATCAAGAAATCCCCTCATACAAAATAACAGAAAAATGGCACAACTTTAAGACAAGTTGATAGATAAGTTTAAATATCTGGGAATGGACATCTCATCAGACGGCAGATGCACATTGAAAATAGCCGGCAGAATCAGCCAAGCCAAAACAGCATTCAAGAAGATGAAAAGCGTTCTTACCAACAAATGCCTACCAGTTAACATCAGGAAGAGAGTTCTTGTGTGTTATATAGAACCGATACTGCTGTACGGTTGTCAGTCGTGGACAGTCAACACGCGTAGTCAGAGTAAATTTGACGCAACTGAAATGTGATTATTTTGAACAAGAATGTTGAGAGTTCCATTGACAGCAAAGAAAACAAACAATAATAATAATAATAATTACAATATTTATATAGCGCAAAATCTTGATAAAATCAAATCTAAGCGAGACAGTCTTGAAGGAGGCAGACACAAGAAGATTATTAATTATAAAAAGAAAAAAAAATTACATAAAGTCAAGCAACATGTATAGGAAAGAGCAATTAGATCACCTGGTAACAATTGGGAAGCTGCGGGGAAAGAGAACACCAGGTAGACCCAGGGATAAAATACTGAACGGACTTGCAGGGTGACTGAAGACAGAGAGGGTGCAGCGACAAAAAATAGATTCGTGTGGAGGGCCATGATCGCCAACGCCATGCCGCAGGGCATATGATGATGATGGTGATGATGATGATGATGATGATGATGATGATGATGATGATGATGATGATGATGATGATGATGATGATGAATAATGATGATGATCCAGCTTACATTCAATTCTGTTCAAAACAGGCAAGCAGCAGATATCTGGCAAACTCCTTAAGCTTGCGCAAAAGAACCTATATGCGGAAAAAATCTTGAAACGGGAAGGACAACGAAACCTATGACATCACCAGAATGATAGGAGCATTAACATGCGGTGAACACGCCAACGTTTCAGATGCAGAGTAGGACCCAACTTCAGACTCAAGATCTAGAATCCGCGGCTCTGTCGGATATCGACAGTAGAATAAGGGGGTATCAGCAAAAGAAAAATCCTAGGGACAGAAAAGAAAAGAAAAGACAAAAAAGAAAATCTCTTCATTTTTCTTGAAAAATAAATATACAAAAATTATGCACCACACACAAATATGACAAAACCACTCTCTTTAAAACGCACAACGTTTCGGCCACACCGGCGTTTTAAAGTGAGTGGTTTTGTCCTATTTGTGTGTGGTGCATAATTTTTGTATATATAATTTTCAAGAAAAATGAAGAGTATTTCCAACACCACAATGGCAAAGATATTCCATATTGTGAATTCTAAAAAAAAAGAAAAGAAAAAAAAATTCTACGATTCCACGCTCTTCATCCAGACCAACAGATTGTTACAGCTATGTTTGACTAAAACCCGGCCGACTGCGTAGAGCTATATCAGAGCTTTAACCCGTTTCAAAACATTACTTCAAAAAGAAAACAGAAAAGGTAAATTAAATACACCTATCCATGCATTCGCGCACATAATATAAGGAGATGCCCCTGACGTTGACCGCTCCGTCCAATTTATCACACAGGGTATTGACAAAAATATACCATAAATACTGTTTTAAACACAATTAAGGACACTAAAACATGTATACGCGCCTAAATTACAAAAAAAAAAAGTTTTCACATATCTCATTTTCCTGGAGCCAAAACTGCGCTTTAATAAACATACCCAATTATCAATCTTAATAGAGAGTACGTAAGACGTTATCGAACACATACAGGTGAATGAAACAGTAAGGCAGAAAATGATAGGAAGAAATGGCAGAATGCAAAGGAACAAGGCGGAAATAAATACGGTGACAGAACAGAGGAAATTCCTTGCACAAAATTTCCGGAAGGAGGGGACACTATTTATACTGAGTCCCCAGCATTCCCACGTGGGGAGACCAACAGACTGATCATTGAACGGGCCACAATGCCCACACGTACAAGAAGAAGGCTTAAAGGGAAAAAAAGCTGAGACAACCACGGAGACAGACGAATAACAAAAGGAACAACTAATGGCTTTTTCTACTTTCGGGAGAGTCGAAAGTTGCTTTCCTGCTAGACAAATCGTGTTTAACACCTCAGGTTCAGAAAACGTGTTGCAGCGTTCTTAGAGAGAAAGAGAAAGCAAGAGAGAGAGAGAGAGAGAGAGAGAGAGAGAGAGAGAGAGAGAGAGAGAG
>CM060314.1:17211086-17216086 GCA_030674185.1 Monoplex corrugatus | reverse complement strand
AAATGTAAGACTATTCCAGTGGGACTTAACGCTGCTATAATTACTGTTATTAAGTGATGTATTGTTTCATGTCTATCTTTCTCCCTTCCTCCCTCCTTCCTCAATCTCTCCCCCCCCCCCTCTCAGTATCTCTCTGTTTCTGGCTCTTTCTCTCACTCTCTCTCTCTCTCAAGTGATTGATTTGGTTTATTCATCAGCAAGCTTTGATATATAAGTAATTGACTGGATTTTTGATTGATTTAATCGTTTCGATTTGATTTATTTATTTATCAGCAAGCATTGATTAATAAGTAGTTGACTTGATTATTGATTGGTTTAATCGTGAAATAATGGACTTGGAAATGTCGATATTAATAATTGGACACACATGTAACAGAAAGTATACTTTCATCGTTGTAGGTCCATTCAGGTGAATATAAATGTGTATTTGTAATCGGACTGACTGACAAGATTTCTTTTCTTGTTTTGGGAGACAACGGAGCAGTCGTTAAATATGCATGAAAGCAATAAAAATCCCCATCCTATCTCCACATCGTCCATTGGATTATTGTTTTGTTATGTGGCCAAAGCGTGGAAAACATCACTCTCTCTCTCTCTCTCTCTCTCTCTCTCTCACAACACACACACACACACACACACACACACACACACACACACACACACACACACACACATACACACACACATACACTCTCTCTATATATATCTCTCTTTCTCTCTCTCTCTCTTTCTCTCTCTCTCTCTCTGTTTCTCTCTATGTCGCTGTCTGTCTGTCTACCTGTCTGTATAACTCTCTCTCTCTCTCTCTCTCTCTCTCTCTCTCTCTCTCTCTCTGTGCCTCTCTCTCTCTCTCTCTCTCTGTGCCTCTCTCTCTCTCTCTCTCTCGCTCTCGCTCTCTTTCTCTGTGTCGCTGTCTGTCTCTTTGCCTGTCTGTCTCACTCTCTCTCTCTCTCTCTTTCACTCTCTCTCTCGCTCTCCCCTTGGCCAACACACATACACTGTATGCTTAGTGCAGATAATCTTCATCTCAGAGTTGGGCTTTATAGGTCTGCGTCTCTGCCTAGCCCCAGTGATAAAAGGTCAGTGTACTCGTAGATTATAAGATTCTAAATACCGGTAATTCCATAAATGGTTCCTGGCCAGCGCAGTGGTATTCCATTGCTACCTCTGTTGTCCGTTGCCCGTCACAGGAAGAGTGTGGGTGGTTGATGGTTTCTTTCTTTTTTTTTTTGGGGGGGGGGGGGGGAGCTGTTTTTGTTTTTAAGTGTTCGGTAGTGATCAAAGTGGACGTTTCTTTTATACGATGATCTCTGTCTTTGTGGAGGAGTCGGGCTGTCGATGCTGGTAGTAAGTCAGCTTCCTATAAAAAAAATATATATCATGCAGATCATGTCTCTTCCAAGAACTTAGTTTTCACCGTCTGGAACACGTCAGTGACACAAAGACTAGTCCAAGACTGATAGAAACAAGAAGAAACATAGAAACAGAATCCGAACGCGCGTTTAATACAACCTGACTAGATGGAGACACAGATGGAGGCAGACACAAGTAGATCACTCATAAGGAAGATTAGGAAAAGACAAGCAACATTTATAGGCCATTTTATGAGGATGGGGGATTTGGAGCACCTGGTCACAACGGGAAAGCTGGAGGGAAAGAGAGCACCAGTAGACCCAGGGAGAAAATGCTGGACGGACTTGAAGAGTAGCTGGGGTCGAGGATGGTGGGGGAGATGCTAGGGGCAACGATAGATAGAGACAGATGGAAGTCCATGATCGCCAACGCAATGCGGCAAGGCACATGATGATGATTTATACAACCTGATGAGATAGAAAGAGGGATGAGAGAAGTAGATGATATGGAAGATTGATGAATGAAAGATATTATGATTTATGAGGATGGGTGGATGACAGGTTCAAAAGTAGAAAGGCAGCACAAGAAGATAGTTGCCTGATGACTGCATATTTGGTCGATGGGGGGATTGGCACGAATTAGAGTACAGATGGAACGTCTCTATGATCCCACCATTGGGCAAGGCACATGTGCATGGTTATGTGGTTGTGATTATGATACGCGTTCAAATTCTGTTTTCATGATTGGTTTGGCTCCTGTTAGCTTAAATGCCAGTGGCCGCAGTTGTTTTGAATTAGCCTAAGTTCTGAGTTCTCTGTCTGTCTGTCTTCTGTCTGTCTGTCTCTCTCTCTCTCTCTCTTCTGTCTGTCTGTCTGTCTGTCTCTGTTTTCTCTGTCTCTCTGTCTCTCTCTCTTCTTCTCCGTCTCTCTCTTCTCTCTCTCTTCTCTCTCCTCGCTCTCACTCTTTTCTCTCTGTCTGTCTTTCTCTCTATTTTCTCCCTCTCTGTCACTCTCTTTCTCTGTCTCTGTCTCTCTGCTTCTCCCTCTTTCTTTGTCTATGTCTCTCTGTCTCTGTCTCTGTTTCTGTGTCTGTCTGTCTCTTTCTTTCCCTCTTTCTCTCTATCTCATCCCCCCCCCCCCTCTCTCTCTCTCGCTCTCTGCCCACGCACGCGCATACAGAGTGCACGCTTACCGAAACCTCATTCTCTAAGCAGTTCGTCTTTGGTTTTATGGGGTCAGCGTCTGTGCCTGACTTCAATAGAAAAGTCTGCGTCACTGGAGACAATAAACTGTTACAGTACTGACATATCAAGTGCTTTCAGACCAGCTTAATGATGTTCTCATGCCCCTATCTATTGCCTGTTGTACATCACATTAAAGGTGATTTGGATCAGGATTTTTTTGGCTTTCTGTTTCTTTTCTTTTCTTTCTTTTTTTTAAACTTTTTTTAGTTTTGATTTTAGTTTCCTATAGCGTTTAGGGTGGAACTTTCTATTTTTAATGATGAGTTTTGTTCTTCTTTACCCTTTGACCTCCCCCACCCCTCTACCTGTTGCACCATATCCACCAACTGAAGAACAAATTAACCCCTTTTACTTCGTCACCATATCCACCAGTTTTTTTGTTTTGTTTTGTTTTGTTTTGTTTTTACAGAAAGCTGGTGGACAGGATGAGGGAATCACAGCTTTATTAAAGTATTTGCTTTGCTGGCACGGTTGGCGATGCAGAATGCTGGCGGACAGGGTGCGGGAGTCAAAGGGTTAAAAAGATGTGTTGATGCTGTTTGCTGTTATCTGTTACTATAGGAATTTGGAGTTTGCATGTTTTTTTGTTTGTTTTTTTCTTTTTTTTTTTTAAGGGATTCATCGTAGTTGGAGAAATTCGTATGCGCACAACTCAAACAATTGCCAGCAATTATCTGGCAGACATAACACACACACACACCACACACACACACACACACACACACACACACACACACACACAACACACACACACACACACACACACACAACACATACACACACAACACTACAATATAACATATAACATAATCCACTACTACGCACCACACACACACACATCACACACACACCACACACAACACAAAAACTACACACACACACACACATACGCACACACACACACACACACACACACACACACACACACACCACACACACTACGCACACTCACACACACACACACAATACCACACAACACACACACACACACACACACACACACACACACACTACACCCACACACACACACACCACGCACACACTTAGACACATCAACACAACACACACACACTTAGCGCGCACACTACAATACATATATATATATATATAATTATATATATATATATATATATATATACATGTATATATATATATATATATATATATATATATATATATATTATATCTATATATACACACACACTTACACACACACACACACACACACACACACACACACACAACACACACACACACACACACACACACACACACACACACACACACACACACACACAACACTCCGACCGCCGAACCGAGCTTTAGTAAAATTCTCAAACGTTTTGCAAGGTCTTGAAATGGGGAGAAGAGAAGAGAAAGAAGAGAATCTATGAAACAAAACGCTTACACTACCAGAATAATGGAAACATTAGGATGGGCAGCCAGAAAGGCGTCGCTTATTGCATCAGTGAGCCACGGTACAGCATGTGTAATTAAAGGCCAGTTTTACAATGTGGCGGGCTGGGACTGAACTGGATATATCAGATACTGAGTCGGCGGCTCCATCAAAGAGAACCGGTCCGCGCGCATCGCGAAGTTGTATCCGACCCTCCGTCAGTCCTTAGAACTCCTGTTTTCAATTGTCTGGCTCATATCGAGGAGACAGAGACAGAGACAGTCTGCGTCGGTGCCGGGTAAATCGAGATAAATCGGGCCAGTGGTTTTTGTTTTCTAACTTTAATCACATCATTTGGGGTATTCAGCGTCCTGGTTTGTGGCTTACTGGTTAAAAGATATGTTTTGGACGTAAGGAGACTAGTTTCGAGGGTAACACCGGATCATTTTGTATTTAAAGACAGTTTACTAAACTATCAGTCGATATAAGGTATCTCTTAAGATTCTTAGCTTTGTTAAATTAAAAGCTCAGCCCATTCTGCAGTCATATCAGGGCATAATCATTTCAAACCATACATAAGATCTGGTTGAAGAAAAAAAAAATATACTGGAAAATAAAATTATGTACACATATGAATGCATGCGCGCGCACATTATTCAAGAATCTGCCCCCTGGCTGTGACCATTCCATCGAATTTATCATCTGAGGACTATTACAACAACAAAAAAGCCTGAATACAAATGTGAACTTAACTAAGGACACTAAAGCTTATACCCAAAAAAATGACCTCCTTGTCTAAAACTACTCCAGCACAGCACATTTCCTCACAGCCAAATATGCCGTCAAGCCTTACATGTATATCCATATACTCAATTCCGAGAGAAAGTATGTAAGTTTATATAGACCATACGCAGGCGAATGGACCAACGAGGCAGACAATGAGTAGGGAGAGATGACAGAAAGCAAAAAAAAATAAGGAATCAATAAAGGGAGTGACAGATAAAAGAA
>CM060314.1:17196086-17206086 GCA_030674185.1 Monoplex corrugatus | reverse complement strand
CAATACCCCCTCCGGACTTTCTCTCTCCTAACATTACTTGATCAATAGTTAGTACAGTGACCTATTTTCTTGGTAGGAAAAGGGTTAATTGTTATCTTATGTCTTTGAACGCTTCGGCCTACTTATTGTTTTCTGTTGGGTTTGTTTGTAGGTGTTGTTTTTCATTCTGTCTTATGTCTCATATGTATGAATTATTTAAGGCTTCGATTGTGACATATCAGCACTTGTCCCCACAATGTGAACACTGTGATCATCCGGTGAGAGATTAATCTAGGATTAGACACCAGTTCCTGGATTAACAAATGGTATTAAAATTAGGAATATCAATTTTATGAATATCGATTATGAAAGACGTAATCAACATCGCAACCTGATGTTTTTCATTTGCATCAAGTTAAGCCATACTTATTTGCATGTCTGTTCAGTTAACCGAAAATGTCGACATATTGACTAATTCACTGACTAGTAGATAGCTAATTGACTAATTGAGAAATTGACTGACTCATTGAGTGAATAATTGAAATGATTATGAATGTTTGACTGCTTGACAGACTGATTCATTGGTTGACCTGCTCCCTAACTGCCTGAATCACAACCTGTATCTTCTTAACTGACTAACTACCCAATCACCAACCAACCAAGTAGATAACTATTCAGCTGACTAATGAACTAACTGACTGACTGACTGACAGATTGGCTGACTGATTGACTGACTGTCTCACTGCCTGCTGTATGACTGACTGCCTGGCTGCCTGCCTGTCTGCCTGCCTACCTACCTGTTTGCCTGCCTGCCTACCTGCCTGCCTGCCTGCCTGCCTGCCTGACTGCCTGCCTGCCTGCCTTCCTGCTACCTGCCTACCTGCTGACTGCTGCCTGACTGACTGACCGACGACTGCCTGAGTGAGTGAGTGAGTGAGTGAAGAGTGAGTGAGTGAGTGAGTGAGTGAGTGAATGAGTGACTAACTGACTGACTGACTGACTGACTGACTGACTGATTGCGAGTAAACCGTGAAACAGAGATTACAGTTCATATCATTATACTAAGGAATGTGTTAAACAAGGAGATGTTGGTGATCGTGTTTTGTTTTCGTCGTTCATTAAATAATTAGTATCAGAAATTGTAGAACATGTTAGACTTGGTGCATTGCTGTCCTCTAACATCATTGTTGAATTAATCGTTTTGCTTTTAGCTAATGACACCATGTTGTCGTCAGGAAATCCAGATGTATCAGACTGAGTTGATATAAAAAAGATATAAAAAAAAAACATAAGCATCATGTTGTTGTATGTTAAAAAAAACAACAATAAAGGGTACTTAGCGGATAGGGAAAGATGGTGTACAATGGGGTGATGATGATGTCTTAGAAATACTTTGGAATACATTTTTTCCACTCGTCTTAGTTTTAAAGCTGCTTGCAACAGCTGGCAACTGGAACAAAAACACAAAAAAATGTGAGGTCCATTGTACGTAACTTCTGTATGATTATAACAACACACTAGAGATACTTTTGAAGCTTTTTTGGTGTACATGTATAGCCTCTTGCACAACATTATGATGAAGCACGGGTATTTATTTCCGGGTTTATTTAGACGGCCTTGAAATGTAAATACATCAAAACTCCAAATGCTCAAGCGTACGTAGAGACAGGACGCTATCCAATCCCTATAAACTTCTTTATTCGTTTAAGTAAGAGACTGGATCCATATTTTCATTTGACATATGAACGAAGATAGATTACAACTGGAAAACATAAATCATGTTGAAGGGATTAAAATCGACGGGTAAAATTATTTTGCCATCACGTAATTATAATTCATCGTTTCGAAACAAATTTTGATTTATGGAGTTAGACCAAAAAGTTGAAAATGTGAATATTTGTGACCTCCCACCGCGAAATCAGTCTTAACTAGCATTTGGGGTATTTGAGATATACATATCACTGGAAAGTGTACATTCTGCTGGTTATTTTGGTACTTGAATAAAGCTTGTACTCAAAAAAATGTAGAAGTTATGTATGTTTAAAGTCAGTAAGTTGTATGACATCCATTTTGAGAAAACGGCCTCTAAAGTTTTTGTGTGCTCTCCTACAAATTTCCTCAAATTTCTTTATTTGGTGGCTTTGACCCAGTTTGTTTCTAATTTTCGCTGTTATCATCTGAAAGGTGCACCAAAGAGCTTTCTGTCAGTATACATGTATTACATGTGCGGGTACTGCACAGGTTACGGTTTATAATGAGAGACAAAAATAGGTACTTTTGGTAGGAAACTGCGTTCTTTATGATGCGATCAGTGCATTGAAATACTATTTTAAATTGATTAATAATATTTTTTCAAGAAAAACATTTCTGTGGGGGATAGATTATAGTCTACAGAAACTAATTTTGAGAAAAAAAGTCCAAACACCCCAGATACACCCTCAGTCACCTTTTCAGCTCCTAGTGCTGTTCAACTGATTGCAAGTTAAGACTGATTTCGTGGTGGGAGGTCACATTTGTTTGCGTGAATTTTGTCAGAGGTTAATCAATCGTACGTTGCAAAATGTGAAGTTATAATTTATTGTTTTCCCTGTGGTTCATCAAGCCCCCCCCCCCCCCCCAGGGGTGATGCTGGGAGCTCTTTCAGTATAAATAATATCCCCGCCTCCTGGAAATGTTGCGCTAGAAATGTCCTCTTTTTCTGTCAGTCTCTTTGTTTCTTTCATCCTCCTTGCCGGGGGTTCTTTCAATATGAGTGGTTGGGATATCCCCATCTTCTGGAAATTCTGTGCTAGAAGTTTCCTCTTTTCCGTTACTCGCTTTTTCTTTTCTTTCTCCTTTGCTTTCTGTCATTTCTTCCGAACATGTTCTGCATTGCTGGTCCATTCGTCTGTATGTGTTCGATAAAGTCTTACGTGATTGCTGTTAGGATTGGTATTTGGATAACTGTTTGGGTGTGGGGAAATGACATATGCGCAAGCAATTTAAGGTTATTTGGGCCTGTTTTCATATATGTTTTAATGTCCTTAGTTATGTTTACATTTGTTTTCAAGTATGTCTTTTATAATCCCCTGTGTAATAAATCGCCCTGGTGCCCACGAACCAGATCCCCAACCTATGGGTAAATAGCTCCACTGCCTTGTGGACATCTCGGGAGAGAGTAAGGCTAAGGGAGTTAACCCTGAAAAAAAAACCGATGGAAGGCAAGGGGAAACCACCATCGTAGTTTTCCCCAGGAAAACCATGGACAGGAGAAAGAGAAAGAAGAAAAGAGAGCACCATGTAGACCCAGGGAGAGAATGCTGGACGGACTTGCAGAGTGGCTGGGGATGAGGAGGGTGGGGGAGATGCTGGGGGCAACGAGAGATAGAGATGGTTGGAAGTCCATGGTCGCCAACGCCATGCGGTAGGGCACCTGATGATGATGATGATGATGATGTGTGATAAATAGACTGAATGGTCAATGCCAGGGGAATCTCCTTAGATTATGTGCGTGAATGGATTGATATGCGAACTTAATTTTCTTTCCTTTTTTGTTTTTCCCTGTTGAAGTATCGTGTATATTTTAAAACAGTTGTAACCCTGATATGGCTCTACGCAGTCGGCTGGGCTTCAAACAAAAATATCAGTAAATCAAGTCATTTTGAAATCGTGAAAGGTAGCTGTCGCTAGATTATATTGATATAACACTGTATGACAAGGTATATATCTGGATTGACTAATATTACACCACACCGTGAGAGATACAAATATGTCTCAGATACAGTCATTATGCATTTAATAGAAGACGAATTTTTTGTTTGTTTGTTTGTTTTTTTAAAGATCATCGCACCCAGGGAGGTTACTTTTGCGCTCACCTTTTTTTTCTGTCCCATTTTCTGCCGCACATAATGGCCACAGAAGCTAGCACAGTTTTTACAATGCTATAATGATGATGTCAATGAGGGATGATAATCATGATGTTATGGAGTTTCATCTAGTATTGAGACTGCGTGTCAGGGCTGTACTCTACGCTTACTATCATAATATATCCTGGCGTCAACCAGGCCCGAGAGATACAGACACCGTGTGCTGGTCAGAAGATTGACAACACCTCAATGACGCATCCGTGAAGTGATGAGACTTGCTGTGTGGTTCCAGTCTGTCCCAATGGCTATGCATGCCCAATCTGGTAGGAGCTGGTTAGAGCCGAAAAATCCCACAATGATTTGTGAAGGGACCGATGGGGATTCGAACCCACAACCTTCCAATCCGTAGTCCGTTGCGTTAACCACTACACCATGGCGACTGGTCTAATAGAAGACGAAGTTAACTTTCTATTCGGTTATTCTGCTTTTTTCAATACCCGTCAAAAGTAATACCTCGTAGTTTTATGAAAATGTCTGTTAGTATACTTATAGACGATCAGAATGGAAAATAAGAAGTAAAGCATTATCTATTCGTGCATGTGTATACAGATTTCAAATGTCAAACACCTATACTTAATCGGTGAAACACTTCATTGCAATTATTTTTTATATCAAGTGTGCCTTTCTTGACGATACTGAATATTGTATTATGCCTCTCTTTCGAAGAGGGCTATGACCTAAACTGTATAAAATGTGCACCATTTAACCAATAAATTAACAGGCTAACTAACTAATTAATTAACTTGATAATTAGCTGACTTGTTGACTCACGTATTCTTAAAATATCCTGTGAAATGTGTGAATTATAATGAACAAAAATGAGGGTGATAGCGGACACTCAGAAGAGAGGATGTGTTAGAATGTGAGAAAGAGGGAGAGAGGCAGATGGAAAGACAGACAAAAGAAGAAGGGAGAGTGGAAGGTTGGGTTGCATACACGTTAGATAAAAGCTGGCTTGACACTTGTCTGGAGATGAAGGCAGGAGATATATATATATATGTGACCTCCCACCACGAAATCAGTCTTAACTAGCATTTTGGGCATTTTGAGATATACATATCGCTGGAAAGTGTACATTCTGCTGATTATTTTGGTACTTGGATAAAGCTTGTACTAAAAAAATGTAGAAGTTATGTATGTTAAAGTCATTAAGTTGTATGACGGCCATTTTGAGAAAACGGCCTGTAAAGTTTTGTGTGCTCTACTAGACATTTTCCTTAAATTTCTTTATTTGGTGGCTTTGACCCAGTTTGTTTCTAATTTTCGCTGTCATTATCTGAAAGGTGCACCAAAGAGCTTTCTGTCAGTATGTTACATGTGCGGGTACTGCATAGGTTACGGTTTATAATAAGAGACAAAAATAGGTACTTTTGGTAGGAAACTGCGTTCTTTCTCTTGCGATCAGTGTATTGAAATACCACTTTAAATTGATTAATGATAATTTTTTCAGGAAAAATATTTCTGTGGGGGATAGATTGTAGTCTACAGACATCAATTTTGAGAAAAAGTCAAAACACCCCAGATAGACCCTCAGTCACTTTTTCAGCTCCTAGTGCTGTTCGACTGACTGCGAGTTAAGACTGATTTCGTGGTGGGTGGTCACATATATATATATAAGCTTACAGTAAACCAGATCACCACAACACTTAGTGATAACGTCATTACTGTCAGGATAACGTGAGATGGGCATTCCTGATACTTGTACATGTATCTACGTGGGGATCGTCTGGTTTATCGTTGTCTCTGTCTCTGTCTCTTCTGTCTCTGTCTGTCTGTCTGTCTGTCTGTCTGGCTGGCTGGCTGGCTGGCTGGCTGGCTGGCTGTCTCTGTCTCTGTTTCTCTCTCACTCTTTCTTTCTTTCTTTCTTTCTTTATCTCTGTCTCTCTTCCTCTCTCTCTCTCTGTATCTCTCTCTCTCTCACTCTCTCTCACTCTCTCTTTCTCCTTGTCTTACTCTCTCTGCCTCTGCTTCTGTCTGTCTGTCTGTCTCTGTCTGTCTATGTCTCTCTTTCTTTCTTTCTGTCTTTCTCTCTCCCCCCCCCCTCCTCTCTCTCTCTCTCGCTCTTCTCTTTCTCTTTGTGGCTGCATTTGTGGATGCATATATGCACTCATGTGTGTGTGTGTGTGTGTGTGTGTGTGTGTGTGTGTGTGTGTGTGTGTGTGTGTGTGTGTGTGTCGTGTGTGTGTACTCATGTATGAACACATGTTTGAAGGCACTAAATATTTGGGTAAAGGTTGCAGTGCGAATAAATCAAGACATATTGGGATCAATTTAGCGTCAGAAAAAGCAAGTTGAAATATTCAAACCTTAATCTTTTTGCCACGGATTGAGACTTCATAATGACACTCCTGCATTAAATTTTATAGAGACGACAGCTGCCCTTTAATAAACAAGCAAGCTGTTCAGCTGGATATCAGAGCTGCAGCGCCGTTGGGGAAATCCCCATTGCAAATATGTCATTTTCTGAAAGCTATCCTCTGTGGGGGAAAAACAAGAATAAAAAAGAATTAAAAAAAAAACACTTCCATCATCACTTCTAAAAAGACATTCTTGATGGATGTGGCCTTGGGCTAGAAAAAAAATACGTATGTAAAAATTTATATTGATCGAATAAAAACACGAAAACACCATTTTTTTTTTAGATTTCGTGCTTTCGGAGCTCTGATATTCCTTCTTCAGCAGGCATGTTTATTTGCTACAGATGTCAATAGCTGGGGTCACGGCATTCTACACTCTAGAAACAGTACGCACAAAAAGTAACAGAATTTTCTAATGGTCACGACACATTGTGTTAAAGTTTCAGTTGTTTTTTTTCCAGAGTAATCAGTCCACACCGTACTGCTGTTCTCTACCAAGAACGATAACAGTTCAGACTCAAAGCTGACTACGTACTCAAAGGTCAAGAAGCACCTTTGTGAACATATTTCAGAGTCAGCTGCCTACTTAAATAGTGGAGACACTCCCGGTGCCTGGTATTCATGGCACACGAGAGTGAGAGAGGGAGGGAGAGAGGGAGGGAGGATGGAGAGAGGTTGGTGTGGGTTGAAGAGAGGGGAGAGGGAGGAGAGGCTGAGAAGGAGAGAGGGATGAAGAGAGGGAGGGAGGGAAGGAGGGATATTGGGAAAGAGGGAGAGAGGGAGAGAGGAGAGAGGGAGAGGAGAGAGAGGAGGAGGGGAGGGAGGCAGCTGAGATATTCAGAACAAGTGAGTGTTTCTTGACAAGAATTGTCGTCTTTCCTCCAAGTCCTCCAGGTATGCAGCAGGGCCACTACTGGTACAGGAAGACGAGAGACATACTCCAGAAGAGGCAACCATCACCAACTGTCCCAAAGGGATTAGTCAAAAAACGTTGAGACCACTAGGGTAGTTGGTGCGCAGCTTCAACCTCCAAAATCTCTCCCTCCCCCTCCTGATGTCTGGATTTTCTGAGTGGACCTGTTCTATAACAGTGCACTTCATGTCTTCCACACTGTGATCTGACTGTCGAAGTGTCGTACAACCAATATGTAAAATTTACAGGACAAACGAATATTCTTGTAAGAGATATCTTAACCAATCCAAATGAGGATTACTCCAAAAATCCTTGTAAAGAGTTCTTAACCTCCATATCCAAAATCCCTTGTAAATCTTAACCTCCATATCCAAAATCCTTGTAAGAGATCTTAACCTCCATATCCAAAATCCTTGTAAAGAGATCTTAACCTCCATATCCAAAATCCTTGTAAAGAGATCTTAACCCTTCCATTTAAGGTCTTCCTCAACAAATCCTTGTAAAGAGATCTTAACCTCCATATCCAAAATCCTTGTAAAGAGATCTTAACCTCCATATCCAAAATCCTTGTAAAGAGATCTTAACCTCCATATCCAAAATCCTTGTAAAGAGATATTAACCTCCATATCCAAAATCCTTGTAAAGAGATCTTAACTTCCATATCCAAAATCCTTGTAAAGAGATCTTAACCTCCATATCCAAATCCTTGTAAAGAGATCTTAACTTCCTATCCAAAATCCTTGTAAAGAGATCTTAACCTCCATATCCAAAATCCTTTTAAAGAAATCTTAACCTCCATATCCAAAATCCTTGTAAAGAGATCTTAACCTCCATATCCAAAATCCTTGTAAAGAATCTTAACCTCCATATCCAAAATCCTTGTAAAGAGATCTTAACCTCCATATTCAATATGGACACCACGACAGTGAAAGCAGTCAAATAACCGTTTGAATCCCGCACCCTGTCCACTCAAGCAACCTGCGTTGTCAACGGTGCTAGCAAAGCAAAACTTAACCCTTCGGCTCCCTCACCCACCTGCTGCTTTATGGGGCTGAGGTTATAGCCCCAGTTTCGACCATCTGCAAATAGGTGTCCAATTAGATCGCCCACGTTAACTTGGTCATGGAGGGGTGGGGTTGGGGGTTGTGTTGGGCTTACCTGTTTCTGGAACTCGTAGATCTACCCTGACGGTTGCGTCGGCTGCTGGTAGATCCACACACAAGCTGGACAAATCAAAGGGTAGAGACCTGGCATCGCGCGATCGCTGGTCCTGGTCCTTCAGGCTGGAGGTCGGGGCTAGTAACCAGTCTCATAGACAAAAAATGATGACGATGATGATGATGATTACGATGATGATGATGTTGATGATGGCCATGGTGATAACAACAATAACAATGTTAATAATAATAACAATAATAACAATAATAATAATGATAATAATAATAATATAATAATAATAAGAATAATAATGATAAAAAAAATAGTATAATAATAATAATAATGATAATAATAATAGTAACAATAATAATTATAATAATAATAATGATAATAACAATAATAATAATAATGATAATAATAATAACAATAATAATAATAATAAAAAAATAATAATGATAATAATGATAACAATAACGATAATAATAGCCACATAATTTATATGGCGCCAAGTCTTTTTTGTTTGTTTGTTTGAACTGTTTTATTCATTTTAAGCAATTACTATAAACAAATGCAAAACGACCAGCAGAGCGCAATCACAATAAAACCACATACACACACGCACACACACACACACACACACACACACACACACACACACACACACACACACACACACACACCACACACACACACACACACACACACACACACACACACACACACACTGATAGAAAAGCAGTTAGTTGCAGAATTCATTGTCGGGAAAAAAAAGGTGGATTTTAAAACTGGATTTAAAAGCCGAAAGAATAGTTGATGGATGTAGGGAGAATGGACGTTTGTTCCAGGCAGATGGCCCCCCAAACAGCAAAAGAACGCTGGCCGACAGTTGATGGTTGAAATCTAGGAACCTGAAGGGAAAGAGTATCTGAGGCTGCTTATCATGGAAACCAATGAACAAAAATGCCGAGTGTGGAGTGAAAGAGACTTCATCATCATCATCATCAGGTGCCCTGCCGCATGGCGTTGGCGATCATGGACTTCCATCTGCCTCTATCTCTCGTTGCCCCTAGTATCTCCCCCACCCTCCTCGTCCCCAGCCACTCTGCAAGTCCGTCCAGCATTTTCTCCCTGGGTCTACCCGGTGCTCTCTTACCCTCCAGCTTTCCCGTTGTGACTAGGTGCTCCAAATCCCCTTTCCTCATAAAATGGCCCATAAATGTTGCCTGTCTTTTCCTAATCTTCCTCATGAGTGATCTACTTGTGTCTTCCTCCATCAAGACTGTCTCGTTTGTTTTCTTTGCTGTCCATGGAACTCTCAACATTCTTCTTAGAAACCACATCTCGGCTGCCTCAATCTTGTTCTGGCTTTGGTTATTGACTGTCCATGCCTTGCATCCGTACAACAGTATTGGTTCTATATAACATTCAAGAACTCTCTTCCTGATGTTAATTGACAGGCATTTGTTGGTAAGAATGCTTGTCATCTTCTTGAATAGTGTTTTGGCTTGGCCGATTCTGCCGGCTATTTCCGATGTACATCTGCCGTCTGATAAAATGATCGTTCCCAGGTATTTGAATTTATCAACCTGTGTCAAGGTTGTGCCATTTGCTGTTATTTTGCATGAGGGGATTTCATGTTTTTTTTTACTGATCACCATGACTTCAGTCTTCCTGCTGTTTAGTTCCAG
>CM060314.1:17181086-17186086 GCA_030674185.1 Monoplex corrugatus | reverse complement strand
TGTGTGTGTGTGTTGTGTGTGTGTGTGTGTGTGTGTGTGTGTGCTTTTCTGGTTTATTGCGCAATCGTCAACTATCTGTCGCTGTGATTCATGTACCATTGCAAATTATACATTAAAACAGTTTCCAGCAGAGCGAATACGCCCTCTCTCACATCCATACAATGACATACATTGGTGCTTATATTATGTTAATGTATAATGTCTACTGTTTTGTTCTCGTATTGAAAGTAAAGTCCACTGTTTTTATGCCATCCAGTCCCTCAAAACTCGGAAACAGTTGATTTCTGGCAATTTCTTCAGGCAGTCTTATTTGTTTAAACTAATTCCACTATTACCTTCAGACAACAAAAAACAAAAACAAAAAAAAAATAAATGCTGCGAAAGTACTTTACCATATCTCTATATCTATCTTAAAACAAACAAATAAAAACAAGCAAACAAAGAAATAGAAATCGCTCCCAGGTAATCAGCTTTAAATGTTTTCTGTACAGTATTCTCGTTGTTAATATTTGTGCATGTTGTGTGAGCTACATCCAATTTGTTGTCCCCCAGGATTCCATCCCTTAGATCCTTGAGAAAGCCACTAATAAAAAGGAAAAAAAAACAATGTTCGAAAATTGATATAAACATGAGTGTTTGCAGCTGCTGAATGCCATTCAAAGGTCTTTATTATCGTAGAAAAAAACAACATATATACAAAACTGACATTTGAGCATTCAGCCTCGTGTAATCATGTCTCCTTGCTTTTTCTATTTCTAGTCGCCCATGTCAAGGAGATATATTGACCCCAATCTGTCGTTGGAAGTTCTGTTTACCAGTTTACCACTTCCTGACACATGCCAGAGAGACAAGGACAAGCTGGTTCTACAGGGAGATGAACTGAGCTAGTGGCTGTTTTTGTTTGTTTGTTTGTTTTTTAAGCTGCAAAATAAACCGTGCTTACCTGGGCAAATAAACAGTCACAGACCAAGTGTCGACGGTTTCTATCCTGACAGACTAGGGTTGCAGTTAGCAAGGTCACAGCAAGAAAAAAACAACTGATACATCCCATGACAGAGCCGTCATCATCAAGTGCCCTGCCGCACGGCGTTGGCGATCATGGCCCTACACAAGAATCTGTCCCCTGTCGCTGCAAGTACATCTCCCACCCCCTCTGTCCTCAGCCACCCTGCAAGTCCGCCCAGTATTTTCTCCCTGGGTTTACCTGGTGTTCTCTTTCCCTCCAGTTTTCCTGTTGTGATCAGGTGCTCTAATTCCCCTTTCCTCATAGGCTAGATATCCTATTAATGTTGCTTGTCTTTTCCTTATCTTTTTTTGTTAATGATATTTTTTGTGTCTGCCTCCTTCAAGACTGTCTCGTTTGTTTTCTCTGCTGTCCATGGAACTCTCAACATTCTTCTTAGAAACCACATTTCAGTTGCCTCAATCTTGTTCTGACTTTGTGTGTTGACTGTCAGTGCCTCACAACCATACAACAGTATCGGTGCTATACAACGCTCAAGAAGTCTTTTCCTCATGTTAATTGATCGGCATTTCTTGGTAAGAACACTTTTGATATTCTTGAATGCTGTTTTGGCTTGGCCAGTTCTGCTGGCTATTTTTGATGTGCATCTACTGTCTGACGAGATGACCGTTTCCCGATTTTTTGTGTGACTTTTCAACCTGTCTCAAAATTGTGCCTTTTGCTGTTATTTTGCATAAGGGGATTTCTTAATTTGTTGTTGTTGTTGTTGTTGTTATTGTTGTTGTTGTTGCTGCTGTTGCTGTTGTTGTTGTCGTCGTTGTTTTACTGATTACCATGACTTCAAGACTTCTTGCAATTTAGCTCCAGCCCTCAATGTCTGCCTTCCATTTCCATCATATTTACAAGACTCCGTACGTGTTTCTGTGTTCACCGGGTCGGTCATTTAGCCATGAGCTAAGGGTGGGGTAACCATAACGGACAGCATAGAACGCTAAAGCAGAGGGACGAGGCCTGCAGGCGCTTTTTCTAACAAACCACAGTATCATGCTGTATAACACAAATGTCCACATGGCCACCTACATCAGACACAAATGGCAGCTTCAAAGGGGATTAGCGGTGGGTTCCTTCACTTCAACAGGATCGAATGGAACGACATGAGACTTGGCTGACTACATCTGCTGCAGGAACTTGGGGGGGGGGGGGGGGTCGGTGGATGGGGGACAACCACGTTCATTGCAAGAAAAAAAGTGGGTTGGTCATGTGGACATCGAAAAAAAGAACAAACCAAAATAGAAAATAGACCAGCAACAGTTTTGTCATATTTTACTAAAGGTTAAGTATAAAAAAAATATGTTTTGCAGACAGTCAGACATTCATTAGTAGAAGTGGTACTATCATCATAGCTCATTCTGGCGTAGGAGACGAAAACTTGATAATAGTTGGATACATGGAAGTTCCTTATCCGAGCTGTTATCGAAAAGGTCTTGATTAAACTGTACTTTTTCTCCACATCACAAACTACATTACAACTTAGGAAACAAGGCTATGTACTATTTAGACCGCCAAATCGCATGCCTGCAAATTTACAGTATAAGACAAGTAAAGCCACTCAAAAGTTGAAATTCATATTTACCTTTAATCAAACTTTTACGAATTACGTTCCCAAGTTTTGACTTGTGAAATTCTTTACGGCAGTCTGTGAGGATAATTGAATATAAATTTAATGCTATTCGAATACAAACTGGCAGAGCAATTGACATTCCCAGCCGTTTACTCCAATACAAAAAAGATTGCCTATTATCACGCAAAATAAACTTTCAGGATACTGACGAACATGCTTGGAGCCAAGTGTAATGATGTACCATTGCTCAGTGTATTTCCTATTCCGTGTCAGAGGAAGAGAAATCAGGCCCTGGCCAGACCTTAGAACTTCTGTTTTCCACTGTCTGGCACATGTCAGGGAGACAGGAACTAGTCTGCTCACGAGATAAATCGAACTGGTGGCTGTTGTTTTAAGTTTAATCACATCACAAGGCCTGTTCTTTTCCCAACTTCCTACAGGAAAAAAACAACTGGTACTCCGTGAAGAGAGAAGTGTAGCAAAACTCATTTGAAGCCAGTGCCAGTGTGTAAATGCTTCGTACTATATTATTTTGGTATCAAGAGGACTGGAATAAATCAGCGAAATATAACTAACGCCATAAAGATCTGTGTCAATACAGAAAATATCATTCATTGCATAAGCGATGATTTAGGTACCGACAATGGATCTAAAGCTAACAAGGCTGTAACGGTCTTTATGTATATGTGTAGATATATATATATATATATTTATTTATTTAAGTGTGTAATTTTCTTACGTGAAAAAGCCACGAATTTTGCAATATTATCCTATTGAGGATGGTTCTGTGAAAAGAAAACCATTTGTCTCGTACTTGATTCTGGTTGCGCGTAACTAAGTTGCTGGATGCTTACTGTCTTTGCATTTTCAATTGAAACACAGTGGTCACTACAATTCCCTAATGTAACAATCAAGAACAAGAAAGAAAAACAAAGCGAAATGCACATTACATGTACTTTCAAAACCAATACAAAAACTGTGTGTGGGACTGGGTTGTCCAATGTAAGGAGACCAACATTTTTATTCTTCATTTGGAAGCTTTTAATGCTTATCAAAACGTGTGCCCTGTGACAATGAATTGACTTTGACTATAAGCCCTTCGGAAACTCCCATAAAAACAACCAATTGCTATGGTGCAATGATTAGCACACCTTAGTACCGACTGAAAGATTGTGGGTTCGAATCCCCATCAGTCCCTTAAAAAATATGTTGAAGCATTTTTCGGCTCCAACCGGCTCCTGCCCAGAGTTGAATGTGATATGGGCTCTTTGAGAAGAGCAGGATCACACAGTCGAGTCTCATACACTTCACAGATACGTCATTGTGGTTTTTGCTGACATCTTCTAAACAACATCCGGGCATCAGCCTCTCTAGGGCCTGGTTTCCGCTAGAATATATTATGACAGCAGAGAACAGCCCTGTGACGCATTCTCAATACTAGATGGAACGCCGTAGCATCATAATTATCATCCTCGTCGTCAACATCGCATTGTAAAATTTGTACCATTTTCTGCAGCATTTAAGGGGTGTACAATGTAGGGTAAAAAAAAAAAAGAAAATGTGACACCAAAAGAAATCTCCCCAAATGCGATTATCACAATAACATTAACAACAAAAACCACTCCCACAGATCTGTGTTGGAAACGTTATCTGGTCAGAAAACGTCATACAGGAAAGAAAAACACACAAACACACAAACAAACGAAGGAAACTGAGGCGTGGATAAAGTGCAAATTATCTGTAGTAGAAGTTTATGCCTACATCATTATCTATGTTTAGCCAGCATAAAGAGATACGGTTTCTAAGAAGAATATTGAGAGTTCCACGGACAGCAAAGAAAACAAACGAGACAGTCTTGATGGAGGCATACACAAGAAGATCATTCATAAGGAAGATTAGGAAAAGACAAGCAACATTTATAGGCCATTTTATTAGGAAAGGGGAATTGGAGCACCCGGTCACAACAGAAAAGGTGGAGGAAAACAGAGCACCAGGTAGACCCAGGGAAAAAATATTGGACGGACTTGCAGAGTGGCTGAAGACAGAGACGGTGGGAGATGTGCTTGTGACAACAAGAGATAGAAACATATGGAGGGCCATGATCGCCAACGCCATGTGGCAAGGCACCTGATGATGATGATGATGATGATATGTTTATTTATTTCGTATTGCATATATTCCACTACTGCCAGCGAAGTGAATTATTTATTTTTTTTTTTCTACTTTTGGGTTATTTGCTAATTTTTTTGTGGTTTGGTTGCTTGGTCGATTGCGAGTTTGTTTGTTCTTTCTTTCTTTCTTTGTTTTCATGTGAATTTTTTTTTTGATGGGGAGGATTGGATATATGAAACGTTTAATGGCTATGTAAATGTCTATCCAAACAAGTTGGGAAACTAGTCCATGTTCATACAACGC
>CM060314.1:17168586-17173586 GCA_030674185.1 Monoplex corrugatus | reverse complement strand
AGTATTCTGGTAATGACCCCTTTGACTCGAAATGTCCTCATCAAAGATTATGCATTTTTGTCGTATACTTTCATACGACTTGCAAACAAACAAAAAATGCATTTCATCTTCTGTCTCTACATTACACATGTGACAAATAGAGTGTGCCGATGAATTTGAGTAAAACCATCTTGTTGTTGCATTTAGCGCTAGGGCTCTTAGTCTAAAACGAGCAAGATTGCTTCTGTGCCATTTATTTGTTACGGCCTTTATATATTTTTCGGTTTGAAATATACTTTTAAAGGAAAGGAACCAATCATATTTCTCAGATTCTTCCATTTGAGCGTGCCAGTTTTGTTTTACGAATCAACTAGTCTATCCCTAAATTCTGAAATATATCCTTGTTCATAACCAACTCCCTGGCACATCCACACAATACCAAATCCATGTGTGGTTAACATTTTCTTAACGAAATATGCCCAGTTTTGTTTACCCGAGTCTAATTGATTCAGTAACCTCATATGCCTGCTTGCACAATCTTGACATTGGGAGCTGGGTTAATTTCAACCAGTATTTAATACACTTCATTTGAGTTTTCAAAAACAAAGGATAACGGCCAGTTTCTCCATATAACATTTTATTAGATGAATGCAATGGTACCGAAAGGAAGCGTTTGATGGCAAATGTATGTACCTTTTCCATTTTATGATTGCTCGAAAAAAACCCATATTTCTGAGCCATACGTTAAGATTGGTTCAATTTGTGAGTCGAAAAGTTTCCAAAAAATCGAGAAGTCAGTGCAGTTCAATTTTCTTAAAGATCTTAAAGAGAAAGAGAAAGAAAGAAAGAGAGAGGGAGAGAGAGAGAGAAAGAAAGACAGACAGACAGGCAGACAGAAAGAGACACTCACACAGACAGAGACACAGTCAGACAGACAGACAGACAGGGTTAGGGAGAGATAGTGTGTGTGGTTGCTACCCTGAAAAAAAAGAAACATAGAAGATGCAGTAATGGTTGTAAAACCCCCATCATGAGACAACTAACGTTGGAGACAGGGGGCTGAATTATTTATCAACCACTCTTTGCTACAGACTAAGAATTCATCATGACAACCCTGAACTTGGAGACTTCAGTTCCCCCACCCCCCCCACCCCCCCCTTTTTTACTTAAACAAGCGAACAGTTCAGCTAAAAACTGAAGCCAAGCAGTCGAGGGGGAAAACCCCTATTGCAAATATCCTTTTCTTTCAAAAAGGAACCTTATGTAAACGGGACAAAAAAAAGAAGTTTCTTTTCGTCGTTCAGTAGAGTCTGCCATGATTGTCACAAAGAAACCATGCGTAAATGGAAAAAAAAGATGTGTGTGTGTGTGTGTGTGTGTGTGTGTGTGTGTGTGTGTGTGTGTGTGTGTGTGTGTGTGTGTGTGTGTCTGTGTCTGTGTCTGTGTGTGTATGTGTGTGTTTGTGTGTGTGTGTGTGTGTGCGTGTGAGTGTGTATGTGGGGGGGGGATGTGTGTGTGATGTGTGTGTGTGTGTGTGTGTGTGTGTGTGTGTGTGTGTGTGTGTGTGTGTGTGTGTGTCTGTCTGTGTGTCTGTATATTCTTAAAACGTGTCCCAAGACAATAGGATTGAGGAGCACCTGTTTAGTAAACGTACTGTTTTCTTAACCTCAAACAATATCAACACTCTCGTTCCAAATAGCTAAAACACTTGTTGGTCACTTCAGTGGCTCAAGAAACTGAAAAATCAAAGTTCAGCAATTGAAAACGAAAAACAACAGCAATTACAACAAACCTACACGCAAATGTCCACTCCTTTAAAGTATGGAAAAAAAGTGAAAAAAAAACTGTATGTGTATGGGGCGGGAAAACGTTTCAAAGCGTTAAAAATTTTCGTTGTACTAACGTCAGAAGGAAATAATCATCGGCACAATGAGATTAGATAGAAAATGACTGGAGGATTTCACACAAACATACAGATACATAGACATACAGACATACACGTTCACACACACACACACACACACACACACACACACACACACACACACAACAACACAACAAACCATACATACATACATACATACATACACACATATACAAACACACACAAACACACACACACACACAACACACAAACACAAACACACACAACACACACAACACACAACACAAACACAACACAAACACACACACACACACACACACACACACACACACACACACACACACACACACACACACACACACACACACACACACACACACACACACACACACACACACACACACAACACAAGCTGCACACATGCACTCACGTGCACGTAGGCGAAAACGCGTAATTATGTCAGAATTAGTATATGTTTATAAAGGATGTGTTTGCACATGGACACTTTTATATCTGTTCCACTCAAATTTCTCAGTGATGGTGTATTTCATGGATTCATTTTACTTATGCCAGGGCGTAAAGTTTTGCGTACGTCCAAGGAATCTACCATAAAATTGATGGCAAATCTATGTGGAGCGCGTCTGAGTGTAATGAATGCTTCTTGAACAATCTACAAACTTCACACTCACTTACTGTGGCATTGTCTTATTACTGGAGAGGGAAGGAATCTTTGAAAACAATATGCTGACATCACCAGAATGATTAGTAGATTAAAATCAGTCTTTTTCACTCAAGTATTTTTTTTTTTGTGAAGCGCTAAGGGATCTTCTCAAATGAAGCCCTGTAAATTGTACAACTCTTCTTGTTCTTCTTGTTTTTCTTCTTGTTTTTTCCTTCTTCTTCTTTTTCTTGTTTTTCTTCTTCCTCTTTTTCTTTTTTTTTTTTCTTCTTTTCCTTTTTTTCTTCTTCTTTTTCTTCTTCTTCTTCGGGTCAGTATTCTGTTCCGGGCTGAGATTGAAGTCAGCAAGTCAGACGTGAAATACATAGTAAGTAGGCAAGAGTTAGCAAGCAAGCCTAGATTGACAGAAAGACAGAAAGGAAGAAAACTACTTACATTCAGGGAAAATAATCTGACAAGGAAAAATGGACGTTTCATCTGCTGACTCCAATAAAAGAGAGTCGGCTTCATCGTATAAAATACGCGCCCGAGATCCGAGATACAGTGCTTTCAGTAAAGCGTAATAGTTGTCCCCTTGCTCCCGCTATTTCCTGTTGCCCATCACAAGATGATGTATCAGTCCCGGTCAGCCTTTGGAACTTCTGTCTTCCACGGTCTGGCACATGTCAGGGAGACCCAGAATTGTCTGGCCCCAGGATAAATTGACCCTGTGGCTGTTGTTTTATGTCTTGGTATTCCCAGCAGTATGTTGGGTTTTGTTTAAGTCAGACTTAATTCATCACCAACCTTCTATGATAGCATTTTTTTAGAGGGAGGGTAGTGGTTTCTATTGTAGTCTCTAGTCTACAATGCAAGATTGGAACATAACACCTCCTGTCTTCTTCTGTGACTTTGGAAGTGGTCATTGCTTTTAATTTTCTGGCCTTTTATCCACTGGACACGTAGCATTCATTTCTCTTTTCTCTCTTGCCCTGTCTCTCTCTTTCTTTCACTCTCTCTCTCTCTCTGTGTTCTGTCTGTCTGTCTGTCTGTCTGTCTGTCTGTCTGCCTGTGTCTCTGCCTCTTCTCTCTCTCTCTCTCGATGTCTCTGTCTGTCTGTCTGTCTGTTTGTCTGTTTGTCTGTCTGTCTCTCTCTCTCTCTCTCTCCTCTCTCTCTCTCTCTCTCTCTCTCTCTCTCCCATTTCTTATTGTTTGAGAGTAATTCATTTTGTGTACTTTCTGTTTCAAGGTTCTTTCTTTGATCTGTTGTGCTATGGTTTTATCTCTGTTATCATAGATTTTGTATTCTTTCTCTGTTCTTTGTTTATTTGCTTGTTTGTTTGTTTCTTTCTTTTTTTTTCTTTATAAGATTTGTCTTTTTTTTAGTACACAGTTTCATGTCATTTGTTTTTTATTCCATGTTTGTAGTCTTTCATTCATATCATCATCATCATCATCACCAGGTGCCCTGCTGCATGGCGTTGGCGATCATGGACTTCATCTGTCTCTATCTCTCGCTGCCCCAAGCATCTTCCCCACCCTCCTCGTCCCCAGCCACTCTGCAAGTCCGTCCAGCATTTTTCCCCTGGGTCTATCCGTGCTCTCTTTCCCTCCAGCCTTCCTGTTGTGACCAGGTGTTCCAAATCCCCTTTCCTCATAAAATGGCTTATAATGTGTCTGCTTCTGATCTTCTTATGAGTGATCTACTTGTGTCTGCCTCCATCAAGACTGTCTCATTTGTTTTCTTTGCTGTCCATGGAACTCTCAACATTCTTCTTAGAAACCCATCTCGGCTGCCTCATAGTCATGTAATATGTTGAATATTCTCTGTCTTTGTCGATTTGATATTGTAACGCCAGAAGGTCAAGTTTCATACCTGCAAATGCTGGTTATGGATGATGCATTGCTGTCCAAGGTTTCATTGTTGGTTACTTCACAGCTGCATTGTGAAGAAGAGTACTGGTTATGTATTCTCTTATATGCAAGTCTGTTTGCGGATGGAGGCGTTAAGGTTTGTAAGTTTGTAGGCATGTGTGTATATATGTTTGTGTGTGTTGAGATGGGGGTGAGAGTAAGTAGTGTGTGTGTGTGTGGTGTGTGTTTGTGTGTGTAAGTGTGCGTGCGCGCGCGCGCGCGCGTGTGTGGTGTGTGTGTGTGTGTGTGTGTGTGTGTGTGTGGTGTGTGTGTGTTAGGTGTGTGCGTGCCTATCTACATGTGCATGTCTGTTGTGTGTGTGTGTGTGTGTGTGTGTGTGTGTGTGTGTGTGTGTGTGTGTGTGTGTGTGTGTGTGTGTGTTGTGTTGTGTTTGCTGCCTACATGTGCAGCGCGCGCGCGCGTGTTGTGTGTGTGTATTGTGTGTGTATGTGTGTGGGTGTATGTGATTCTGTGTGTGTGTGTGTGTGTGTGTGTGTGCTGTGTGGTGTGTGTGGGTGGGTGTGTGTGTGTGTGTGTGTGCAAGTTGTGTGTGTGTGTATATAA
>CM060314.1:17138586-17146086 GCA_030674185.1 Monoplex corrugatus | reverse complement strand
ATTGTTCTTCTTCTTCTTCTTTCTTTTTCCTCTTCTTCTTCTTCTTCTTCTTCTCTACTTCTTTCTTCTTCTTCTTCTTCTTCTTCTTCTTCTTCTTCTTCTTCTTCTTCTTCTTCTTCTTCTTCTTCTTCTTCTTCTTCTTCTTCTTCTTCTTCTTCTTATTATTATTATTATCATTATTGCGGTGTAAGAAGAATGATTGGAAGTGAGATTAGAAATTGATGTGAACAAGATATTCACGGCACTCGCCTTGTGACATGATCAATACAGAAATAAAAATACTGGTTTTGGCTCAACAGAAACGTACAGATTCGTTCACACGACAGAAAGAAACTAAATAATCATTAAGTTGAAGGGAGATAATGGCCATGTGATTTATCTTCCCTGAGCCCATTTCTTATAATGTATGTAAGGACAGTACCAGTGCAGTACATTTCTTCTTCTTCATCATTATCTTCTTCTTCTTCTTCTTCTTCTGATTATCATTAGTAGTAGTAGCATTAGTGGTAGTAGTAGTATAGTAGTAGTAGTAGTAGTAGTAGTAGTAGTATAGTAGTAGTAGAGTAGTAGTAGTAGTAGTAGTAGTAGTAGTAGTAGTAGTAGTAGTAGTAGTAGTAGTAGTAGTAGTAGTGGTAGTAGAAGAAGCAGTAGTAGTACACATGTAGTATTGTTCTTGTTATATTCTTCTTCTTCTTCTTCTTCTTCTTCTTCTTCTTCTTCTTCTTCTTCTTCTTCCGCTTTTTCTTCTTCCTCTTATTATTATTATTATTATTATTATATTGTTATTATTATTATTATTATTATTATTATTATTATTATCATTATTATTATTATCATTATCATTATCATTATTATATCATCATTATTATTATCATTATTATTATTATCATTATCATTATTATTATTATTATTAATGTCATTGCTATTATGACTACAATCAATTCTATATAATTATCAATATTCTTATTTTAATGCATGCTTATGTGCAGTGCTACATGTAGTAGTGGAAGAAGTAGTAGCGCAAGTAGTAGCAGCAGCAGTAGGTAGTGGTAGTGATAGTAATAATTGCAGTTATTTGATTTGATAACATTGGATTGGTTTGTTTACCTAAATCTTGCATTAATCTTTTATGATATGCTCTATCTCCGTCCATCTCTTTCTCTCTCTCTCTCTCTCTCTCTCTCTCTCTCTCTCTCTCTCTCTCTCTTTCTTTCTCTCTTCTAAATGTCTGTCTGTCTCTCTCTCTCTCTCTCACTCACACACACACACACACACACACACACACACACACACACACACACACACACAACATACATACCACACACTCACACAAAATACAACACACACACGACACACACAGGCGCGCGCGCACAACACACACACACACACAACACACACACACACACACACACACCACCACACACACACACACACACAACACACACACACACACACACACACACACACACACACACACACCACACACCACACACACAACACACACACACGCACACACACACACACACCAACACACACACACAACACACAACACACACACACACACTCAACACACAAACACACACACACACACACTCACACAACATACACACAACAACACACACACACACACCACACACACACACACCAAACATATACACACACACACACACCACACACACACACACACACACACACACACAATCAACCCCCCCCAACACACACACTCACACATACAGAGGGACTCTCCATCGTCACCATAAAAAAAAACAACAACATGTATTGACAGGTTAACACAACCAAAAAAGAGCTTTTTTGATCAATTACAATTTCCGTTGGAAAACACAACGCCATTGTCGTTGACATTGTCAAAGCTAGCTTGCTGTCTTCTTCCCTTTCACACTCTTCCTCCATCAGTCTCTCAACTGCTCACCACACTCACATACTCTCTCACTGTGTTTCCCACGCTCTTTCTGTATCCCCTGTCTATCTCTGTCTTTCTGACTCTAAGCCTGTCTTTCTCTCTGTTTGTATTTGCCTCTATGTCTTTGTCTCTGTCTCTCGGTGTTCGTTTCTTGGTCTCTGTCCCTGTCTCTGTATCTGTCATTTCTGTATAAGTATTTGTCTCTGCCTCTCTGTCTCTCTGTCTCTCTGGCTCTCTGTCTGCCTGCCTGTCCGTGTTCCGTCGGTCTCTCTCTCTCTCTCCCACATCTCTCTCTCTCATCCCCCCTCTCTCCCTCCTGTGTGTGCATCTCTCCCTCTTCTTTCTCTCTCTCTCTCTCTGCCTCCCTCTCTCTCTCTCTCTGACTCCCTCTCCTCTTCCTCGTGTCCATGTGTGTGTGTGTATGTTGTGTGGTGTGTGTGTGTGTGTGTGTGTGGATGTGTTGGTGTGTGGTGTGTGTTGTGTGTGTGTTGTGTGTGTGCGTGTGTGTGTGTGTTGTGTGTATGTGTGTGTGTGTGTGTGTGTGTGTGTGTGTGTGTGTGTGGTGTGTGTGTGTGTTTCTGTCTGTCTGTGACTCTGTCTCTGTATATCTCTGTCTCTCTGTCTCTCTGTCTCTCTGTCTCACTTTCCATCGCTGCCTCCCTCTCTGTCTGTCTGTTTGTCTTTCTGTCTCTCTCTCACTCTCTCTTTCTTTCTTTCTTTCTCTCTCTTTCTTTTTTTCTCTCTATCTCTTTCCTTCTGTGTGTGTGTCTCTCTCTCTTTCTCTCTTTCTCTTCTTTCTCTCTTTCTCTTCTCTCTCTCTCTCTCTCTCTCTCTCTCCTCTCTCTCTCTCTCTCTCTCAACCTCTTTTGATTTTGTCTTCATCCCTTCTTTCTTTTTTTTTCTATGTCCCATATTTTTAGCGCCTCCTCCGAGCATCTCACCATCTCTGATTCCTCCCCCCCCCCCACCTTATATCGATCAGTCGGGCCAAGTACCCAGTACCTCTGTCTCCATCCTCCATCCTCCATCCTCCATCCCCATCTCCATCCCCATCCTCATCCCCATCCCCATCCCTATCAGCGGTAGTGCCGGCAGTACACGAGGAGCTATCAATGTCTGATCGTAAATGAGAAGGAAATTGGTCAGTGTCTGAAACCCTCCACCGCTTATGTGCCACTGCCCTTGTTACTGCTTCTCACTGAACTTTTCTGTAATGATGTCTATATATTTGATGATGATGATGGCGGAGGTGGTGGTGGTGGTGGTGGTGGTGCTAGTGCTGATGGTGATGATGATGGCGATGTTGATAAGGAAGGGGAAGGTGAGGTGAAGGAGAAGAAGGGGTGTAAAGAGGAGGACAATAATGACGACGACAATGGTGATGGTGATGACGGTGAATAATAAAGATACTACTACCACTACTACTACTACTACTACTACTACTACTGCTGCTGCTGCTGCTGTTGCTGTAACTACTACTACTGTCACTATTACTATCATGACTATGGTGATTGCTGTGATAATAACACAAGTAGCAGCATAACCAACAGCAACAAAGCTAATATTTGACTACAATGATCAGTTATCGCCATCATCATCATCGGCAGCAGCAACAGCATCGTCATCATAGCCATTATCTCATCACCACCACTATCAACATCACCATCATCATCATCATGGCAACCACCACCACTACCACCACCATCACTACCACCACCACCAGCACCACCAACGCCACCACCACCACTAGAACCATCATCATCACCACCACAACCATCAAAACCATCATCGTCGTCGTCGTCGTCATCACCATAATCATTACCATCATCATTACCACCACCACCATCATCATCATCATCATCATCATCATCATCATCATCATCGTCGTCGTCGTCGTCGTCGTTGTCGTCGTCAGTATAACAAATGCCACAACCATCACTGCCACCACCACCTGCAAAACCATCACCACCTCCATCATTTGCATCATCATTATCGCCGTCGTCGTCATCATCACCATCATCACCACCATTATCACCATTCAGTATCATCATGAAAATAACAATTCATATATAGACAACAAAAACACCAACAAAACAGAACTAAGTTCGGTATTTAAAGCATAAAACAAGACAGACACATGGGTTTGGCCAACTGGCCTTTGTCAAACGTACAACGAAAGAACACAAATAAACAAGTAAAAACGTAAGTGAAGCAATAACAAGACTTTCTAATCCTAGATTATCGAACGTAAAAACATGTATTGTTTGTCTGGATTTTTTTCGTTTGTTTTGCATTTCTATGTGCTTGACAAGGTCAAATGGCTGGAAATTTCTCTTTGTTTGCGCTTGAATATGTTCCATTCTCATTATGAATCAAATAGCATTCTTAGTTCATGTTTGTGTGTTTCCTGTATCTGTCTGCTTCAAGACTGACAATTGCCCGTTTAGATAATATATATATATATATATATATATATATATATATATATATATATACATATATACATATATATATATATATATATATATATATACATACATATATAATTATGTATGTATTTTTATATAATATATATATATATAATATGATACATATATATATATATATATATGTACATATACATGTATATGTATATACATTAATATATATATATATATATATACATATATATGTTACACATATATACATATATCATTATGTTACACTGGTGCTACTAATACCACAGAGGCCTGGTAATGGTAGACATGAAACCTCCAAATCTCCCTTCACAGGTCTGCACAAATTAAATACAGACTTGAAAAAAAAATCAAAATTAGCATGCAACCTGCAGTTCTCCCACATGTGAATGGGTGCCGTTATACTTAGGTTAGGGAATGTCAAGCAGCAAAGGTGTAGAAATGAGACTCTTACCCTCATAATGCTGGCCTTGAGAAATACATGTTGAAATCTCTGCCGACTCACTCTTCTCCAGGCTCAGGGTCATGGGACAAACTTCACGCCACCACCGCCATTACCACTATAACTGTTAATTCTGACGATGATGTTGATGCTGCTGCTGCTGCTGCTGCTGCTGATGATGATGATGTGTAGTGATGGTGGTGAAGGTGGTGGTGGTGGTGGTGTTGAATGGCTGATTAACTGATTGACTGATTAATAAATGAATGCATTGTTGAATGAACAGATGGATGAATAATTCTAAGAAACTAACGGCCCATTTGTCTACATATTTTCCTACCTACCAACCCGCCTGCCTACTTACCGATCAACCTACCCAGTTAATAACTAACAAATCGAATGAATAAACATAAAAACAAATAAAAGACGACAGAAAGAGAAAAAAAAGAACAAAAGATTGATAGATCGACATACATACATACATACATATATACATCATGATACATGCATAGATATATACATAGAAAACAAAAACTGAAAATGCTCAGAAAGCTAGAAATAAGCCACCTAGTTTGCTGGCAACTAATTAACTAATTCAAAACTACCAATTAACTAGAACACGCAACATTGACTATGCAACATTGACTATCATAACTAATACAGTCATCATCATCGTCAGCGTGAGCAGCAGCAGCAGCAGCAGCAGCAGCAGCAACAACAAAAACATCACAACCATCAACACCACGACCAGCATCACCTCCACTACTACCATCATCATCATCACCCTCGGGTCAGCAGACGTAGTACTCATCACTTGGTAGTATATCATACACAAATCGAAGGAACCACTACCACTGTCACTTCCTCCAGAGCTAGATCGATTGGCAGGATGTGAGCAGCACACACGACTTAGTCTATCATCTCTTACATTCCAGTGTAACCCACCATCGCTAAAATCAGCATCACCATCATCACTACTACTATTGCTGTCATCATTACGATCATAATGCAGTCATCAGGCAAAAGATAATGCCTGGTTCTGTCATCTGTCAGACGTTTTCTCCATACTGGCACTTCGATCTATGTGGCTTTCTCAGTTTCATCCTTCTCCCCCTCCCTTGTCCTTTATTAATGCTTCATTTGACTTCTTCTTTCCCTTTGTTTCTATACTTGCAATATCTGTTTGTATATTTGTTTAGTTAGCTATAAATCTATATACTAATGTGTACTACATATATATATATATATATATATATATATATATATATATATACATACATACATACATACGTACATACATACATACATACATACATACATACATACGTACTTACTTAATTACTTACTTACTTACTTACTAACATACATGCATACATACATACGTACATACATATGTGACCCGTTTTCACAAAGTGAGTCCTAACTCGCTGGCAGCGAAAAACGTAGAGGCCCGGAAAAGGTGTCATGGGTCGATTTTGTCAATTTTCACTTTTCGTCAAAAATGGAATATTTAATAATTAAATCACATGTATATGCACTCAGCACTTTATAATTCAATCGGACAATGTATTTAAGATGCATTTAAACCAGATAACAGCATGCTTTTTGTGTCAGAAAAAAGGGATATATAAACTTAAATACCAAGACAATTACAGCAGATTTTCACACCAATTTTTGTGTGCTATTGTAGCATGATGTGTTTTACCATGGTACAAAATTTTGTAAAGAGTGGTGAAGTACAAATACCTGTTGCTAAGGTTAAACTTCACTAAAGTGGTGAAACTTTTAAAAATTTATTTTCTCAAAATGGCTGTTTGCTATGTTACACATTTCAAACACCCATAACTTCCTTATTTTTAGGAGTAGAATAATAGATTTCATATGAAAAGAAAGTTAATAATCTGGACATTTTGAAATCATTATATCCTAAAATCGGTTATTTTCACCTTAGGACTCATTTTGTTAAAACGGGTCACATACATGCTTTTATGTATACATAACACACACATACACACACACACACACACACACACACACACACACACACACACACACACACACACACATACACACACACACACACACACACACACACACACACACACACACACACACAAACACAAACAAACAAACGCACGCACACAAAACACTCACACACACACACACACAATCACACACAACACACACACACCACACACACACACACAAACACACACACGCAGACCTGATTTAATTACTGAGGCAAATCATCTTGTACATCGATTATGGATAAAAGGTACATATATCAGTTTATGCTGGGTGCCTTCTCAAGTTGGTCTTCACGGCAACGAAGTAGTTGACAGAGTAGCTAAGCAAGGTGCACAGAATTATGTTAATTGTATAGAATTACATGTTCATACTTCCGTAAAAGAAGCTTGCAAAATGCTCGAATCAGCCTTATGGATTCGATTTCATGAACATTTAAATAAATAGTTTGTGTCACAACAAATGATAAAACTTTCCGTTCAAAATGTATATTAAAAAAATGCAATATTCTTCCATGTATCATTTGTGATCGATTGTTGCTGTTCGTTTTCGTATTCAGCTAAACGCATTGAAAACAAAATATTGTAAAAATGTCAGGTGTATTTGTGGCAAATACTTCACATTGTTTCACTGTTTATTTTATTGCAAAATGCTACGTT
>CM060314.1:17121086-17131086 GCA_030674185.1 Monoplex corrugatus | reverse complement strand
GATGCAGAGACATAGGCAGAGAGAAGAGAGAAAGAGAGAAGAGAAGAGAGAGAGAGAGAACGAGAGAGAGAGAGAGAAAAGAGAGAGAGAAAGAAGAGGAAGAGAGAGAGAGCGAATGTGTGCTCGTGCGCGATTTTGTGTATGAGTGTGTGTGTTTTGATTGTTTTTGTTTGTGTGTGTTGTGTTTTGTGTGTTGTGTGTGTGTGTGTGTGTGTGTGTTGTGTTGTGTGTGGTGTGTGTGTGTGTGTGTGTGTGTGTGTGTGTGTGTGTGTGTTGTGTGTGTGTGTGTGTGTGTGTGTGTGTGGTGTGTGTGTGTGTGTGTGTGTGTGTGTGTGTGTGTGCACGCGTGTGCTGTATTGTGGTGTGATGTTGTGTGTCTGCGTTTGGTAACGTGTGGTGTTGTGTGTGTGTGGTGTGTGGTGTGTGGTGTGTGTGTGTGTGTGGTGTGTGTGTGTGTGTGTGTGTGTGTGGTGTGTTGTGTCGTGTGTGTGTTACGTTGTTGTGCGTGTGTGTGTGTTGTTGTGTGTGGGTGTTGTGTGCGTGTGTGTGCTTGTGTGTGTGTGTGTGTGTGTGTGTGTGTGTGTGTGTGTGTGTGTGTGTGCATGGTGGTGTGTGCATGGTGTGCGTGTGTTGTGTATCGTGTGTGTGTGTGTGTTGTGTGTTCTGTGTGTCTGTGTGTGGTGTGTGTGTGTGTGTGTGTGTAAATGAGTCTATCAAGCGAACCATTTCTTGCGTGATTCAGTGTATTGCACACTGCCAGAAGGCGTGCTTGACGGACATAGGCAGACTTAAAGCTGTGTCTGTGGTGTTTTTGGAATGGTTGTTCCCGCAGTGAAGCACCCAACAGTCAATGCACAGCCTCACTATTGCTTGTATCATCCTCTTTTTCATAGCGCAACTATCTGATTCATTCAATCGTTGCCACTGAAACGATTTTTGACTGTAATGAAGGAGCTCTTTTTTTTTAGACTTTTTCGTTCATAGGGTTTCGACCCTTTAACTGCAGGATTTTGTTGTCAAGTTGAGTTGTTCCATTGTTTGAGTAGTCGAAGGATGTCATGATGAATTATCAGTCTGTGACAAAGATCAGGGGAATACATAATCAAATCTGTGGAAGCGGTATTCCATTGTACACACGTCTTGAGATACGAGGCAAATGCGCCCGTTTCATATTTCATTCCGTTCATCCATTCTACATGTATATTGATTTCTTTTCATACACTGAGCATACCACCGCCTAATGCCCAGTAGAACTCCTGATTGAGGCTACATGTTTCCTCTGCCATGTATTTCCGAGATTTTTCTTTTTTCTTTCTTTATTTTTCAGCGCGAAGATCCAAAGAAAGACTGCCAGACACAGTTAATGCATAGGTCGGAAAACGGTAAAGGAAAATAGTGAAAAAAATATATATGGTCTGGGCTGCGAAATAATGAAGCTGAAGAGTTTTGGTTCACAGATCTGTTTTATAAGTATTCTGGAAATCAGCACGAGTGACGTGCTGCTATTCCAAACTATCAAAGACATAGTCTCGAAATCTGATTAATACACGTTGGCATGTACGTGCTTTAATTAAGAGTGATAGCCACAAGGGGTATGAGCTGACGGGTTTTCATAATCATATTATGATGCCCAGGCCCTTTGTCAAGTGAAAAATAAAAAAGATCATTTTATTTTTCACTTGACAAAGGGTCTGGGCTCGAAACGTTGTGTTTTATACTCCAAAGGATCATTTACAAACAAGGTATCTTTTTAATATTTTGTTTTTACCCTCAAGATCCAGCAGTCATATTTTGTTTTACCATCATATTATGATGAATTGTTTTTCATAGTGCTACTCCCAAACCCATTTGGACTCACAGATTGCACATATTCAAACATTTCAGTGGGAGTCGTAGAACTCATGCTGTGATACGAGCTGACCACACTCCACTATGTTGTTTCACAGATTGAGATTAGAGTGATCTGCAAGAAGAATCCAACTGCTGATCATAAAGTTGTCAGAAAAAAAAATAGACTGGGCTAAAGTCTACTATATTCATGTCGAAACAAAACCGAATTTTAGCCTCCTGAACTTACAACTGCAATGGTGGTTTGGCCCTCACGGTTGAGGAAAATGTCTAACGGCAATCTGTACATATGTCTTGCAGCTGTAAAATCTGTGCTTGAAATACGTTCAAGTGAAAATGCTGTTCCACAGTGACAAAATCACGATCTCGGCATTGGCAGCTGGACTTCCAGTGAGACAACACGCCATCGTAAACTGGATACAGAACAGACTGTTGTCATCGATTTGGTAGGAAGTCAGCTGACTGGACCTCGACCCTGCAACAGGTCGTCATAAGTAGGACCTGCACGACCGCCCGCAAATAAACAAGGAAACAAGCACACAAAACGCATACACATTTGGAAAACAAGACAAAATAGATAAAAGGAGAAAAAAAGAAAAAAAAAGTGGCAAAAATGATATGAGAAAAAAAGAAACACTTAAAAATTTACAGCAAGTGAAGAAAAATGAAGATAGAAAAAAGAAAACAATAAGAAGAAAAGTCACTTCAACAACACCAACAATACAATAACAGTAGCAACAACAACAATCGCGTAAAAACAAAATGAGCACAGAAAACAAGGTGAACAAACATCAGGATCTACCGACAAAGCAAAAAACGTGTGTCTGACGTCTCTTTAACGCTGAATATCCATTGAAAAAAAAGTAATTCTTCAACAAAAAAACGAACATACAATAATCAGGTAGATAGTTAAAACTGACTAACGGACACTAACCAACAAAGTGCCATGATCTCTGCTTATAATGTCCAACGAAACACCATGATCTCTGCTTATAATGTAACAATCTTATTGTAAGGACCAGACAAACACAGAATAAGAACGCGCAATTAGTATAACAGAACAAGACATATGTATAGTTGATGTCATTTGCGTTACCACATTGGTCGTTGATGTTTGATTGTCGTAAAGCGAAAAGATACAGTTTAAAGGAAAAAATGATAAAAGGATGCTGATATATGCTTAGATCTTCAAGTTCATTTTTGAACTCCCAATGTATAAAATGTCATTATGTGTCTGTATGCTGTTTGGAAATCGTATGTCGGCGAGGTCTTTTCATATGTATATCATTTTTTTTTTTTTTTATAGTTTTTCAATATCATATTGTATGTTTGGTGCCCGCTCGATGTGGAACAAAAAGTGAATAAACATTTTTGTTTAACAGAACAAGACAGGCGCAAAATCACGGGCCAACTGGCCTTGTCAAGCGTATACAATAGACAATAAGGAAGAAATAGACAAAAAATTGAGAGAAAAATAACAAGAATTCTATGGTGTTTCGTCAAGCAAAGAAATCACACATGGGTTCTCATCTATTATTCCTGTCTTCACCATTATTAACGTTGCGGTTGCTTTGATTGTTGATTTTTTGTTGATAAAAGGAAAGGTTTTCTTTGTCTTTCTTCTTTAGTCAGTTTATTCCTTTTCTCACACTGACGGAGCAGCAGGAAGTTTCAGTCTTTTTCTCCTATTTTTGTATCTGGTGTTTGTTTGTGATCTTACGCTGACAAAGCCAACTGGCCGAAAATTTTGCGCCTGTCTTCTCTTGTTGTTGTAATTACGCTTCTTATCTGTTTTTTGTGTTTTTTTGTTTTTGTTTTTATTTTTTGTTTGTTTTTTTGTTTGTTTTTTTGTTTTGTTGTTTTTTGTTTTTTTGTTTTGTTTTTTTTTGTCAGGTTCCTGTCTTTGTATCTAAATATTATCTTTTTCATTCTTTCTTGATATTTTAAAAATGTTCTTTTCACTTTCTTCTCTATATACTGCATTTTCCACACCACGTCTGTCACTACCATCTATCGATCGTTCTGCTTATTCCGGTTGCACATCACACCTCCAAACCCACTGATACTGAGATCACTATAGCAGTAGAGCACGGAGGACAACATCATGTCAGACTTTTTATGCCACAATCATATGTTATGCCTATATTAAAGAAGAGTGGCAGAATGGCTCAGACATTTGCCTGCCAATAACGAAATACACAGTTCAAGGGACCGTTTTCCAATGAGGACTCGATTTTTTGTTTTTGTTATGTTTTGTTTTGTTTTGTTTCGTTTGTTTGTTTTTGTTATCTTCAGTTCGATCGGAAAATCGAACTGGACGTCTACGGAACGGGATGAAAAACGAGGTCGGCTTGCGCAAGATAAAGATCCCACGGCAGTTGAATATCGTCAAGAGCAGGGCTTTCGACTGGCTGCCCTGGTATAAAAACATTGGGGAGATAGGTTGATTTCCCAGGTACCTCCCCTTAAAAGCCAATTAACCGTTTTGCCTTTCTAAAGTCTTGGACTTAAAATTTATGGCGGCGATGCACTGCGGTGACTCGCTCTCAGAGAAGAGATTAGCCCCAGTTTCATAATTATGGCAAACCCATTGTGACTCAAGGAAGAGATGAATATGAATATGAAATGAACACGAATGAATGAATATTATTCATGAAAATCGACACTATAGTGAGGATACCATGGAAGTCCAGTTTAGACTGAAACAGGCAGGGTTGTGCTATACACTTTTTCACAGTATATCCCAGTGATGGATCATCGTGGTGTTTGTCAAGAGATTGCAGCAAACATCCTGAATGACAGTCCCTACAGTGGACGAGACAAAACTGTAATGGCCTAGTCTTCCAAGAGAAATCCATTGGTCGCTTAAGTATGGTAGGAGCATGTTGAGATTGGTATACAAGCACACACACACACACACACACACACACACACACACACACACACACACACACACACACACACACACACACACACACACACACACACACACACACTCACACCACACACACACACACACACACACACACACACACACACAACATTCACATACACACACACACACACACACACACAAAAAAAAACACACACTCAGACACACACATATATAATTATGTATGTGTATATATATATATATATATATATATATATATATATATATAATTATATATATATATATGGAGAGAGAGAGAGAGAGATGTGTGTGTGTGTGTGTGTGTGTGTGTGTGTGTGGTGTGTGTGTGTGTGTGTGTGTGTGTGTGTGTGTGTGTGTGTGTGTGTGTGTGTTACTGACGATGGGGGTTCGAATCTATGCCTTCCAAATCAGTAGTCCGTTGCGTTTACCATTCTGCTGTCGCTGTGTGGTAGACGCAAAGTTAGTAATTGTGAAGATAGGAATGATAGACGACAAGCCCCCGATCGTTGTAACCATCCAATTATACTGTCAGATTATATGGCTGTTCTGGTTCTCTTATTGTCTCTGTTTCTGTCTCTCTGTCTCTGTCTCTGTCTCTTTTTCTCTCTGTCTCTCTTTCTCTCTTTCTCTCTGTCTCTGTCCCCTCTCTTTTTCTCTCTCTCACACATACAGATACGCTCTCTTTCTCTCTTTTTTCTCCATCTCTCTCTATTTCTTCTCTCTCTGTGTCCCTCACTCTCTGTCTCTCTGTCTCTGTCTCTCTTTCTCTCTCTCCCTCTTTCCTCTTTCTCTCTCTCTCTCTCTCCCCTCTCTCTCTCTCCCTGAATCTCTTCCTCTCTTTCTTTCCCCCTCTCTTTCCCTCTTTCTCTCTCCCCTTCTCTCATTTTCTCTCCCTTTCTCTCTCTCTTTCACTCCCCAATTTTCTCTTTCCCTCTCTCTCTCTCTCTCTTTCTCTCTCTCTTCCCTTTCTCTCTCTCTCTCTCTCTTTCTCTCTCTCATCTCTCTCTCTCTCTCTCTCTCTCTCCCTCTCTCTCTCCTTCCATCCCTGTCTCTCTTTCTGTTTCTTCCTCACTCTCTCTCACCCTTTCTTTGTTCTCTTCCCTCTCCCCCGCTGTCTCTTTGTGCGCGTGTATTTTATATGTACGAGTTGTGTGTGTGTGTGTGTGTGTGAGTGTGTGTGTGTGTGTGTGTGTGTGTGTGTGTGTGTGTGTGTGTGTGTGTGTGTGTGTGTGTGTGTGTGTGTGTGTGTGTGTGTGTGTGTGGTGTGTATGTGCTATTTTCTTGCCGTAAATTGCACACGATGGTTGTCCAGTATGTATGTCATGAGAAAATCAATCCCATCATCATCTGTCCCATTGTATTGTGGCCGATGCCGTTGTGCATTAAAGCTTTTGAATTCCGGGTTTGTTTGTTTGTTTGTTGTTTGTTTGTTTGTTTGTTTGTTTGTTTGTTTGTTTTTTGTTGTTGTTTTTTTTCCTCCCGATCTTTCACTTTTTTTTCTCGATACGTGGGGGAACAGAGAGATAGAGAGAGAGAGAGAGAGAGAGAGAGAGAGAGAGAGAGAGAGAGAGAGACAGAGAGACAGAGAGACAGCAGACAGACAGAGACAGAGACAGAGAGATAGAGAGAGAGAGACAGAGACAGAGACAGAGAGACAGAGACAGAGAGAGACAGAGGGAGACAGAGACAGAGGGAGAGAGACAGAGACAGAGGGAAGAGACAGACACAGACAGAGACAGAGCGAGACAAAGAGAGACACAGACAGATACAGACAGAGAGATACAGAGACAGGAGACAGATAAACAGAGACAGACAGATAGAAAGATGGACCAACGGGCGGACGGACAGACAGAGACAGAAACAGAAACACAGAGGAACAGAGAGACAGAGGTAGAAACAGAACAGAGAGGGACAGAGAGAGAAACAGGCAGAGAGACAGACAGACAGACAGACAGACCACTGATACTCCTGCGTGAAAGAGACAGAGAAAAACATAGACACAAAAGTGAACAGAGAAGCGTTGGGAAAGACACTGGCAGCCAGACGTAATTATAAGACAGGCAGACAAGAAGACAGTTTTCAGTTTCAGTTTCAGTTTCTCAAGAAGGCGCGTCCGCTCTCGGAATGACTCCCGTTAGCATTGAGGTTAAAAGTATACGCCATGTGCCTGCATACAAGCCCTATGAGCGGAAAAGGTCTGAGGGTATCTTTCTGAATGTGATGTTTATGTCTACCCTGGATTAAAGGTTGGAGGGAAAATGATAAACAACATTCGGTACGCAGATGACAGCGTGCTAATTGCAGAAAATGAAAGGGACCTACAAAACCTTGTGAATATACTAGAAATAGAAAGCAAAGGTAAGGGCTTGGAACTAAACAGCTGGAAGACTGAAGTCATTGTAATCAGTAAAAAACATGAAATCCCCTCATGCAAAATAACAGCAAATGGCACAACCTTGACACAGGTTAATAAGTTCAAATACCTGGGAACGGTCATTTCATCAGACGGCAGATGCACATCGCAAATAGCTGGCAGAATCGGCCAAGCCAAAACAGCATTCAAGAAGATGACAAGCATTCTTACCAACAAATGCCTATCAATTAATATCAGAAAGAGAGTCCTTGAATGTTATATAGAACCAATACTGTTGTACGGATGCGAGGCATGGACAGTCAGCAAGCAAAGCCAGAACAAGATTGAGGGCAGCCGAGATGTGGTTTCTAAAGAAGAATGTTGAGAGTTTCCTAAGAAAATTTAGACCAGACAAAGAAAACAAACAGACAGTCTTGATGGAGACAGACACAAGTAGATCACTCATAAGGAAGATTAGGAAAAGACAGGCAACATTTATAGGCCATTTTATGAGGAAGGGGGGGTTGGAGCACCTGGTCACAACGGGAGAGCTGAGGGAAGGAGAGCACCAAGTAGACCCAGGGAGAGAATGCTGGACGGACTTGCAGAGTGGCTGGGGATAAGGAGGGTGGGGGAGATGCTGGGGGCAACGAGAGATAGAGATGGTTGGAAGTCCATGGTCGCCAACGCCATGCGGCAGGGCACCTGATGATGATGATGATGATGATAATGTCTACCTTTTACATCAGTCTGTTATTGGAGCAACCTACGCGACATTGCAGTGAAATATATATCACAGTCTGCAATGTTAAACAAGTCAAAATAGAACAAAACACATCAAAGCATAATCTAACAAAACGTAACAAAGCGAAACAGAAATCAAAAGCGTGCCAAAATACATCCAGCCTCCCAGTATGAAAAGATCTTACGAACGCCCAACTCAACCATCATCATCATCTTCATCAGCGTTGGCGATAATGGCCCTCCATACGAATATATCCTTTATCTTTGGAAGTGCTTCTCCCACCCTCTCTGTCTTTGTCCACTCCGCCAGTCCGCCAAAATTGTCCCCCTTGGTCTACCTGGTGCTCTTTTTACCTTCCAGCTTTTCTGTAATGACAAGATGCTGTAATTTCTCTTGCCTCATAAAATGTCCCATAAATGTTTTATGCCTTTTCCTAATCTTCTTCGTTAATGTTCTTTTTCTTTATTTTGGAGGTAGGGGGGTGGGGGTGGGGGTTCTGCCTCCTCCAAGACTGTCTCGTTTGTTTTCTTTGCTGTCCATGGAACTCTTAACCAGCTTCTTAAAAACAACATTTTTGCTGCCATAAAATCTTGCACTGATCTACGAAACTACATCAGATAAACCAAAGCCTGAATAACAAGACACATAACTTCTATCCACATACACACCAGCACGAGTTATCGTCTCCATCTTCCCAACTTTCCAAGGCTATCCTCCTCTTTTGATCGAAAACAAAAAAAAGTGAATAAATAAATAAATAATAAATAAATAGATAAAAAGATAACATGTAATAATCACCACCACAACAACACCATATAATATTTCAGTACATCACATTCGGCCTCATTATCCCTCTAAACCTTTTTTTTCTGTTAGAGGGAAAAAATACAACCGAACTTGAAGTCGAACAAACAGACAGACAATGCCTATTGTTGCGGTAAGAAAGAAGACACAGTATGGGAGAGGTCGGGAGACATATTAGCTTTACAATACCAGTACTCGCTGCCAGACATCTGTATTTTTTTTTGGCGCCTTTTTAATTTCATTTTTGTAGCGATGTCTTGTCTTTTATTGTTAAAAGTTTTGTTTGTTTGTTTGTTTTTGTTTTTTGTTTTTGTTTGTTTTTCTTTTTCAGTTTTTCGTTTTTGCTTTTGATTGTCTACTTTTCTTTTTGTCAGTCTTTTTTCTCATCTAAGTTAGCTGGTACGTTCTCGATCCACTTGGGCTTTTTATTTGTTTGTTTCTTTTATTTTGTTATAATTCTTTTTTAGGCAGATGTGAACCGCTCTGAGTTCTCTTTTGAGTTCAAGCGCTCGACGAATTTTTACAGTTATTAGTCATAGAATTAATGATAAAATAGTGATGATCATAATGATATGGCAACAACAAAAAAGCCGCTGCTACTACTATTATTACGGCTACTGCTGCTGCTGCTACTGCTACTGCTACTACTACTATTACTGCTACTACTGCTACCACTAATATTAAAAAGGCAACGAGAATTTTTTTTATGCCGAATCTTTATAACTATTAGCCCTGCAAGTTCTTCAACTGTTACTACTACTTCTTCTATTTTTTACTATTACTGCTGCTACTTTTATTAGTACAACTCTACTACTAATACTACGTCTTCTACTACCACCACTACCACCACCACTACTAATGTCATTACTACTACTACTGTTTCTAATGTTTTGTATGCCACTATTCTTAAACTCATTTGAACTTACTGCGCAGTATTATTCATATTTAAATTTTGATATCATTATTATCATTATTACATATTATTATTATTATTATTATTATTATTATATATTATTATTATTATTATTATTATTATTATTATTATTATTATTATATACTATTATTATGTTATTATTATTATTATCATCATAATCATTAATATATATCATCACGCATTATTATATAATATAATATTATTATCATTATTATTATTATTATTATTATTATTATTATTATTATTTTATTATTATTATATTATTATTATTATTATTATTTTGTTGTTGTCATTATTATTATATTAGTTATTATTATTGTTGTTGTTTTGTTATATCACCATCATCTATATTATGTATATCGTCATCATCATTATCATCATTTCATCATGATTATTGTCATT
>CM060314.1:17108586-17111086 GCA_030674185.1 Monoplex corrugatus | reverse complement strand
CCATGGAACTCTGAACTGCTGATAGACCAATGTTTCAATAACAGACGGATACAAGCACAACCAACAGTACATACACCCTGAATAAAAAGTTAGGTAGAGCCTGAAAAACATTACCAACTCATGGGGGTTATGCGTAAGCTGACAACGCATGTCATGATCATTTTGGATCTGTTTCCTTTACATGACATTCATGGTGTGGATGCATATGCAATCTAGTCCGAGCACGGAAACTTTCCCTTGGGAAAATTGAAACCGATTACTAATGATCTCCCTACACTGTAACTAAGGGTTGGCGAAGGGTGACATGAGTGGTGTTTCTCAGACAACTATCAGTCAAGCAACAACCGACTATTCTACAACGATCCCTGTTTCTGTCTTTCTGCTTGTCTTTACATGTATACGTGCATGTTTAGTCGTAACGCTGTAGGCAAGTCTGATTCTGGACGTATTATTCTATGGGGCTTTCGTACAGGCGGCCGTTGCTTTCATTGTTTGACCTTTTTTTCGAATATATATATATATATATATATATTATATATATATATATATATACGTGTGTGTGTGTGTGTGTGTGTGTGTGTGTGTGTGTGTGTGTGTGTGTGTGTGTGTGTGTGTGTGTGTGTGTGTGTGTGTTGTGTGTTTGTGTGTGTCTGGTGTCTGTGTGTCTGTGTGTTGTGTGTCTGTGTGTGTCTGTGTGTCTGTGGTGTGTGTTGTTAGAAAAAGTGTGGTCTGTGTGTCTGTGTGCTGTGTGTTTTGGTGTCTGTGTGTGTCTCGTGCGTGTATATCATCATCATCTCATCAGTCCCGAAGTCTGGTTGACCGTTGGGGCACCACTGAAGATTTTGCAACCAACTTCCTCCACTCCTCACGGTCCTCAGCTTTCCGCAGAATGACGTTCCATTCAAGGCCAGTCCACTCTCTGATATCGTCTTCCCATCTTTTTCTCATATATATATATATATATATATATATATATATATATATATATATATATATATATATTATTTCTGGAGAGTTGTTGAAACACTCAGGTGATGGTGGACTCAAAGTAATGCATCACTTATGCTGCAAAACCCGTAGATAGTCAGTTTCCGTGTTGACTCCTCATTGGGATGAGGGTGGAGTAGCCTTTCCAGGGCACAGGCCTGAGTTCGAAGTATGGAGATTCTGGGATGCCCTGTCGTCCAAGTCGCCGTCTCGGCCTCACTGATGGGATCCAAAGGAATGCAGAGCATTGGACGTGTGGCACCAGCTTAGCTACAGGAGCTGCTGGAGAATGACAGGTATGCCATCCAATCGCTTTAGGGCTCCACCCTGGATTTTCTGTCTTGATTTACTCCCTTAGCTTTTGTCTCTCCCAAGACGACCACAAAGCAATGGTGATTTTCTGTCAGGGTTTACTCCCTTAACCCTTTCAGCCCTAAGTACTTCTAGACCTCTGATACCCTCAACCCTGAGTATTTTTGGAGAAATTCTAGCAAAAATCGGTGTCTCAGAATAAATCCTTCTAATGCTTAAAAATTTGCCAGTAAGAAAGTATAGGGTGTCTGGAATTCGGTAATATAAACAGGATGTGGCAGAGGAGAGTAGGTGCTGGTAGGTCGCATATCGCACGCCAACACCATACCAGGCCAGGTCAACCGGACATGTCAGGCCGCTCCAGCGCTAATGGTGTATAGCTGGGGATGAGGTTCGTAGTAACCACGGCGTGTCCATACGCCAGTGGGCATGCATGCTGCACTTCTAGGGGCCAGACCTCCTCCGATTCCCTCAAAGGTTCAACCTGAGTCCGCGAGGTACTCAATTAGCATGTGTCTACACGGGGAGGCACTACGTAGGGCTTGCTGACTGAGAAGCTGTGCATTGACAGACACAGACTTAGGCATCTCCATCTCCTTTTCGCAGAGCTGCAAGCAACAATGCTAGCCAGCGGTGCAGGCTGAAAGCCAGAGGTGATAAATGCACCTTCACTGGCCAGTACATTAGACGCGTCACATCAGCCATTAACATCTTTTCCCGCCATGGTCGCAATCAAGCGACTTCCCGTACGACCGCCATGGTCGCATTTGTGCGACTTGGAGGGGTCATGCTAAACGATAACTTTTCACGCGGGTACAAAACTTCTGTCAGCTCCACTGGTGAATGCAGGCGACTATGCTATTCTAAACTTACCCAGCGACCTAATTTTACAGTAGTAAGGCCGAAGTGTGACTTTGTTTACTGTCGGAATTACGTCACGTTTTCTCCGAAGCGTTTTCTCCAAAATGGCTGCAAATCGACACGCGTTGTCTACTCTACAACTCGAGAGAATAAGCAGACAGCTGACTTTGTGTGTAGATTTTCCACTGCTTTTCCTCATTTATTAAAATGATATTTGGTGCACAACTCACGAAATAAGGTCAGTAGTACAACTAATAAAAAGTATGAAAAATTGTTTTTCTTTATGATAGATTATCTGTGCAATAATCAATTAAGCACATAAACATGAGCAAGCATTCAT
>CM060314.1:17091086-17096086 GCA_030674185.1 Monoplex corrugatus | reverse complement strand
CCGTTTTGGGCAGTGAGTTGTGGCGTGTGACATGCCCGAACCACGACAGCTTCCTGTTCTTGACTGTTGCCAGGAGGGGTTCTTGTGGGCCTGCGAGTGTTGTTATTTGGCTCCACACAAAGTCGTTTGTCTTCCGATCTTGCCAAGAGATCCCGAGCAAGCGCCTGAAGCATTTAGTTTCAAACGTCTGGATTCTCTTGGTGGTCTCTGCTGTCATGGTCCAGCTCTCGCATCCATACAGCAGGATGGGGAGCACCAGGGACTTGTACAGCTTCATCTTCGATGGAAAGCCGATCTCTCTGCTCTTCCAGATCTTGTTTAGCTTTACCATTGCTGCTGTTGCGATCGCTAGTCTGGTCTTGATTTCTGTTGTAGAGCGACCGTCTTTGGTGAGGGTGGCGCCAAGGTATTTGAAAGCGTCCACTTCTTCAAGCTGTTGCCCGTTCATGTAGATTTCAGCATGGGTGTTGGTTGTGCTGTTGACCAGGACTTTGCTTTTTTCTGTGCTCACTTCCATTCCGTGTGCACCTGCACTTTCTTCCAGTCTCATGGTCAGGTCTTGTAGTTCTTCGTTGCTGCCTCCCATCAGGTCGATGTCATCTGCGAACCTCAGGTTGTTGATGGTTCTTCCTCCGATGGAGACAGTGGAGTGGAAGTCATGGAGGGCTTCACGCATGATGTTCTCCAGGAAGAGATTGAACAGCACGGGAGAGAGTAGGCAGCCTTGACGGACTCCAACTGTGGTCTTGAAGTAGTCCCCTATCTGGTTGTTGAGGAGAACTGCGCTGCTGGCAGTGTTATACAGCGCCTGGATGGTTTGGACGAGACCTTCCTCTATGCCAAACTTTCTTAGCACCTGCCACAAACCCTTATGCCACACCCTGTCGAATGCTTTTTTAAAGTCTATGAAGTTGTGGAACAGGTCTCTCTGATGCTGCAGATGTTTCTCCATCATTATCCGGCAGATGAAGATCTGTTCTACTGTGCTTCTGCCCGCCCTAAATCCAGCTTGTTCTTCCGCAAGGTGTTCTTCCGCTTCTTTCTTCAGTCGATTCAATATGACTCTGAGCATGATCTTGCTGGTGTGGCTAATGAGACTTATTGTTCTGTAGTTCTGGCATTGGCGCATATTTCCCTTTTTGGGCAGGGGGATGATGAGTGATTGAGTCCATTCTGTGGGCCACTGTTTTGTCTCCCAGATCTTCTGACAAATCGATGTTACACGAGTGACCAAATCATTCCCTCCATGTTTGAGCAGCTCTGCTGGGATATTGTCTGCTCCAGGTGATTTCCCTGCTGGTAGGCTGCGGATGGCTTCTTCCACTTCTTCTCTCATCACTGGTAGCGGTGAGGATTCCCTCAATGGTGTTGAGTCCCCCTGAAACAAACTGTCATCTGGCTGTATTGGGTAGTTGTATAGTTCTTGGCAGTACTGCGTCCATCTGTTCAGAACAGCGGAGCTTTCTGTCAGCAGCTCGCCTGAGGTATCCTCGATGACTGACGATCTGTTTTGCTGCGTCTTGGTAAGGTTTTTCAGTGTGGTGAAGGCATGTTTGCTGTTTCCTTTTTTCATGCCTTTCTCGATGTTCTCACACTGGTTGTTGATCCATTGTTCTTTGGCTTCAATCATTTTCTTCTTTACAAGGTTGTTGGTTTTACGATACTGTGCGGCTTCTTCAGGGCTGGAGTTTTTCGTCTTCTTCAGTGATCTTCTGTTGTCGCAGAGGTCAAGGATGTCATTTGAGATCCATGCTTGGTGTTTCTTCCTCTGTCGCCCCAGTACCTCCTCTGCTGTTTCGCGGACTGCCTCACCAAAGTTGTTTGTGAGGTCGTTGATGTCGCTGTCCAGGAAGTTGAGTGCCGCGAACCGCCCCCCGAGCTGTGCCTGGAATGCCTCTTCTATCTCTGGATCTTTTAGCTTTTCCAGGTCAAACTTGATGCGTGGCTGCGCAGCTTGGTACTTCTTTTTCAATTTGATCTTCATTGTGAGCAGCACGAGGTCGTGGTCGCTGCCTATATCAGCTCCAGGGTATGTCCTCGTCTTTGCTTTATTAATGCTTGATTTGAAGCGCCGCGGTGTGAGGACAAAGTCGATCTGGTTGTGAGTCTTTCCGTTCGGCGCATGCCAGGTTGTTCTTCTTGACAGTTTGTGGGGGTAGAGGGTGTTGGCAATGGTGAGCCGTTGGGTGCAGGCAAACTCCAGAAGGCGAAGTCCCCTGTCATTAGTTTCCCCTGTGCCAAATTGACCCACTGTTCCAGCCCAGTTTTTGTAGGCATCTGGGCCGACTTTGGCGTTGAAGTCCCCCTGAACTATGATGATGTCTTTCCTGGGGGCTTTTCCGATGGTGTCTTCTATTTTCTCATAGAATTCTTCAACCACCTGGTCTACGTGGCTGGTAGTTGGAGCATACACTTGTATGATGGTGATGTTCTTTGGTTTGGCTGACACCCGAATGCTGATGATTCTGCTGTTGACAGGCGTGCAGCTCATGATGCATCCAATGACTTCTTTGCGTACGATGAAAGCTACGCCATTTTCATGTAGTGACTCTTCGCCACTGTACCACATCTTGTGTCCTTCCTCTGTGATTGCTTCTCCGAAGCCTGTCCATCTTACTTCCGATATACCCACAATGTCCCATTGGTAGCGTCTCAGCTCGTGTTCTAGTTCTTTTACTTTGCCGCACTGATAGAGTGTACGGACATTCCAGGTTCCAATGGTAGCTTTTTCCGTTGGCAGTTTGAATGATGTCTTTGCCCCAGTAGCTGACTTTTCACTTCCACCCTGGTGCTTGTCAGTGGTAAGCGCGGTCGTTTGTAACCCGGGCCCCGACCGATCCGGTATGTTGTTGGCTATAGTGTCTCTCATATCTTTTCTGTGGGCTTAGGTTAATCCTTGGTGGCGCCAATCCCCTCTCCAAGTCTCCTGCTGTGACAGGTAGTACTGGGCTACAGCTTGCCAGTAGCAGACCTATTTGTCTGACCTGACAAAACATATAATATATGTTTGTATATTTTTGTGTATTTTTTTCCCAGACTTGTGTATTTTTGCACTTTTCGTAGATATATTATATCTACGAAAAGTGCAAAAATACACAAGTCTGCATACGATGTTTACTTATTTTATTATGACAGAAATAGTTCATGTAGTAATCATTCATCATATACGTAATCACTCATTATATCCATATATGTGTATGCACACTGCAAATAAATCGATAAATGTGTTCGAATACAATCACCACATTACCACATACACCATATCACGATACTAGAGTTCGAGGGTAAGAGAGAGAGAGAGAGAGAGAGAGAGAGAGAGAGAGAGAGAGAGAGAGAGAGAGAGAGAGAGAGAGAGAGAGAGAGAGAGAGGCAGACAGACAAAGAAAGAGACAGACAGAGAGACGGGCAGACGGACAGCCAGGAACACAGACAGACAGACAGACAGCGATATGCTTATAGGCCCCATAACATTCCATACGGATCTCACTTATCCTTACTCAATCGACTTTTAGAGTTAACATATATGTTTTCAAAGTCAGGAATAACATATGTTTTCAAAGTCAGGAATATTTAGTCCTCTTGTTCTTTTTACAGTTGTGATTGCTGATCTTCTATTAAATCCGTCTTGCTTTCCATTCCACACAACACAAATTGATAACATAGACTCTAAAATTCTGGAATGGTAACATCTATCGGATCAGGCGACAACATTGACAGATGCACGAGTCTAGATGAAATTATGAATTCTATTACAATTATTCGTCTAGGAGGGGTAATGCTTTTTCTTGACCAAATTTGAAACAATGCTTTGACTTCTGAAAATTGTTCAGAGTACTTGACAGGTTCATATTTTTGTACGTCAAGTGTAAGGAACACTCCTAATCTCTTAGATTGTTTGGAATTCTAGTGTAGACCGAGATTTTCAAGCAAGAGAGACAGAGAAAGAGACAGACGCAGACGGACAGATGAAGAGTGGAAGAGAGAGAGACAGAGCCAGACAGACAGGGAGACATAGAGACAGAGAAAGCCAGAGACAGACAGACAAACAGAGACAGGCAGACAGACAGACAAGAAGACAGAGATAGAAGAAAAGCATACAGAGGGAATGAGAAATAGACAAAGAGAGACAGAGACAGAGAAAGAGACAGCAAGAGTAACAGCCAGACAGAAAAGGACAGACAGACAGACTGACTGGTAGACAGACCGAGATAGAAGGAAAAAAAGCCACAGAAACATACAGAGAGTGAGAGACAGAGACAGAGATAAAGAGAGACAGAGACAGAAAAAAAAGAGACAAAGACAGAGAGACAGAGACAGACAGACAGACAGAAACGGGGATACAAAGACAGACAGACAGACACAGAGAGAAATAGAGCCCAGTCTTTTTGGCCCCCCACTCCCCACACTTCCAGTCACAGTATCTGTTCCACTGACAGTAAAAGTAAAGGTCAATACAAAATTAGCTTAATTCCAAGCCATTTCCAGTCTGAGAACGAGAAATAAACTCAGTTAGCATCTGAGAAAGAGACGAAAGACGAGAGTTCCCAACTGAAACGTTATACATGTTACTTGCTAGTCTGACCCAAATAGACTGAGCGTATTCATGCTTTGCTCTTAAACGCATAGACGCATTTCTCATGTTACGTTTATTCTTCCACCCGACGAAAACTAAACAGCTTGTACAGTGCTGTGTTGCATTTTTCCTCCCAACAAAAATCGTTTTCATGCATTAATTATAAGCTGATTTTTTTTTCCCAGGGAAAATGCACGATGTCATATAATTATGGGTTATATTTATTTGTGAATGTCTTTCATTTTTTTATGTGTTGATGTACCTGTGTGTTTTATATATTTTGTATTTATTCTTTTTAGTGTTCGTTTGTACAGGTGATTTGTTGTTGTTGTTGTTGTTGTTGTTGTTGTTGTTGTTGTTGTTGTTGTTGTTGTTGTTGTTGTTGTTGTTGTTTTTGTTGTTGTTGTTGTTGTTGTTGTTGTGATGT
>CM060314.1:17076086-17083586 GCA_030674185.1 Monoplex corrugatus | reverse complement strand
GCTCTGGCTTTGCTTTCTGACTGTCCACGCCTCGTATCCGTACAACAGTATTGGTTCCATGGACAGCAAAGAAAACAAACGAGACAGTCTTGATGGAGGCAGACACAAGTAGATCACTCATAAGGAAGATTAGGAAAAGACATGCAACATTTATAGGCCATTTTATGAGAAGGGGGATTTGGAGCACCTGGTCACAACGGGAAAGCTGGAGGGAAAGAGAGCGCCAGGTAGACCCAGGGAGAGAATGCTGGACGGACTTGCAGAGTGGCTGGAGGATGAGGAGGGTGGGGGAGATGCTAGGAGCAACGAGAGATAGAGATGGTTGGAAGTCCATGGTCGCCAACACCATGCGGCAGGGCACCTGATGATGATGATGATACCCGTGTCCGGATTTTTTTTCCGCTAAAAATACCTGAAATTGGCAGTTTTCACACAACCCTCACAACTCAACCCCTTACAGAACCCCAACATTCCTCACATCCCCCTTAAAGAACCGCAGCTTTTCTTAATTCCCGTTAGAGACTCCCACACCCACCACTTACTGAACCTCAACATTCCATACACGCGCCATACAGAACTCTAGCATTTCACATATCTTCCTGATAAAACTCCAAAATTCCACACATCCTCTTTGGAGAACCTTCTGCATTCCCTATACCCATCCACCCTTACAGAATCTGAACATTCTATATGTGTCCCTTGAAGAACTCCAGCATTCCGTATATCCCGTCCAACCCCACCGCACCCACCACCCGCCCAAATTCCCTACAATCCACTTGCAAAACCCATCATTCTCTACATCCCACTTACAGATGCTCAGCATTTCTTACATCTCACTTACAGAACGCCATCATTCCCTAATCCCACTTACAGAACCCAGCATTCCCTACATCCCTTTTATAGAACCTCAGATTCCCTACAGTCCCACTTTACAGAACCCAGATTCCCATACATCCCTTTACAGAACCCCAGCATTCCCTACATCCCTTTTACAGAACCCCAGCATTCCCTACATCCCTTTTACAGAACCCCAGCATTCCCTGCATCCCTTTTACAGAACCCCAGCATTCCCTACATCTCCTTACAAGAAAACATTCCCTACATCCCACTTACAGAACCCCAGCATTCCCTACATCCCTTTTACAGAACCCCAGCTTCCCTACATCCCTTTTACAGAACCCCAGCATTCCCTACATCCCTTTTACAGAACCCCAGCATTCCCTACATCCCTTTACAGAAACAGCATTCCCTGCATCCACTTACAGAACCCCAGCATTCCCTACATCCCTTTTACAGAACCCCAGCGTTCCCTACATCCCTTTTACAGAACCCCAGCATTCCCTACATCCCTCTTACAGAACCCCAGCATTCCCTACATCCACTTTACAGAACCCCAGCTTCCCTACATCCCTTTTACAGAACTCCAGCATTCCCTACATCCTTTACAGAACCCCAGCATTCCCTACATCCCCCTTTACAGAACCCCAGCATTCCCTACATCCCTTTTACAGAACCCCAGCGATTCCCTACACCCATTACAGAACCCCAGCTTCCTACATCCTTACAGAACCCCAGCATTCCCTACGTCCCTTTGCAAACCCAGTATTCCCTACGATCCTTACAGATCCCATATTCCCTACATCCACTTACAGAACCCCAGCATTCCCTACATCCCTTTACAGAACCCCAGCATTCCCTACATCCCACTTATAGAACCCCAGCATTCCCTACATCCCTTTTACAGAAACCCAGCATTCCCTACATCCCACTTAAGAACCCAGCATTCCCTACATCCCTTTTACAGAACCTCAGATTCCCTACATCCCCTTACAGAACCCCAGCATTTCCCTATCATCCCCTTACAGAACCCCAGCATTCCCTACATCCCTTTTACAGAACCAGTTCCTACATCCACTTACAAACCCAGTTCCTACATCCTTTTACAGAACCATTCCCTACATCCACTTACAGAACCCCAGCATTCCCTACATCCCACTTTACAGAACCCCAGCATTCCTACATCCCTTTTACAGAACCCCAGCATTCCCTACATCCCTTTTACAGAACCCAGCTTCCCTGCATCCCTTTTACAGAACCCAGAGTTTTCCCTACATCCCTTTTACAGAACCCCAGTATTCCCTACAATCCCTTTTTACAGAACCCCAGCATTCCCTACATCCACTTACAGAACCCCAGCATTCCCTCATCCCTTTTACAGAACCTTAATATTCCCTACATCCCTTTTACAGAACCTTAATATTCACTACATCCCTTTTACAGAAACCCAGCATTCCCTACATCCCTTTTTACAGAACCTTCATATTCCTACATCCCACTTACAGACCAGCATTCCCTACATCCTTTTACAGAACTCTAATATTCCCTACATCCCTTTTACAGAACCTTAATATTCCTACATCCTTTTACAGAACCTTAATATTCCCTACATCCCTTTTACAGAACCTTATATTCCCTACATCCTTTTTACAGAACCTCAATATTCCCTACATCCCTTTTACAGAACCTTAATATTCCCTACATCCCTTTTACAGAAACCCAGCATTCCCTACATCCCACTTACAGAACCCCAGCATTCCCTACATCCTTTTACAGAACCTCAATATTCCCTACATCCCTTTTACAGAACCTTAATATTCCCTACATCCCTTTTACAGAACCTAAATATTCCCTACATCCCTTTTACAGAACCTTAATATTCCCTACATCCCTTTTACAGAACCTTAATATTCCCTACATCCCTTTTACAGAACCTTAATATTCCCTACATCCCTTTTACAGAACCTTAATATTCCCTACATCCCTTTTACAGAACCTTAATATTCCCTACATCCCTTTTACAGAACCTTAATATTCCCTACATCCCTTTTACAGAACCTTAATTCCCTACATCCCTTTTACAGAACCTTAATATTCCCTTCATCCCTTTTACAGAACCTTAATATTCCCTACATCCCACTTACAGAACCTTAATATTCCCTACATCCCTTTTACAGAACCTTAATATTCCCTACATCCCTTGTACAGAACCTTAATATTCACTACATCCCTTTTACAGAACCTTAATATTCCCTACATCCCTTTTACAGAACCTTAATATTCACTACATCCCTTTTACAGAACCTTAATATTCCCTACATCCCTTTTACAGAACCTTAATATTCCCTACATCCCTTGTACAGAACCTTAATATTCACTACATCCCTTTTACAGAACCTTAATATTCCCTACATCCCTTTTACAGAACCTTAATATTCACTACATCCCACTTACAGAACCCCAGCGTTCTCTACTTTCCACTTACAGAACCCCAGTATTCCCTACACATCTCAGCCCTTTACTGAACCTCAACATTCCATACATGCCCTTTCAGAACTCCAGAATCCCATACCCCCCCCCCCCCCCCTCACACAACGCCGACATTTCTGATACACATGTTTTGGAAGCTATTGAGATCAAACTGCCAAGGGCTGCACAGATAGTACAAGGTATTCTAATAAGAATTCACAAAAGAGCATTCACATTTATTGCGAAGGAAAAGCCTACATACTGAATGTCATCAAACTTCCTTCTCCATTTTTTTACTCAAAATATGGATAACTTAAACCTGTGCTATTTCAAGTGGCCACAACTTGTTCGTGTTATTATTGACCTGGAGACTCCGTGTGTCTATCATTAGAAAGAAAATTGTCAACTTTTTACGACGATATCAATAACTTCAACAACTTGATATCTCATAAAGCGGAACGAGACACATATCCTTTCGAATTTGTGAGAAAACAGGATGCAAACGTATTCTTGGGAGTTCAACATAACTTGTGCAATTGTCACAAGGGGAAACTTTCGATCCGTTTCCGGTGTCTGTACGGTTGGCGGGTATTGGACACAAGATGAGTTGGGTTTTTTGTTGTTTTTTTCTTGGCTTAAGTTCTTTGCTTGTATTTCATCCAATCTAATCACACGTCTTCCTTGGCTTACTGTGGTTTTTCTTCTCTTTTTTATGTGCTTCTTGTATTTCTTCCCCTTCAGTTTCAATCTCACTTGTTGTCCTTGGCTTACTTTCTCGTTGATTTTATTCTAATTCAGTGTCACATTTCATTTTCTCTCGGGAGGAAGAGAAAGACGAAAAACAAAAACAAGACGAAGAAGAAGAGGAGGAGTAAGAAGAAGAGAAAAAATATGAGACAGACAGACAGACAGACAGAGTAATTAACACAGGAAGAGAAATCAACGAGATGAATTTTTTTTCTGTTTTCATCTGTTTGCTTGTATTCTTTCTGCCTCTCTGTCTCTATCTGTCTGTCTGTCTGTCTGTCTGTCTGTCTGTCTGTCTGTCTGTCTGTCTGTCTCTCTTCTCTCTCTCTCTCTCTCCCTTGTGTAAGTGAACATCTATGCGTGTGTGTGGTTAATTTAATTCTAAGGGAACACATGCAGGTGCTGCGTGCTGTTGAGTGTCTTAATGTGGATGATATACCTATGTACGTGCATACATATGTCTTTGCAAGCGTGTGTGCGTGTAATAGTGGGTCCGCGCGTGTAAATGCACCCGCGTGCTTTCGTGTGTGCGTGCGTTCGGTGTGCACGCTTGTGTGTGTGTGTGTGTGTGTGTGTGTGCGTGCGTGCGTGCGTGCGTGCGTGCGGTGTGTGGTATGTGTGTGTTTGTGTGTATGTGTGTGTGTGTTGCGTGTGTGTGTGTGTGTGTGTGTGTGTGTGTGTGTGTGTGTGTGTGTGTTTGAGAGTATGTGGCCGCTTCAAAATGAGTTCAGTTGATATGAGAATGGAATGGCTGGAAAATATCGAAAAACAAACAAACAAACAAACAAGTAAACAAACAAAAACAAGATAAAAATGTCACAAGAAAAGAAACATTAGCTTTTCTGTGACATTTTTTGAAGATATGTAGCCTACATATCTCCATGATGGTGCAAAACATTTTGCAGTTTGGAAACCCAATGTCTTAAAAATGTCTAGCATTTTGATTTAATTTAATTCAATTTATTGTTTGTTTGTTTGTTTGGTTGCTTTGTTTTTGTTGTTTTTTGTGTTGTTAAGTTTATATTTGTTTAGGAACACCTGCACTTAATGTAAACTGCATCGATGTAAATTTATGTCTTTTTCTGATTCAATCATGTATTAGGAAAAAAAGAAGCATGGTGTATAAAACATGTTAGCAGAAAACCTTGTTTTTAACATACACAAGTATTACATTGGCGGAGTTACGACACTATGTATGTATGTTCAATAACATTGAAAGTACGGCTTTTCCCGTTTCATGATAAGTATTTGTGAAGGGTATTCAAATTCAGCCGTAGTTACTCATACATTGATTTCAGTACTGGGTTGTTTAATATGTCTGTCTGTCTGCCTGTCTGTCGTCTGTCTGTCTGTCTGTCTCTCTGTCTCTCTGTCTGTCTGTCTGTCTGCCTGTTTGTCTGTCTGTTTGTCTGTCTGTCCGTCTGTCTGTCTGCTGGGCCGTCTATCAGTTTGTCTGTCTGTATATCTGTTTCTATCGCTTTGTCCAAAGAATGCACATTTGAATCATGTATGCCTCTTTCACACACATGCACGCATACACACGCGCGCTCGCGAGCGCGCGCGCGCACACACACACACACACACGCACACATATCCGCGCACTCACATGCACGCACACATGCATGCGCACATACTCACACACACACACACATACACACACACACACACACACACACACACTCACACACACACACACACACACACACACATACACACGCTCACTTCTGCTTTCCTAATACACACACACACACTCACACACACACACACACACACACACACACACACACACACACACACACACTCACACACACACACACATAAGCAGGCAGACAGACAGACAGACAGAGAGCCACAGAGAGACAGAGAGAGAGAACCCCTCCCCCCTCAAAAAAAAAAAAAAAATAGTGAGAATTATCACGCAGCTCACATAGAATAATCAAATGATGTGAACAATTACAGCCTTTGGAATCAACAACCATCTATAAACATTTGTTACCCGTTCCATTCTCTCGCTATTTACCTTCTGTGTTTCATCAGTGTAATTTTCAAAACTCGAATCATTTCGCCTACAGCCAGTCTCAACCGCCAAATGCACTTCTCCCAGAACCATTATATTCCACTTGTTCAAATGCCAACTCGCTTCTCTGTTTTTGCAAAATTATCTTAATTATACACATCTAACTTTTTTTTCTGCCAATTTCCGTTATAACAATATGAGTTCGTATTTTTCGTTTTACTGATCTACTCTTCTTTCATTTCCATTGTCGCTTTTCATTGGGAGTTAGATATGCTGCACATATGTTATGTCAATGTCTGTTCTCTACGCAACAGAGTAGGTTTAAGGAATTTGCCAATTTTCCCCATAACTCCACATATGTATGCATGTATGTATCTATGTATGTATGTGTGTATGTATGTATGTATGTTTATGTATGTATGTATGTATGTATGTGTGTATGTATGTGTATCTGTATGTATGTACGTATGTATGTATGTATGTACGTATGTATGTATGTATGTATGTATGTATGTATGTATGATATAATGAAGTTAATAAGGCATCAAAACTTGATTCAAGAATCAAAACAAGGCACACACTCACATAATTCACCAGAGCAATCACCCAGAACGGCAAAACCTCCAGGACAGAGAGAGAGAGAGAGAGAGAGAGAGAGAGAGAGAGGAGAGAGAGAGAGAGAGAGAGAGAGAGAGAGAGAGAGAGAGAGAGAGAGAGAGAGAGAGAGAGAGCAGCAAATGTAGTTACACGCGACCAATGCTTTGATATTACATAAAACACAGACTTCCCTTTTGATGATGCTGTTCTGTCCAGTCCACCTTAAGATACGTTTCAAGACTATAGGATTCATGGCCACATGGACATTGCTGCGTTCTACACGTTTTCGTTCTATTTCTTTCTTCTTCTTTCTTCTCTCTCTTCTTTCTTTCTTTCTTTCTGTCTTCATGTCATTTATCTATCTATTTCTTTGTTTGTTTCTTTATTTATCATGTATTTAATTATTTGTTTTATGTATTTATGTAATTATTCTTTCATTTAGTTACTCATTCATTTGTTTATTTATTTGTTTGTTTATTTATTTATGTTTGTTACCGTGGACTTTGTCAGATGAAATTCGGGGTCCTTTTCCATGGAAGAACACGTCGCCGTCAGTGTTTTACAGCATTATTGCTGTTTCTCTTATTGAAGTTTTGTTTGTTCGATTTTTTTTATTGTTTGCTTGTTTATTTGTTTAAATGTTTGATTGCTTGTTTGTTTCCATGATTGTTTGTTTGCTTGTTTTGTTTGTTTGTTTTGTTTGTTTGCTTGTCTGTTTGCTTATTTGATTGTTTGTTTGTTTGTTTGTTTGTTTGTTCTTGTTTTTTTACCCCAATTTTGCCAGGGAATAGTTTCTTTCTCACTGCAGGATCTTCACTATGTTCTGAGCGCAT
>CM060314.1:17066086-17071086 GCA_030674185.1 Monoplex corrugatus | reverse complement strand
AATTCTTAATATTCTTCTCAGAAACCACATTTCAGCTGTCTGGACCTTGTTCTGATTTCATGGGTTTACGAAATGCCAATGGCTGTACAACGTTAGAAGCACCGGTTGTCATCCGACTGACAAAGTTAAACAGCATCGGGCCTGTTTAGTATTCGTAGTTCGATGGGTAACAGCGTAGAAACACCGAGCGCTGCGAACATATTATATTTCGGGCCTGGTTGGTTCTTTTGAGAGAACTAAGGACTGATGCCTCGAGTTCAACGCCGAGCCCGTAATATAAAAAAACCCAGTCTGGACTGTTGCTGCTTCCATCTTAATATTTTCAATCCATTCTGGTGGATGGCAGCTTAGTGTTTTCCATAGGTCCATTCCTCTCTTCTCCCCATTTCAAGACCTTGCCAACGCACTGACTTTGACCCAGACCCAAGAAGTTTGTTTGATAACTGCTGGCAGATTCGGGTGGAGTACACATGGACAGCAAAGAAAACAGAACGAGACAGTCTTGATGGAGGCAGACATAGGAGATCACTCATAAGGAAGATTAGGAAAAGACAGGCAACATTTATAGGCCATTTCATGAGGAAGGGGGATTTAGAGCACCTGGTCACAACGGGAAAGCTGGAGGGAAAGAGAGCACCAGGTTGACCCAGGGAGAAAATGCTAGACGGACTTGCAGAGTGGCTGAAGACAAGGAGGGTGGAGGAGATGCTTGGGGCAACAAAAGATAGAGACAGATGGAAGTCCATGATCGCCAACGCCATGCGGCAGGGCACCTGATGATGATGATGACACATGGAATTTTTCGAATGCGATCAGTTCTCTTAACTATAAATTCTACATTTGAATTCCTGTACTGAAAATGTACTATATTCATTACAGTGGATGGACTATACCGATGTATTAACTCCCTTTCCGTAGTCAAAAACAAAGCACACCCATCCAGGCCCAAACACCAATGCCAAATCCGTACTAATACTTCCCCTTGCTTGCCTTGAAGAGGTAAACTGTTGTCTCATGACCTTTAGATCGCAGATAAATGAGGTGATAGAGATCTCGATTTTTCTCAGCTCCAACACTACACGTATTAGGGTTATCCCCATCTTGTCTGTTAAAGTAAGAGTTATAAAAGTGCATACATAAATGTGTGTGACATACACGAGGTCAGCAGAGTCCCTAAGCATAAAGTCCCTGTGATGCAGTAATAGAAGTACACTAAAAAAAAAACACGATTGGTACTTCCCATCAAACGAAAGTTGCACTAACCAGTACAGAAAGGATTACATTCGTTTTGGTTTTCTTTAAAAAAAAACAACAAAACCTATTTTTCTTTCCAGCTCTACGAAACAACAGGAAACACAGCTATTCTGTTGTTGTTATTGTTTTCGTTGTTGCTGTATATTTTTATTGTTGTTATTGTATTTGTTGTCGTTGTTGTTGTTTTAATTTTCATTGTTTTCCTTTTCTTTCTTTTTTATCTTAAAATCTCTTTCTCTGCATTTGTTTCTTTGTTGTCTTTGTGCACGTCTAACAAAGGCCAGGCGGCTGAAAAATAAATGCGCCTGTTTTCTTTTGATAATCACATACATACGCAGTCTCCTCTTCATTTGTTTATTTCTGGTTTTTGTTGGCTTGAACGCTCGCCGTCATTTTGATTCCAGTTTGACCATAATCTCTTACATCAACAACAAGAAAAAACAAAACAAAACAAAACAAAACCAAAGTAGGGAGAGAAGAAAAGAAGGAAGAAAAAAACAAACAAACAAATAAGGAAAGAAAAACAAAACAACAATGGAGAGGGGAAAATTTTTTTGTGTTGTGTGTGTGTGTGTGTGTGTGTTGTGTTGTGTGTGTGTGTGATGCTTGTGTGTGTGGTGTGTGTGTGTGTGTGTGGTGTGTGTGGGGTTGTGTGTGTGTGTGGTGTGTGTGTGTGTGTGTGTGTGTGTGTGTGTGTGCACGCTCGCGCGCGTGTGTGAATATGTGTTTGTGTGTATGGTATATGTTTTCGTGTGTATTCGTGCATGTGTGTATCTATGTTTGTCTTTGTGTATTCGCTTCTGTGCGCGCAAGTGTTGTCATAGGAACACAACATAGAAAAGCAATTAGCCTCAAACACTGGCATTGACAAACACACCCACAGGGACACAAAGCCAGTTAACCAAAAACGCAGACATTGACAGACATACACACAGGGAATTCAGTTACAAAATTTTTGTTATCATTATTTTGTTTAAAGCCCAGCCGACTGCGTACAGGGACAATTATCGTTTCAAAACATACGGAATACTTCAACATGATAAAAAGAAGAAGAAAAAAAAAACAGGGAAAGAAAACTGAGTGCACATATGAAGGCAATCGAGCACATAAGCAAAGGAGATACCCCTGGCGTAGATCACACTGTCCAGTTTATAACATAGTGGATTTCATCATCATTCATCATCATCATCAGGTGCCCTGCATCATGGGTTGGCGACCATGGACTTCCAACCATCTCTATCTCTCGTTGCCCCTAGCATCTCTCCCCACCCTCTTCATCCCCAGCCACTCTGCAAGTCCGTCCAGCATTCTCTCCCTGGGTCTACCTGGTGCTCTCTTTCCCTCCATAGTGGATTTAGAAATTTAAAAACATAGATGAATACAGATTTAAACAAAACTAAGGACTCTAAAACATAAACATAAACGGGACTAAATTACCCCAAAACTGCATCCGCATATGTCATTTCCCTAGAGCCAACTAAAAGCACCTGACACATGTATTCAGCTATCAATTGTAAGAAAAAGTACGTAACGACTGTATCGAACACATACAAATGAATGAACCAGCAAGGAAGAACATGATAGGAAGAAATGACAGAAACTAAAGAAATAAGGCAGAAACAAAGAGAGTGACAGAAAAGAAGACATTTCTAGCACATGATTTCCAGAAGGTGGGGGACATTATTTTTATTGGCATTCCCCACGGGGGAAATCACAGAATAAGGAAGTTGTGTAAAATAGATGGCAGGCAATTTAACACAACCTTTCTTTACAGAATCCATGTGTAAACCATGTCTAAGCAAAGAAAGTTAATTGAAATACTTTGATGGAATCATCTGATCTCTAAGATCGGTTAAGGAAGGACCATACGTTGACTTCTTGTCGGGTGCCCTCTCCGTGCTGCAGGCATGCCAAACAACACGCTCCCCCTACTGTCTAGAGCTCTGCACCAGGTTGCCACAACCAGAAGAGCAGTTCTGCAGTGGATTCCAGCCCACTGCGGAGTCTTCGGGAATGAGCGACTGATATCCTTGCTAAGGAGGGAGCCAGAGAAGAACAACCTAACAACAGCGTCAGCTACAGTGAGAAGAGGAGCATCATCAGGGCGCTTTCCATGCCGAGACGACACAGGGATGACTACCACCTGTTGCGTAGAGAGCAGCAAGTTGCCCTGGTGAGGTTGCGCACTGGTCACAATAGGCTGAACAGTCACATGTACCGCAAACTGAAGCTGGTGCCCTCCCCAATCCTGTCCCTGCGGTCAAGAAGACCAAACCACGGAGCATATACTCCAAAGATGTCCCCTTCACCAGGTGGCAAGACAGGACGTGTGGCCGACAGACATTCCGCTGACAACCAAACTCAATGGCTGCAGACAGGAGCTGGAAAAGACGGCTGCATTCATTGCCCGGACTCAGATGATTGTGTAGCAGCGTACGCCAAGAAGAAGAAGAAGAAGAAGAAGGAAGAACCATACAGATACAACTAATGGATTTCATATTCGTTTGCTCCTTCAAACAATACACAAACAAGGCCACTACCCGTCAACAAAGATAATAATAACCTGAAAGCTCACAAAGCCCAAGCCGAAATGTTCATAAGATATCTGAAATGAAAAATACAGAATGAGAGAGAGTGAGAGAGAAAGGGGGGGGGGGGGGGGGGAGAAAGAGACAGAGAGAGGAAAACATAGGGACAGAGCGAACAAGAGAGAGAGAAAGAGGGAGAGAGAGAGAGAGAGAGAGAGAGAGAGAGAGACAGACAGACAGACAGACAGACAGACAGACACAGACAGAGACAAGAGACACAGAGAGGACAGATGAGAGAGAGAATAGAAAGACAGACAGACAGACAGACGACAGGCAGAGACAGAGAAAGAAAGAGACAGTGGCTAAGAGAAGAGAGAGAGGGGGGGACAGAGACATAGACAGAGACAGACAGACTGAGACAGACAGGCAGACAGACAGACAGACAGACAAAGCGCAGAGACAGAGACAGAGCGAAACTGAGAGACAGAGAGACAAACACAGAGAGACAAACACAGAGAGAGGACGGGTAACAAGGGAGGGGGGGGGGTGAGGATGCGCTGAGTCCACTGTGTGACTCTCCTGTGCACTTCTAATCATAAAAGTTACAGGTATTTTCGGCAATGCAAAATCTGATGCCCCCCACTCAAGGATAAATGCCAGACGTGGTTGCAGGAAAATAATGTTAATAAATTGAGAGAGACATTTCATAAAAAAAAGGATTGATTTTCTAGCAGTTATCCATCGAATCTGATCACACTAATTTCTTGAGATGGCATAACAGAAAAAAAGAATCTTGAATTACTATATTAATCTTGAAAGGCAGAAAGATGACCGCAATGCATTTTGTTGTATGCTTTTTGTCCACAAGAACTTTTTTTTTTTTCTGCAAGAAGCACGAGCTTCACTTTCTAAAGAATGTATCCAACAAAACAAAACAAAACAAGCGCAAATTTTCGGCCAACTAGCCTTTGTCAAGCGCGAACGCACGGTCACAAACAGATCACAAACACGAGGCGGCAGGGACGTTTTTAGTCCCGTTTTTATTATCCATTGTTTGGTGTTTGTGATCTGTTTGTGACCGTGCGTTCGCGCTTGACAAAGGTAGTTGGCCGAAATTTGCGCTTGTTTTGTTTTGTTTTGTTGGATACGCGCTTATATTGGTTTTCTTGTTCTTCTGGTTCCTGTTTGCTTGGGCGCGGGCAGTCACACTTGTTTTGG
>CM060314.1:17053586-17056086 GCA_030674185.1 Monoplex corrugatus | reverse complement strand
ATATATATATATATACTCAAAGAACCACCCGATATACCTGAAAGAGGGAAGGCCCAAGTTTGTAGATTTTGAAAATAACGTGTATTTCCGTGTAATGCCTGTACACACATATGAGCAATCACAACAAACATACGTGCATGTCGCTTTACAATCACTCCCGTGTATTATACACAATGTGATTTTTGTTGCGTGTCTGAGCTCGTTAACAAACAAATCTACAGCTGAAAAACACTAAATAGCCTGACCCAGTTGACAACAACACAGAACACGCGCCCATGGCGGACAAAAAAAAATCGTCATCCTCGTAATCCTAGTGGGCCAGGAACAAAAAGAGTGCCATGAGCCTCTGATGATATGCAGGCAGGTAGCAATTAAACGTGCCTTCTTCTAACAGCAATCTTAACACAAAGAGAAAACGAATCATTACTTGGAAGATACTGCATAGAAACAATTGAAGTCTTAAGCAAAAACGGACGGAGGGGGTTAAAAAACATAAAAATGAGAGATGGAAGACAATGAATTTAATTGTCAGTCAAAGGTTTTTTTGTTTTGTTTGTTTGTTGTTCTTTTTGGGAGTGTTCTTTTTTTGTTTTTGTTTTTGCTTTTAAGCAAAACTGGGTTTCACAAGAAGTTAGACTTCAGCCAAAAGATCTGTGCTTCGTTCCTGCCTGTCTTCTTCTGCTTGATGTAAAGGGTGGATGTTTTTTCCGATCCCATAGTTCAACAGGTGTAAAGGCATCGGGTATATTATGGACAGTCGCAATTTGTGTAGCCTTGTCATGCATGTTTGAACCCAAACCTCTATAGCATCATGATTATCTTCCCCCATCGTCATGCCTCGTCATAGCATTCCGTAAAAAAAAGAAGATGTCTCAGACTTCATGTTTACTGCAGTCTTTTAGTAGATTGCATAGAAACAAAGCAACACAACAACTGCAACAACAACATCGAATACAGAGGAATAAACTTCACAAGTAGAAATGGCGCAACCCTTCGCCCAAGCCACACACACACAACACAGAGAGAAGAGAGAGAGAGAGAGAGAGAGAGAGAGAGAGAGAGAGACGAGAGATGGACAGAAGAATGACAGAGGAACTAGACTGACAGTTACAGAACAAAGTAAAGACAAGAAGCGAGAGAGGGAGAAGACAGAGAGGAGTGGTGGTGGTGTGAGTGAGGAGTGTGTGTGGTGGAGTGATGTAAGCTGTTGTTATGGATTGCTGTTTAAGATGTTTTCTATAGTTGCTGAGGAATAGTGTCTGTTTTACATTCTTACATGTATAGTTGATGATAGGTTGATGACGACATGTTTGAGAGTGCCACGGAAGACGAGGAGAAGAAAAATGAGAAGATTGTGGTGGTGTGTCGTGTGTGGTGTTGTGTGGTGTGTGTGTGTGTGTGTGTGTGTGTGTGTTGTGTGTGTGTGTGTGTGTGTGTTGTGTGTGTGTTTAAGAACAGTAAAACAAACCAGCTATTGAGCCAGTCAACAAAACTGACACATTGACGAACATCGGATCAAGACAGCAAGCAAACAAAGCGAAGTGTAATTCACGAGAACCAAAAACCTCGAAAGTTCCATTCAATCTATGCAGCCTCACACAAGTTTGTTGGCGATCCAAGTGTGAAAGTAGAGCTTTTCCTCCAAATCTGAAACATTTCAATTGCCAAGAAAAAAAAAAAAAACACGCTTCCTGCCAACGGCTTTCACGCCTAAAATCAAGCTCTGGCTTTAAGCCTTTAAAGAAATTGTTGGAGAAGGAGAAGAGAGAAAGAACTAAAAAGAAAGAGAGAGAGAAGAGAAGAGAAGAGAGAGAGGAAGAGAGAGAGAGAGAGGGAGAGAGAGGAGAGAGAGAGAGAGAGAGAGAGAGAGAGAGAGAGAGAGAGAGACAGGTGAGTGAGGAGATTGCAGATTTCAGATGGATTTATATTCATATTGGTCATATTCATTTATTCTCTCACAGTGGATTTACCGTGTGAAAGTCGGGCTATTCTCTACTATGAGAGCGTGTCACCACCTAATGTTTTGACAAAGACTTCAGAAAAGCAAGAAATCTAATTGGCCGTCAAAGGAAGGCGCTGGGAAATCAAGTATATCTCAATGTTTTATGCCATGGCAGCTGGGCGAAAGCCAAGCTCTACACGATTTTCAACTACCGTGGAATGTTTTGCTTTCACAGGCCAAACGGCACACATGGTCGGACTCATTTTTCATCCCCTTCGGAAGGACTAAACGTTCAAAGGACTAAATGTTCCGTTCGTTTCCTGGTCAAAATGAGGGAAATGTCATGACCTCAACAGGAAACCACCCTGGAACCCTATAGTTTAGTTACTGGCAGGCAAACGGCTAAATCATTCTGCCACCTTTCCAGAAATGTGTCCACCACTGGTCAGGTGTCTCAAGACCAAGTCATTTTTGTGACGGATGTCTTAAGCGATCGGCCAAAAGAAGAGTTTGGGTTCATTTCAAAAGAAAGAATGATAAAGTTAAAAACAACAAAAG
>CM060314.1:17033586-17038586 GCA_030674185.1 Monoplex corrugatus | reverse complement strand
CATACACTCACACACACACACACACACATACACACACACACACACACGCACACACACACGCACACACACACACACACATAAATACACATACATGCACACATAAAAACAAACATTATTTTACAGACATTTTAGGCAATCACAAGAAGAGTATAGATGTGGGCACGCTGAAATGTCCAGCATCCCATCACTCCTTTCAAAGCTATTTTGTTGTGCAGATGATTTTGGACACAAGCAGATGACATAGCGAGATTGAGAGAAAACAAGCCAGCTAACGGAAAATAAACACGCACGCAGTGACATAGAAAAAACAAACCAGGGTTCTCCTAATGCCAGCAGTCTGCCCCCTCCTCCCCCCCCCCCAAAAAAAAAATGGTGAAGGGTCGTTAAGACAGCAATTAAAAGAGTATTCAAAGAACAACACAACACCACAAAAATGGTCAGAAAGATCAAAACAACACCACAAAAATGGTCAGAAAGATCTCTCTCCTCTCAACGGCTAACGTACCTCCAGCAAAAAGCGAAATGTTTGCTCGAAGCCACTGCATGCAAACCACTCTGGCATCAAATGAAAGAGGGACAAAGGGAGAGGAAGAGAGAGGTGGAGAAACAAAGGGAGGGGGGAGAAGGAGAGAGAAAGAGAGAGATAGAGAGACAGACAGATAGAGAGACAGACAGACAGAGACAGAGACAGAGACAGAGAGAGAGGTAATAGGAAAGTCCAGAGAGATATAATAAGGAAGGAAGAAATGGACCAGAGAAAGAAATAGAAGCACAAGAAAACAGCTGGCCCTTACATGCAAACGACATCTGAACAGACAAGAAAACACACACACACACACACACACACACACACACACACACACAACACACACACACACACACACACACACACACACACACACACACACACAGAGGCTCACTCACACATTGAACAACAACAATAATTATTGTGAAGCCAACCGCTAGCACGTTTCTTTGAGAATGATAGCTTTCCAGATTACAACCCAAAATAGTTAACAAAGAAATACTAGAATGACAAATAATGAACTGCTGCTGACACAGTCAGTGGTCTTGATGAAGTGGTTAGCACAACGAACTACCGAGTGGAATGTTGTGGACCGATCCTCTGACTTTTTCGCTTTCCATGCACTAAGCTCAATACCTATGGTCCACGAGTCTTCTCTGTTTCTGGTCCACTTTCCTGGAACAAACTTCCTCTCTCAGTCCGTCAGCAACCTACTTTTGTCTCCTTCAAGTCCGCTCTCAAAACTCACCTTTTCTCCTCTGCATAAAATCCTGACCTCACTCAATCCCCTCTGCAGCCTGTCTCCATTCGGAGGGGAATCACATTGTAATATATAATTGTATATAATATGCTCTCTATAGTTTTCCATTGCTTGTATTCTTTCTCCCCATTTATAGCCGTGTGCGTGTGCGTGTGCGTGTGCGTGTGTGTGTGTGCGTGCGTGTGTGTGTGTGTGTGTGTGTGTGTGTGTGCGTGCGTGTGTGTGTGCGTGTGTGTGCGTGCGTGCGTGTGTGTCTGTTTTAGCGCTTAGATTTGATTTTATCAAGATTTTGCGCTATATAAAATATTGTATTGTTGTATTGTACTTAAATATCCATCATTCTGTCGAACTCATATCGGATATTTCGGACCCAACCGGCTCCAACCCTGCATTGAGCATTGCTGTGGTCTCATTGAAAAGACTTGGGACACACAGTCAAGCCTCATCCATTTCACAGACGCGTCATTGAGGATAGTGCTCAAATCCCATGACGAACACCGCAGGTGTGTATATCTCACAGGCTTTATTGACACCAGTGTACATTAGAATAGGAAGCAGAGCGTATAGTCTGTCACGCAGTTTCAATCCTAGATGGAACTCCATAGTATCAAGGTTATCATCATCACGGTCATCATAATCATAGCACTGTAAAAACTTACCCAGTTTCTGTGGCCATTATGATGGTGTAGGAAAGCTTGAGGGAAAGAGAGCACCAGGTAGACCCAGGGAGAAAATATTGGACGGACTTGCAGGGTGGCTGAGGACAGAGAGGGTGGAAGGTGTGCTTGCGGCAACAAGGTAAAGATACATATGGAGGGCTATGTTCGCCAACGCAATGCGACAGAGCACTTGATGATGACGAGGAAAAAAATCCGAGCACAAAGGAAACTGCCCAGTGCTGTGATCTTTAAAACTAAATAACCCTTGACACATTACGTGTACAGTGATGGAGAGAGGCAAACTTGTACATATTGGTTATGGCCAAACCACACGAGCAGAAATCATCGAATTCTTTCACTGACAAAGCACGTTCTGATCCAACATATTGAAACTCGGGTTGCTGGATGTCTGCGCACGGTAATGACATGAGTAATCATCAGAATTCCAGTCGGAGGATCCTGTGTTCAATCCTCTTAAACATCTCTGCCTGGTGGGTAAAGAATGGACATTTTCTTTATCTAATCTTCCAGCTCAACCTGTATGCAGGAATGCTAGTGCCTAAACCACCTTCGTATGTACTCTCACGCAGAATATCAACCATGCAAGTTAAAGATCGTGTAGGTCATATCAGTGGCTGGTTTATGGACACATGAAAACACTCAGTATGCTCGGCCGTCAAAAATGCAGACTGTTCAAAACCCGTGCAGTGTGGTCAGCTCGCCTTACAACTTGAATTCAACGTGCTCCACTATATAATTTGATTAGTGTAACGCGTTGTGAATGCAACGTTTCGGGAATCAAGCCATACAAGAACATTTAAAACAACACTATCAGCAGAAAAGTATGTGTGTATTTGAGAGAGATGAGAGAGAGAGAGGGAGAGAGAGAGAGGGAGAGAGAGAGAGAGAGAGTGTGTGTGTGTGTGTGTTCCTGCGGCAGGTGTGTGAGTGTGAGTGGGTAATTGTGTGTGTGTGTGTGTGTGTGTGTGTGTGTGTGTGTGTGTGTGTGTGTGTGTGTGTGTGTGCGAGAGAGAGAGAGAGAGAGAGAGAGAGAGAGTGTGTGTGTGTGTGTGTGTGTTTGTGTGTGGATGACATTGGTTCAACTAACTATTACAACCTACACAAAATAAGATCCCTTTCAACCGAATAAATATATCCAACAATAACATAAACAACATACACGAAAACAAGAAGAAGAGCATTCATACAAATAATAAAAGCAACATCATCAACGTCAACCACAACACCACCATCAACAACAACAGCTAGAAGATCCAAATACAAATAGTACTGTCTTTAAAAACTCAGTTAATTGTTTTACATATTTCAAATGTTTTCCAGACATATGGACAATCTTATCCAAGAACCACGTCATACATATGTAACGAGAGCGAGAGAGAGAGAGAGAGAGAGAGAGAGAGAGAGAGAGAGAGGAGAGAGAGAGAGAGAAAGAGAGAGACAGACAGACAGAGAGAGAGAGAGAGAGGGAGAGAGAGAGAGAGAGAGAAAAGAGAGAGAGAGAGAGAGAGAGAGAGAGAGAGGCTTAAACTGCCATTTCCACTTTATCTTGCTGTGTTTTATAGCGATGGTGTGAAGAAAAACCCATAACACAATGGCTTACACTGGCTCAGCGAACGCATAATCAGATCAGTTGGGTTTCCAAGATCCTCTTTTATTCCACATGGATTACCCAGTAACTGAACTCTCTCTGTCTTTTGGGCTCCATATCTGTAAGTTTCTACTACATTGATACATAGATACAAAAGAGGTGTGTGCATGTTGTTTTTTTTTTCTTTTTGAATTATAATGTAATGGAGAAACTTACACACATAGCGACCCTCCAGCTCAGAATATGTTCCCAAATTGTCAATCTTAAGATTTTAATGGCGTCTGAAAATAGTCTCTCTGCTTTTTTTTCAGCGTGTAAACCCATTTTGAATCTGACACTTCATGACCGAGGCTCAGGGACTCCACACGGTTAACCATAAAATGCGAAACCTCAACGAGATCTTGTCAACTGAAGATGTTGAAATGTGCGTAGAATTCCATGAAACAGATTATCGGAATAGGGAGGTAACTGACATACTCATGCTTCGGGATATCTGTACTCTACAGAGTAGATCATTTTCTCAAAAAGACCTATCCAGTGTCATCTTACACAGTGTGACTCACGTCCCACTTGTCTAAAAACACAAAACTCTGTGTGTCGTGCTTTTGATTAAAATTGATTACAGTGTTCCCACAAATATACAAGGAATCGTTGTGTTTATTCGGATCCTGCAAGTAATTTATACATTCCTTACTTGGAATAAATTGTCACTCAATTGTGGACAGATATATATGCAGAATCCACAACCTTCTAGTTTTTTGTTTTGTTTTTGTGTCCGTTGCATCACACGATGCTGAAAGATCTTTTTTTTTTCACAGAAAATGTTGAGGTGAAATTGTTCATTGCACATTACACCCTGAGGCAGCAGCTAGGAACACAATGTGTGTTGGGTTTTAGGTCCTAAAGTTTTGGGGGGAGCGAAAGGGTCACAGTTTGATGGATGGCCTAACGTGAGCACGAAGACGATGATCATGAATCATTTCCTGTCGCACAAAACACACGGTCACAGCCCATACATCAAAGCCTCGGATTCCCCAATCACTTGCTGCCTTCAAGATCTTAGAGGGAATAAAATGAATATTTTAGGGCAAACGGAGAGCAGATGATGGGGATAAAGGGATCCAAAACGTACACACGATGTTTTAATTGCGTTCCAATGATGTGATTCTTTAGGTTTAGCTCAAGAATGATTCATGACACTCAAACATTTTGGCGTAATTACATGTTCCATGTCAAGAACTGACATTGATGAACTCGGAAGATTTTTGATCTTATGAAACCCCTTAAGCAATGGCAAATTCTGATGAAGAGATCGGGAACTACAGTGTTTCTGGAAGGAAAACGCTAAAACGCTTCAGATGTGGCATCTCTGAAATGAAGAGCAGATGAAATGGGCAACAAGCAGGCTGAGTTTTACCTTGATATCTGAAGATGTATTCAAAGAGC
>CM060314.1:17026086-17028586 GCA_030674185.1 Monoplex corrugatus | reverse complement strand
AAGTGGACGCAAGACAACAAAACAAAACAAAAGAAAAAGGAACAAATGTGTATTAAGATATTGCCGTGACGTGCATTTTCTGGAGAGGACAGCCGATGCTTCACGTACAAAAAGAAAGCTGGTAAACATTAATTTTTATGTGGACACATGCATCATAGAACAGCGCATTTTAAAATTCTCTCAACATTTGACAACACGCTTGTTTATGTTGAGTGCATTTCGGCCAAAATTGCCCGAAACATTTAAAACGACAGCAACAGCAGCAACAACAAAACATATTCAGTAAATCATTTTCATCTGCTTATTTACCTTGTATTATATATATATATATATTTTTGTTTTTGTTTTTGTTTTTTTGTTTTTTTGTTTTTTTGATTTCAGATTTTTAAGAATTTTGAAATTTGTGTATCGCTGGTAATGACCTGTCCATTTTATGGTCAGAGTCACACATACTGTGTCTGGATGTGTGGTAAAAGAGACAGCGCACAGACAGTATTTTTCTCTTTTTCTGCGTGTGTCTGCCTGGGTCTGTCTCTGTTTGATTTAATCTCTTTCTCTGTATTGCTTTTAACCGTTGTATCTTTGTATCTCTTTCTCATCGCTCTGTCCCGCTCTGTCACTCTCTCTCTCTCTCTCTCTCTCTCTCTCTCTCTCTCTCTCTCTCATTCTCTCTCTCTCTCAGTCTCACTCACTCACTCTCACTCTCTCTCTCTCTCTCTCTCTCCTCTCTCTCTCTCTCTCTCTCTCTTTCGCGTCTCTCTGTCTCACTCTGTCTTTGTCTCTTTCAGTTCCTCTGTCTCTGCCTCTCTCTGTCTCTCTGTCTCTGTGTCTCTCTCTCTCTCTGTCTCGCTCTATTTCTGTCTCCCTCTGTCTCTGTCTCTCTCTGTCTCTTTGTCTCTTTCTTTCTCTCTTTCTGTCTTTCTCCTTCCCATCCTTTTCTCACTCTCACACGGACGCAGACACATAGAGACCCACACACAAAAATCGCATGCTCTCTCTCTCTCTCTCTCTCTCTCTCTCTCTCTCTCTCGCTCGCTCGCTTGCTCGCCGCTCTCTCTCTCTCTTTATCTCTCTCTCTCTTTCTCTGTCTGTGTCCATATGTCTGTCTGTCTGTCTGTCTGTCTGTCTCTCTCTCTCTCTCTCTCTCTCTCTCTCTCTCTCTCTCTCTCTCTCTCCTCTCCTCTTAACACTTTCGATTTCTTTACCTCATTTTTTTTTCAATTCACGGAAAAATCCCTGAGGCTAAAGCCAGGACTAATTTTGGACGTGAAAGCAGTGGGCAGGAAGGCGTTCTTTTACAGGGCCATGGAAGTGGTGCAGATTGGAAAAAGCTTTGCTTTCACACGTGGATCGTCAGCAAACTTGTGGAAGCTGCATAGACTGGCGTTTTTACATTTTGGTTCTGGGGAAGTACGCTTCTCACGTTTATGTTTGCTTTTCGTGTTTGTCTCCCATTATATCCGCCTCTTTGGTGTCTGTTCATCTGTCGGTCTGTCTCTGTTTGTTTGTCTGTCTCTGTCTGTATGAACAGATTGAAGTTATGAAATAATAGTTCATTTTATTTATTTGTCAAAACGTTCGATTCGCAAATACAGCCAGTTTTGTTCTATGGAGCAGAAATGTAAATTAGACAAAGCAGTTGCATATTGTGAAGCTGTACACATATTTTCTTTGTACAGACATTTAAGACTGGATATACGCACATCCAGCGCTTTAATATATGGAGAAATGAACAACTATCTATTATTTTCATTCATCAATACTATGTTGTCGATTCTGATTAAAACTATTGTACAGAGAAGACACTAGTCTACCCCAAAAAATCATATAAGATGCTATTTGATTTAGATTACAAAGGAGATAAGAACTGGGTAACTAGTATATGTGTTTGTTTAAACGAATGTGGGTTTGGTGATGATTGGTTTTCCCAGGAGCTGGCAATGAGAAACAGTTTGTTTATGATTGTCGATAAAACATTGATCACAGATAGCAAAAGTGAAATGACCATTATGCATACAAGTAGAAGATATGTGTTTTACAGAATCGTCATAAATTATCACAGTGTTAAACCATACATAAGCCTTGATTTGGATACTAATTAAAAAAAATTTAAAAAAAGAACAACAACAACAAAACTGCAATAGCAGCATTTACTCTTAGCATATCGACTTTGAGAGCCCATCGGTTACGATGCAAGAAACACAGAGAGTTTGATGTACTCTGTCCCATATGTATGCAGGCTGAATAAGAAGAGGTACATTTTGTCCAGTATTGCCCAGCTTTAGATGATATTTGGTCAAGGTTTATCGCTCAAAAGTATCACAGGTACCTGCATATGTTCAAAGTGTGTTTGTGAATGTGTTCAACTCGTTTTGATGATAGTCAAAATATGGTTTGCTCCTTGCTTAATAAAGAATTTACAATCAGGGATATAGTTTTATCGCTTTATGGTTGGTTGTTAATCTTATTTGATCTGTTATTTGGTTATTTTATCTAACAT
>CM060314.1:17016086-17021086 GCA_030674185.1 Monoplex corrugatus | reverse complement strand
TGATGTACGGAAGCATATGATAATTTAGGGCAGCTTTTTTACTTATGCTTTATTACATTCAGTTTATTTACATATGTGTATTCAGATTTTGTAACCTAACCTCCCACCACTACCCTGGTGATAAAAAACAAAACAAAACAAACAAACAAACATGCAAAGAGTGGGCAATGCCATGGGCATATCCTTAGACTATGTACGTAATTACATTGATATGCACACGCAACTGTTTCCAGTCACCTTGTTTGTTCGTCTTGTTTTAAAAAAAGCTGTTGAGATGGTTATGGTCCTGAGATGGCTCTGTGCTTTTGGCCGGGCTTTAAACAATGATGATGATGATGATGATAATTACAGTTTTGTACACCATCAATTAAACTCGAGAAAATGAGAATATATGCGAGAGGGAAAGGGAGGGAGGGAGAGAGAGAAAGACGGAAGAGGGAGGAGAGAGGGAGGGAGGGAGAAAAAGAAAGAGAGAGAGAAAGAGAGAGAGAAAAGAGAGAGAGAAAAGAGAGAGAGAGAGACAGACAGACAGACAGAGAGACAGACAGACAGAAACAGAGACAGAGACAGAGCAGAACACAATGTTGTTGTTTTTTTCTTTCTGTTTTTGTTGTCTTTATTTTTTTCAAGGATTCCTCTCTATCAAAATTTGCAAGGCAGCGCAAATGCTTGGGGCGCGAGAGGTTTTGACTTGTGAACAACGATGCTGTTTTGTGTGCAGGGAATGATTCTTCATCACTGCCATTTTGCTCAAGTTACACCATCCATCAAACTCAGGCCTCTCCTTACCTCATCCCCATAAGAGCTTATTTCAAAACATGTTGCCATTACCCTTCTCTGCTCTATACTAAGAGTATGCATGGTCTGAACCTTACAGAAAGAAACCCATCCTCTCTTTGTTCAAACCCCGCAAACAGTGCAGTGTACATAGCTCACTAAGTAGCAAGCTTCCTCCCCTTGTCTTCCTCACTTTTGCCATGCACATTATCTTCTGTCATCACTGTTTTGTAAGTTTCAGTTACAGTTTCAGTTTTTCAAGATGACATCTCCACACTCGGAATAAGTTCCATATGCTTCAAATGTGACAGGTGATATGTGATGGTGATCATGGCACAAAGCCTTAAGCCTGCACATAAATCCAGGTCCTGAGGTCCTACCTAGCCTAACTTTACCTAGCTTACATATTGGTTTTACTAGTATTGTATAAGTCTATCACTGGAACATTCTGAACATTCCTGGTTACATGAACATGATTTGTGTATCTGTGTATCTTATCTTCACAAAGAAAATAACACATAAATAAAGAAAATGAATTGTTGAAAGTCTGAATTACAGCGCGATAGCCACTCATTATAAACTTGTCTCACATCACAAGAAGTCCCCTTCTCCCGCTTTCCTGGGATGGTTATCCCCGTCGGCCATATCACTTGAGGTGGGTGCCGACTTAAAATTGAACCAAATCAATCAAAGCAGAAAGTCCTCCCCCCTCCCCCCCACCCAGTCAATGGACAAAGCCTCCACTGTCTATCTACAAAGCGAAAAATAATATTTCCATACTCATGGCCAGCCAGCATGGCGTCCACTTCTGGGGGAAAAAAGAGGAAGTAGTTAAGTACATTAAAAGTTGTCTTGTGAATGTGTTGTGTTCGTACTCTGTCTCTTTCTGTACCCTATGAAAGATCCAGAGATCAAAACTGGCATGCAGTTCGTCTACTGGTATGTATGTAAACTATTCATATCTTAAGGTAAGTACATTGCATTTCTGTTTTCTGTCATTTTTTTTTTTCATTTTATCTGCGGTCATTTTTTTCCTCTCTGTCTCTGTCTGTCTGTCTCGGTCTCTCTGTCTGTCTCTTTCTCTCTCTCCCCCTCTGTCTCTTTCTCTCTGTCTCTCTCCCTCTCTCCTCTCTCTCTCTTCTCTCTCTCTCTCTGCCTCTTTCTATCTCTCTGTCTGTCTGTCTGTCTGTCTGTCTCTCTTCCTTCCTCGCTCTCTGTGTCTTTCTCTCTCTGTCTCTCTATCTGTCTGTCTGTCTGTCTCTCTCTTTCTTTCTCTCTCTCTCTTTCTCCTCTCTCTCTCGTTCTCTCTCTCTCTCTCTCTCTCTCTCTCTCTCTCTCTCACACACACACACACAAACACAAACACAAACACAAACACAAACACAAACACAAAACTGTCGTGCCATTAAACCAGATGAGCGCAGTTTCAGTTTCTGAAGATCATGTCTCCGTGCTTGAACTATATTCTATACGTTCTGACGTCACCGATACAATGTGATAAAGAGGATCCATAATAATAAAGCCTGCGCATAAGCCCTATATATTGGCAAGGTCGTGAGGTCTGATATAGCGTATGAGTTTTATAACTTATCTTTGTCTCAGTCTGTTATTGCCTTTTGTCTTTGTTTTTAATTAATACAGATTCATCTGCTTGTTGTGATATCAGACGTAGTTGTGTTTGTGATTTTCCCTTCCATTCATTGATAGAATTGCCAAAACTGTGTTTGTGTATATTAGCGCTAAGTCTTTCGTTAATTTAAACTAATTTTCATATCCAGAACAAGTGTGACCGCCTGCATTCAAGCAAACAGGAACCAGAAGAAAAAAAACACGAAAGAGGAATAAGAACGCATACTTGATACAACAAGACAAGACAAGACAACACGAAAGAAGAATAAGAACGCGTATTTAATACAACAAGGCAAGACAAGACAAGACAATATGTGTCTTTATCGCTCGATTTAAATACGCGTTCTCATTCTTCTTTCGTGTTTTTTTTCTGGTTCCTAATTTTCATACAATATTATCATTGTCCTTTGCCTCTTGAGCTGTTTTATAGCTCTTTGGTTTTTGTTTGTTTGCTTGTTGTTGTTTGTTTGTTTGTTTTCGTGCATATTTTTAACTGCCATTTTTCAGTAGTATCTCGGTCTGGACGATGTTTTATTTATGCTATTGTCAAACTTTTCCAATATCACGTTTTTTTTCCAGGCGGTTTGTGTCACGGTTCCACCAAGGTTGTTTGTTGTTGTTGTTGTTGTTTGATGTTTTGATTGCTTCTTCTTTTCTCTTTTGATTCAATAGTTCTACGTTTAAAAACCATATTAGACTCTACATTGTTGCCTTGAAATGGGTTTCTTGGTGTCATTATTGAGGTTTGTTTGCGTATGTGTTCGTTCGTTCGTTCTTTGATTTAACGTCTTTTCACTATAAGTGATATTAGACGTACTGACGTCACCGATGCCATGTGATGAAGAAGATCCAGAATGATAAAGGTATACACTCCTTAAGCCTGCGCATAATTAAGCCCTATATATGGGAGTGTGTGTGTATGTGGTGTGTGTGTGTGTGTGTGTGTGTGTGTGTGTGTGTGTGTGTGTGTGTGTGTGTGGATGTGTGTGTGTGCGTGCGAGCGTGGTATGTGTGTGTGTGTGTGTGTGTGTGTGTGTGTGTGTGTGTGTGTGTGTGGTGTGGTGCGTGTGTGCGTTATATGTCTTATCATGCTAAATGTAACTAGTACATGGTCGCCACAGAATGATTGTGTGTGTCTGCACACATAGTGGTATTAGCTCAAGTGAGATGAATACTATGTCAATATTCATGTTCATATTCATATTCATTCATAGTCATTTTTTGTTAGTCACAGTAGATTTACCATGTGAAACGTACATGCTCTAACCTTTGAGAACGCGTCGCTTCACCACCCATTGCCCCCCCCCCCCCCTTCTTTCTTAGACAGAAACTTCAAAAAGGACAGGAGGTTAAGTGACCTTCAAGGGAAGGGACCTTAGAAATCAATCTGGCTCTGGAATGTTTTCATACCAAGGCAGCCGTGTGAAAACCTTGTTTTTTACGATTTTCAACTGCCATGAAATCTTAAGCATGCGCAAGCCAGAAGGCACACAGGTCCGATTCCTTTTTCATTCTCTTCCAAAGGACTAGATGTTCAGATCGATTTTCCAGTCAAACTAAGACAAAAGTCGAAGCCTTAGGAATCAAACCCTAGAACCTTGAGTTTAGTTACTTGCAGGCGAACGTCGGAACTATTTCTGCCCACTTTTATAATACAAACTCTGCCTTGCCTTCTTGTCGTGCACAAATATGAGTTGATGACGTTATTGTGAGTAAATTGAATTAGTATCACGCAGTATTTTTAAAAGTGCATGCCCTGGGCGTTGGCATGATACCATCTGACTCCACATATCAAATTTTGCCTTAACCGAATATTCGGATCGCTGGCACTGAACGGGTTAAGGTCACTAAGAGGGTGAGAGGTACAATTATGCTATCGGAGTAACGTCATCCAGAAATGTGACTGAAAGTACAGGGATCAGATGTAGGACGTGAGTGAATAGACATTAAATCAAAGACCACCAACACACACACACACACACACACACACACACACACACACACCACACACACACACACACACACACACACACACAACACACACACACACACGACACACACACACACCACACGCACACACACACACACACACACACACACACACATACAGAGTTAAAATTTCAGAATCATTGGTTCACAGTCCTGTTAATGCATTACATTAATTTAAGTTAATGAAGTTTGTACTTTAGAGTTAAATTTTTCCATACACATTGTTAATGTTAATTGTTAGTGTTAAGTTTTTGTTCCGTTTTTCTATTTTCCCACCTACTTATGTCTATAACTCTGTCTCCTCTCTGCACCAAATCCAACCGGCCTATCTCTCATATTCTTTTTTTTTTTTTCGTCTAATATCACTCATAGTGAAAAGATGTTAAATCAAAGAACGAACGAACGAACACACAAACGCACACACACACACACACACACACACACACACACACACACACACACACACACACACACACACAACACAACACAATACAACTACACAAACACACACATAAAGCGAGTGATCAACAGGGACAGAAGCAGGAAAAAGAAAACTGAGGAAGCGTAGGGATGAGTGGTAGTGGCGGAGAGCTGGGTGAAGGGAG
>CM060314.1:17001086-17008586 GCA_030674185.1 Monoplex corrugatus | reverse complement strand
AAAGATAAGAACAAAAAAAAAAAGAAAATAATTAACCCTTTGACTCCCGCACCCTATCTAATTCCACCACCTGCAGAAAACGCAACCCTTTGATCCCTCACCCTATTCACCAGCTTCCTACACGAAGTTGGTGGATAAAGTGAGGGAGTCAAACGGTCATGTTTTTGCTCTGTTAGCATGGGTGACAATGCAGGATGCTGGTGAACATGCATGGTGAGGGAGTCAAAGGACTAAAACCCAAGTGGTGAATTATAATGAGAAGGGAAGTGCTAGAAAAAGACACAAGATAAAAGTGAGTGGTGGGTGAGTGTGAAAACACAGAGAAGGCCTCAGGTCACAGAGTGGAAATAAAGAACAAAAACTAGCATGTGAGGAGAAAAGGCACAAAGCATTTGATGGGCAGCTTTGCCAGTGCAGGTCTCTTTCATGAAATGCAATCAAGGAGAAAGAGACAGTTTTCTTGTTCATAACGAACATCTTCCACAATTCGCACTGTTCGCCCCCCTCTCCTTTCGGCGCATTGGGTAATATAATCACTCCTCATACGTCAATCGCATTGTGAAAACAGACAAACACAAACGAATGTTCTAAAATCAAAAGTGGCAGAGAGATTGGTTTGGGTAGACTGCAGTAGTTTTTTGTTTTTGTTTTGTTTTTTATTTCCCTTTTTTGGTGCTACTGGTGTGTTCAAACAGACACTTTATACACCTCTATACACACATACACACAAACACGCATGTTCGCATGCAGACACACACACACACACACACACACACACACACACACCACACACACACAACACACATACACACAACACACACACACACACACACACACACACACACACACAACACAAAACACACAGCACACACACACACACACAAAACACACACACACACACACACACACACACAAACACACACACACACACAACACACAACACACACACACACACACACACACACACACACATACACACAAACACACACACACATACACACACACACCACACACACAATACAAACACACCACACACACACCACACACACACACACACACACACAACACAACACACACACACGAGGTCACAATGAACCAGGACATTCTCTCTCCACAATCCTTTTCATCTATAGAACTGAGTGGTAAGTGGTCTGGTACAAGTCTTCAGCTGCGACATAGATTGATGTATCGCGTGAGTAAGACCTTTGAGAGGAAAATCATTCCATTGTGTCAAGGCTGGATACTAACCTAATGAACAAATATCAATTCATTCAGGACAAGGCTGGTACCTAACTAATGAAGAAATATCAATTCATTCAGGACAAGACTGGATACCTAACCTAATGAAGAAATATCATTCATTCAGGAACAAGGTGGATACTACCTAATGAAGAAATATCATTCATTCAGGAACAAGATGGATACCACTAATGAAGAAATATCAATTATTCAGGAACAAGACTGGATACCTAACTAATGAGAAATATCAATTCATTCAGGAATCAAGACTGGATACCTACTAATGAAGAAATATCATTCATTCAGGAACAAGATGGATACCTAACCTATGAAGAAATATCAATTCATTCAGGAAAAGGCTGGATACCTAACCTAATGAAGAAATATCAATTCATTCAGGAACAAGGCTGGATACCTAACCTAATGAAGAAATATCAATTCGTTCAGGAACAATCACAAGGTCTACTGTATGTCTTTACCTATGTGTCTATTTTTGTAAAGAAAAACACAAACTTAGGTCACCAGTTTTAATCCTGAATCAAAAATGAAGTAGAGAAGGAACACAAACAAACTAAACAAAATAAATACTTGTTGCTGTTGTTGTTGTGGTGGTGGTGGTAGGGGTGATGTTATGTGTTCCCCTTTAAAATTTCATTTATCTATTTCTGTTTTTTCCAGGTGCCACATCATCACCCTTTCTGTTGTTACTATTGTTGTTATCATTTTTATTTTTTCATTTCGTCTGTACGACTGGCTGAGTGTGTCACCATCACCATGTGCCTTGCCGCATGGCATTGGTGATCCTGGCCCTCCACACGAATATATCCCCAGTCACTGCAAGTGGATTTCCCACGCTCTCCGTCTTCAGCCACTTGCAAGTCCGTATAATAGTTTCTCCCTGGATCTACCTGGTGTTCTCTTTCTCTCCAGCTTTCCTGTTGTGACCAGGTGTTCTCATTCCCCTTTCCTCATAATATGTTCTATAAATACTGCTTGTCTTTTCCTAATCTTCTTTATTAATGATCTTCTTGTGTCTGCCTCCTTCAAGACTGTCTCGTTTGTTTATGTGTATGTGTCAGTGTTTGTCAGCAATAAATCTGTGGCTGTTTATAAATATTTATCGTCTTAATCGCGTGTATTCTTTTCAGCCCCAAAAGACGTTGCAATTATATCAGAATCATGACTAGTATAATCCATTAACATGGCCAAAATTTGACGTAGGTGTGTGTCTCTACGGGAAAAGACAAGTCACTGCCAAGGAAACACTGCTAGCTTTTACCGTATCATATGTGAACTGCCCCATGATATGTGCGTTTGGTTGATTTGATTGACTGATTGGTTACTTGATTGATTGATCAATTGATTAGTTGATCCATTCAGTGCCAAGTGACTGATTAGTATATGAGAATGAATCAATGTCAATATTTTGTGATCTATCTTTTGAAAGTTCTTTATTTAGTACATAGACACATACAAGTTTTCATATCTATAACAGATTGGGAGTGATATGTTAGAAATCTCAAAGTCTCTTGTACTGAACATTATGAAGATGGTGCTGATTTCTTCGGCATGCAGTAGATTAGTATATATACATTGTCTAACTGATTGAAATGTAACATAGACATTTCAGTCTTTGAATACACTCACCAACAACACAACAAAAACGTGACCTTTTTCACTGCTAATATCATCTGTTGTTCAGTCTGAGAATGTTACATTTTGTATAGCTTATTTTCATATGGACGCTTTAAATTTGCGTGCCCCTTAAATCGAGTGCTACACAGTCACTTGAAAGTTTGCAAAAAAAGCTTTGTGCTACAAAAGCCTCAATAACGCAGCCCCCGATTACCTGTCAAGCCTACTTGAGATCTATGTTCCCTCACGTACCCTCCGCTCTGCCTCCGATCCTCTGACTTTTCGCTTTCCACGCACTAAGCTCAATAATACCTATGGTCCACGAGCCTTCTCTGTTTCTGGTCCACTTTCCTGGAACAAACTTCCTCTCTCAGTCCGTCAGCAACCTACTTTTGTCTCCTTCAAGTCCGCTCTCAAAACTCACCTTTTCTCCTCTGCATAAAATCCTAACCTCACTCAACCCCCCTCTGCAGCCTGTCTCCGCTCGGAGGGGAATCACTTTGTTATAATATATAATTGTATATGATATGCTCTCTATAATTTTCCATTGCTTTTATTCTTGCTTTTATTGCTTTTATTCTTTCTCCCCATTTATAGCCATGCGTGTGTGTGTGTGTGTGTTGTGTGTGTGTGTGTGTGTGTGTGCGTGTGCGTGCGTGCGTGCGTACGTGCGTGCGTGCGTGCGTGCGTGTGTGTCTGTTTCAGCGCTTAGATTTGATTTTGTCGAGATTTTGCGCTATATAATAAATATTGTAATTATTATTATTATTATTATTATTTGATAATCAGTGGGGAGTTTGGAGTGAAATTTGTAATCACACTAAGACGTGTGAGATATTTTCCTTTTGACAAAAGTGCTAACCACGACATTATCAGAAACAGGAAAGGGACGACTTGTCCGTACCACTTTCATGATCCTCTGCAATCTTCTTCTCTCATCCTTTCATTTATGCCTTCGTTTGTTTTCATTGCCTCCAAAATGTAACAGTGCAGCGAGTGCTTGGGGCATCATATGTTTTGACGTGTAACCAGTGGCCATATGCTGAGTGTGCAGAGAAAGTGAGTGATTCATCATCATTGTCCTCTTGTTCACGTTACGCCATCCATCAGATTTCTGTTTCTGCTGACCTCATCCCCTATAAGAACCGACTGCAAGACATTCTGATTTTGTTTCCGTCTTCAGGGTGCACATGAAGGACGCTCATGCTGTTATTAAGTTTTGTACTTCCTGTGTTGAAAATTGAAGAGAGAGAGAGAGAGAGGGGGGGGGGAGGGAGGGAGAGAGAGAGAGAAAGAGACAGACAGACAGACAGACAGATAGACAGATAGACAGATAGACAGATAGACAGAGACAGAAGAAACAGAAGGGGGAGGGAGAGGGAGAGAGAGAGAGGTGGAGAGAGGATGAGTGAGAGAGGGAGAGATAGAGATATATATTGAGAGAGAGAAAGAGAGAGAGAGAGAGAGAGAGAGAGAGAGAGAGAGAGAGAGAGAGAGAGAGAGAGAGAGAGAGAGAGCAGCCGTCCGACTGTCAAACCGACCGACCGACCGACCGACAGAGACAGACAGACAGACAGACAGACAGACAGACAGACAGACAGACAGACAGATATAGAGAGTGAGAGAGAAGAGAGATTAGATTGTAATACATTTCCTTCTGTTAGGGTCAACACGTGGTATCCTGATTATGTGTTTATTGTATGTTATGAGGCTACTGCTTACTTGATACATTTTCTTTTCATGTGTTCTTGTATATTTTCAACAACGTTTTATTTGTATGGTCGGTTGTTTGTCTTTCTCTCATCTGTATTTTTGTCTCTTATGTCAGCCCGTGTCCCTGAGAAAATGTGTTAGTTACAATATGACAGAGAATGTGAGAGAGAACAAAGAAGGGAACAGCATTAGAAAAATAAGAGAGAGAGAGAGGAAAAAGAAACAGATGGTAAAAAAACAAAAAAACTGTGTGGGGGTACAAAAACAGAGGTCAAAGGGAAGAACAGGAGAAACTCTTGGCATTTAAGGGAGGGGAGGGGGGGGGAGAGGAAGGAAGATTTGTCAGTGTTTGTCTCTTTATGTAATGACCAATGGGGGAAAAAACGTCTGTTCAAACAAATTTCTGCATCCTTCTCCATTCTCTTTATTCGACACTTTCAGTGAATGTAACCATTCGTTTAATTTCAATCGTATAAAGACAAGCAAACAAACAAAACTAAACAACAACAAAGAAACAACCCCCCTCCAAAAAAAACAAACAACAAACAACACACAAAACCAAACAAAAAACAACAACTGATAAACACAAACACATGTCCAAAAACAACAGTGGAGAATATCAGTTCGGATTTATCTGTTTGTACATGCATATTCACTCATTCACACACACACACACACACACACACACACACACACACACACACACACACACACACACACACACACACACACACACACACACACACACACACACACACACACACACACGCACACAACACACACACACATTCTTAAAAATCAAATCACAATGGTCCCAGAGACGATATTTCTCCACTCCTTCTTCTTCTTCTTCTTTTTTTTCTTCTCTTCTTCTTTTTCCTTCTTCTTCTTCTTCTTCTTCTTCTTCTTCTTCTTCTTCTTTCTCTCTTCTTCTTCTTCTTCTTCTTCTTCTTCTTCTTCTTCTTCTTCTTCTTCTTCTTCTTCTTTCTTCTTCTTCTTCTTCTTCTTCTTCTTCTTTTCTTCTTCTTCTTCTTCTTCTTCTTCTTCTTCTTCTTCTTCTTCTTCTTCTTCTTTCTTCTTCTTCTTCTTCTTCTTCTTCTTCTTCTTCTTCTTTCTTCTTCTTTCTTCTTCTTCTTCTTCTTCTTTCTTCTTCTTCTTTCTTCTTCTTCTTCTTTTTTTCTTCTTCTTTCTTCTTCTTCTTCTTCTTCTTCTTCTTCTTCTTCTTCTTTCTTCTTCTTCTTCTTCTTCTTCTTCTTCTTCTTCTTCTTCTTCTTCTTCTTCTTCTTCTCTTCGAGAAAAGCTTGAGTAATATCTGATCTGGGCCCAAGACCTTTACCTGTGACAATAATAAATTGATGCCTCGCGTGCAGCAAGATGTCTTCAGATGAAAATGGGCCCACAGTGAAAAAGGGTCGATTGCTAACCTAATGATGAAAAATCAGTTGATTAATCGAGCAAACCAGTGAATAGGCCAGTGCTCTCCTTCACTCATGTGCTTTTGATTGCAACACAATTAAATGCACCAGATCTGATCCTACGAGTGAAAATGGGAGTAGAAAGGATATCAAAGTACTCATGAACTCACGTTGTTGTTCATTTGTTTATTTGTGACCCCCCACCACGAAATCAGTCTTAACTCGCAGTCAGTCGAACAGCACTAGGACCTGAAAAGGTGACTGAGGGTCTATCTGGGGTGTTTTGACTTTTTTCTCAAAATTGATTTTTGTAGACTATAATCTATCCCCCACAAACATTTTTTGCTTGAAAAAATGTTATTTATCAATCTAAAATGGTATTTTAATGCACTGATCGCAGCAGAAAGAACGCAATGTCCTACCAAAAGTACCTATTTTTGTCTCTTATTATGAACCGTAACTTGTACAGTACCCTCTTATGTAATATTCTATAGAAAGCTCTTTGGTGCACCTTTCAGACAATGACATCGAAAATTAGAAACAAACTGGGTCAAAGCCACCAAATAAAGAAATTTAAGGAAAGTGTGTAGGAGAGCACACAAAAACTTTATAGGCCGTTTTCTCAAAATGGCCGTCATACAAGTTAATGACTTTAAACATACATAACTTCTACATTTTTTTGAGTACAAGCTTTATTCAAGTACCTAAATAATCAGCAGAATGTACACTTTCTAGTGATATGTATATCTCAAAATGCCCGAAATGCTAGTTCAGACTGATTTCGTAGTGGGAGGTCACATTTGGTGGTGGTTGGTGGTGGTGGTGATGTGGTTGCACGCTCTCTTTTACTCAGTATTTTCTCTGTATCTGTCTCCGGCTGTGGCTCTGTCTCTCTCCCTCTGTGTCTCTGTCTGTTTGTCTGTCTGCCTGCCTTCTGTCTGTCTGTTTGTTTGTCTTTGTCTGTCTGTGTCTATCTATCTCTGGCTCTATCTCAGTCTCTCTCTGTCTCTGTCTCTCTCTGTCTTTCTGTCTTTCTGTCTCTATTTCTCTGTCACTCACTGTCTCTCTCTCTCCTTCCCACTCTCTCTCTTTCTGTCTTTCCCTGTCTCTGACTGTGTGTGTGTGTATGTCTCTCTCTGTTCTCTTCTCTTTTCTTCTCTAATTCTTCTTCTTCTTCTTCTTTTTCTCTCTCCCTCTCTGTCTCTGTCTCCCTCCCTCTTCTCCCTCACTCTCTATGTCTCTCCCTCGCTCTCTATGTCTCTTCTCTGTCTCTGCCACTCTTTCTCTCTCTTCCCCCCCCTCTCTCTCCCTCTATCTCCGTCCCTCTGACTCTCTGTCTGTCTCTGTCTTTCTGGCTTTCGCTCTCTCTCTTTCCTCTTATCTTGTCTTCTGTGTGTGTGTGTGTGTGTGTGTGTGTGTGTGTGTGTGTGTGTGTGCGTCTGTGTGTGTGTGTGTGTGTTGTGTGTGTGTGTGTATGTGTGTGTGTTGTTGTGTGTAT
>CM060314.1:16988586-16991086 GCA_030674185.1 Monoplex corrugatus | reverse complement strand
CTGGGGGCAACGAGAGATAGAGATGGTTGGATACCATGATCGCCAACGCCATGCGTCAAGGCACCTGATGATGATGATGATGATGATGATGATGATGATGATGATGATGATGATGATGATGATGATGATGAGAGACAGTTCTATACACGCTTCACCCAAAATCGGCATGAAATTGTCTGGCACGCTCCTTGAGCCTGCGCAAAACACTTTGAATGGCAACCTCTTGAAATTGGAAGGAAGGGAGCAAGGATGAGAGACTTATGAAACACAAAGTTTACACGGCCAAAATGATTATGGCATTAATAGACAGAGAACAGGTGGATTATTATATCACAGGCTGGGGTTGAACCCGAGATATCCTATCTCAGGGTTCTACCAGCAGGACCAGGCAGCCTGTCGTAATGGCCTGGTTTGATCAGTTGGTTAGAGGCTGAGATATGGAGTTTAACACCTCATTCCTAAAGACATAGCCTTCTTATAGTTGCTACTTGTTATAACAACGCTTTATCTCTGTTCTATTTCTTTAATCAGGACTGCTTCCACTAGATTCGCGGGAGGAAATCTTCTGGCTTCGTATCGCAGTGATGTCGACACTTTTAAGTGAAGTGACAGGTGGTAAAGCCGGCTACCACTCCTATGACCATCAACGTCCATGGCGACCGATAGTAACAAATAACAAAAACAGCAACGACAACAAGATACATTCTTTACCAAATATGGCCTGATCAGTTTTACAGCGAACAAAGGCTGGAGGGGGGAGGGGGGAGGGGGGAGAAGAAAAGAAGATCCTCCGGTAAACAGACATCCTGATAAATTAGATCATTTACAGCCACAAGCAGCTTGTGCGTCATGGCAGATTAGTCCTTAAAAAAAAGTCAAAATGTTACCTTAATGGACACACTCCGAAACATCATAAGGTCGATGTCCATTAGGGCGAAGGCAAGTAGTAATAATGATAATGTGTACGACATTTACACTGCGCCAAATCTGGATAGGTAAATCAAATCAAAGTGCGCTGTCTCACCATTCACCGAAGCATCCATTCGCAGTGACAAGAAATCAATTGTATAAAACACAGATCGGGAGGGGGCGACAGGAGAGATGTCTGACAAAGGTTAGGCACAAAGAAGGGAAAAATTACTGCTGGACTAAAAGGTAGGCCTCTGTGTCTTCAGATTACACTTGAAAGAAGACAGGAATATGTGACTATCGAACAGAGAAAGCACGTTTTTGATGTATAGACAACACTCATAAAAAGACATGCGACCGGCTGTGAAGCATCTATATCGAGGATTTTGCAAAACTGTTATATCAGACGCAGAACGAGAAGGTCTGGCAGTAATATACATACAGATGAGTCACAAAGATAAATAGGAATAGAACCATCGATACGCCTGTAGCACAATGTATTGATTCTATACGATCTTTTTGAGAAATAGGCACATAGTAAACAAAAGAACTATCAATCCATCTGATAAAATCGAGAAAAGAGTCATTGTTTATGAAAGGAAAAACACCAAAAACTACAAGTGTATCAAAGACAGTATCGATCAAACTCCTACTTTGTTGATTTTTTTCATCATTATTTACATTTTTATGTCTCCATCTCATAGTGGGCTAGCTGTCTGTTATAATGGAGTCTTGAACTCAAGACCTCATGTTTCGATGTCAGTCCAACCCCACAGAATAAACGTTAGCTTCTTAACTGCCTGTGTTTGGGTTTCGATCATTTCTGGTAGTGTTAGTGTTTGAGAAGTGTTGTTTCCCCTCCCCATTTCAAGACTGGGCCAAAACAGGACCAAGGCGTTACCCAGATGATTTTTACCAAATATGGATGAAGCGTATATGGACTTGTCAAAGTGTGATGAATCCCGCTTGAGCCAACTCCAAACTCATGTGCTGACCTGAGTTTTTGAACATTTATAAAACGTTTCTTTCAGTTGGCTTTAGCTTCTGACTTAAGACTCTGAGTGAGGATGTCCGAGGGAATGATGGCGATAATTAAAACACACCGGTGTATACATACACACAGTGTTATGAGCAGAACAAATTCTTCTTGAACAAACTAAAGATTCTAAACCATTCTTCTTGAACATACTCGAAATTCTAAATCATATATATTTCTAGTTGCTAAACTTTTTTTTTTTTTTCAGTAGACGGACAGCTCCGATGTTGTTCACTTAAACAACAAATATAACGTTAGTACCGAGACAAACAATTAGAACACTACTCCCTTTAAAAAAAAAGGAAAAAAAAAAAAAGAAAACGAGTGATTCTTTGATAGGGTCACTGAACAGGGAGGCTTTTATGCTGAAGACTAAAAGTGATCTGATTTAATAATAAACCATGAGTCGTGAGTTCGCTGCCTTCTTTAAAGAGATTCAACTTTATGACTGACAGGTATCTGGAATTCATACATGCGGTATGTACGTGTGTGTGTGTGTGTGTGTGTGTGTGTGTGTGTGTGTGTGTGTGTGTGTGTGTGTTTGTGTGTGTGTGT
>CM060314.1:16973586-16976086 GCA_030674185.1 Monoplex corrugatus | reverse complement strand
GCTTGTCTTTCCTAATTTTCCTTATGAGTGATCTACTTGTGTCTGCCTCCATCAAGACTGTATCGTGTGTTTTCTTTGCTGTCCACGGAACTCTCAACATTCTTCTGAGAAACCACATCTCGGCTGCCTCGATCCTGCTCTGGCTTTGCTTGCTGATTGTCCACGCCTCGCATCCGTACAACAGTATCGATTCTATATAACATTCAAGGACTCTCTTTCTGATGTTAATTGATAGGCATTTGTTGGTAAGAATGCTTGTCATCTTCTTGAATGCTGTTTTGGCTTAGCCGATTCTGCCAGCTATTTCCGATGTGCATCTGCCGTCTGATGAAATGACCGTTCCCAGGTATCTGAACTTGTTAACCTGTGTCAAGGTTATGCCATTTGCTGTTATTTTGCATGAGGGGATTTCATGTTTTTTACTGATCATATCAGCCATAGGCCTATCTACATGTATAAAGACTCCATTGTCACCTGGCTGAGTACAGAAACAGACAAGAGCGATTAGTATTTACGATAAGCTGCCATTCACTGGTCACTTTGCCATAGAAACATCACCGGTCACTTTGCCATGGCAATATCACATCTGTCTATGGCGTTGATGCCAATATGTCCTCTGGAGATTGAAGGTTGAAGAAGAGGCGATCGCTTTGCGACGAGCTGGAGATGTAGAATTTGATAAAGGAGAAGATGTACATGGGTGTCTTATTTGCTGTGTCGACGTGCGTTGTGTTGGCGTCAGATTTACTCCCCCTGATTGTATACGTTAAATAATGCCCAAACGAAATACTTTCGAAATTTATAATGTCTTACTTTTGTCTATGTCTCTTTATCGATCTCTCTATCTGTCTGTTCCTGTCTGTCCATTTCTTTTGTCTCTGCCTCTGTCTCATAACGTTTGTATCCCTTCCCCTCTGTCTGTCTGTCTCTGTTTCTCTGTGTCTCTGTCTCTGTCTCTCCGTGTCTGTGTCTGTCTGTGTATGTCTCTCTCTGTCTGTCTCTGTCCGTCTGTCTGTCTGTCTGTCTGTCTGTCTCTCTTTCTCTCTCTCTCTCTCTCTCTCTCTTCAAATATTGACAGACCTCTCAATAACAGTACGACAAAATCAATGCAAAAATGTTTCAGAGAATGCAGTGACATGTCCATTATGCTATTATTTATTTGAAGATGAAGTCATTTGTAATCTGCTGTCCCGCTCTCTTAAATGTCCAACAAAAGTATATATCTCGTACTTTTTTTTTGTGATGAAAATCCACGTCTTTTTCGTGTTAATGTACTTATTGCACACGAGAATGAAAAGAATCTAAATGAGTCTGAATTTATGTACAACGTTTTGAAACTATAAAACATTTATGTTCAGTTGGCAAATCATATTGATATGTACTGTGCTTCTTTGCGTACGCATGCATATGTTTAATATTGATACAATGTTCCTTACATTTGCTATTGTGTATTATATGTTCAGAATAGTATCACATGCACTTTAAAAAAAAGGGCTTGAGCCTAAACTGCAAAAAAAAATGGTTTTCTTGTTCTCTCGATTTCCTTGTCATATTCTCCACTTCAGACTTCCTCGTCTTCCCTGCTTTTCAATTTCTGTTGTTCTTGTCTGTGTGTTTCTGTCCTGTGCACATTATGAAGATATTTTTGTAGTGGATATGGATTCATAAACTGACTGATTGGTATCCGTCTGTACTCACAGTCTCAGTAAATATATGGTATGATGTTTGTTATTATCATAACAGTGTGGATCTGACTTGCCCTAAGGCATTGGATGCCTCTATAAAACATATCAAAAATATATTCATCAATTATCAACATGCCAATTTAAGACTAAGTCGTTATTTTTGAAACTGTATGTCGATATGTTCATCAATTATCGACATGTTAATTTAAGGCTGAATCGCTATTTTCGAAACTGTATGTTTTTGTGTGCTTCAAAACAAAAAAGACAAAGACGAGAAAAATCCAAACAGGCCAACAAAAACAAAACAAAACAAAAAACAAAGAAAAACAAAACAAAACAAACAAAGAGATAACACCAAAATAGAAACAAAACGCAAGAACGAATGTACCCATTTGCCGACCATTGGCGTAAGGTATGTAGGTTAGAACAATATGACCCTATCAGCTGACTCATACGTTGGTGTTTTCTTTACTAATCAGCACAGTCTCTCTTAATTTCAGCGAGAGCCTTCAGCCATAGAGCGTACGACAAAGGTCACATTGTCCAACGTCTGAGCATTGGAAAAAAGATAGTGATTAGAGTCCAAGACAGCCGCCATTGACTTGGTCACTTTTGCCATGGCAACATAACAGCTGTCCATGAAGCTGATACCACTATGTCCTCTAGCAACAGGGATTATGGGGAAGGCAATCCGTCTGTAAGCAGCTGGAAGTACAGAATTTGATGAAGGAGAAAATGTACTTGGTCGTTTTGTCTGCTGGGTCGACGTGTGCTGTATTGGTGTTAGACACCCCCGGCCCCCTCCCCCCTCCCCT
>CM060314.1:16951086-16956086 GCA_030674185.1 Monoplex corrugatus | reverse complement strand
AAAATCTTAACCCTTTCACTCCCTCACCTGATCCATCAGCTTCCTGCAGGAAACTGGTGGTTAGAGTGAAGACGTCAAAGCGTTAAGTGTTTTCACTTAGCGGATATGGTGTGGGAGTCAAAGGGTTAAGATGGGTAGTGAACAGGCCAGCTGTTAACGGTTCTAGCTGGGATTGAACTCGATATATTAGATCTTATGTCCATGGCCGAATCACAAGAATTAACGAGACCGGAACAAATAGTAGTTAGTAGCAGCACGATAGCAGTAACAACAATAACAGCAGCAACAAAAATAACAACAACAACAACAGCAACAAAAATTATAGTAGTAGTAGTAATAACAATAATAATAACAACAATAATGTTGATAATGATAATAATAAAATAAACAATAATAACAATAGCAATACTACTACTACTACTACTACTACTCTGCTGCTGCTGTACTACTACTACTACTACTACTGATGATGATGATTATGATAAAGATATATAATAATAATATAATAATAATAATAATAATATAATATAATAATAATAATAAATAATAAAAATAATAATAATAATAATGATAATAAAAATAATAATAACAATAATGATAACAATAATAATAGTGAAAGTAATTTGTAGTGTTTATGATTTTTTTTTTAAACAACAAGAATAAATCAGTGTTTTTATTATCATGGTGCATCCTAGATTTCGTGCTGAAACCTAGTATTCAAGATCATATGGCTGGCTCGCTGCTGGTTGTTGTGCTGCGTTTATCACGGCCGCGTATTGACAGCTGACAGAAGGCAGGGGCTGCCGTTTTGCAGGCAGTAACACGGGCATCAGCCTTCACCCTCATTGCTTTATGCTTTTCTGCACTCTAGATCAGGTCAGGCGGATGTAGGGAAGGGGGGGGGGGTATTGTATTAAATAAGATGAAGAAGGGTGTGGATGGGAGGAAATGCAATGTGGGTGATACCATGTCACTGAAATCGAGAGAAATGGGAAGACGAGAGGGTGTCAAGTGATTTAAAAGGATTTCACAAAAGGGTTTTTCGATCTTCTATTTCGTCTTCTTTTCGTCGTCGTCGTCGTCGTCGTCGTCGTCATCACGTCGTCGTCATCATCTTCATCTTCATTCTTCTTCTTTCTTTCTTTCTTTCTCTTCTTTCTTCTTTTCTTTCTTTCTTTCTTTCTTTCTCCTTCTTTCTTCTTTTCTTTCTTTCTTTCTTTGTTCTTCATTCTTCTTCTTTTTCCTCTTCTTTCTTTCTTACTCTCTTCCTTTCTTCCTTTCTTCTTCTTCTTCTTCTTCTTCTTCTTTCTCTCTCTCTCTCTCTCTCCTCTCTCCTCTCTCTCTCTCTCTCTCTCTTCCCTTCTCTCCTTTTTTTTTCTGTGTTCTTCATTTGTTTTATGTCTCTTTCTGTCTTTCTATCATCGCCCACTGCTCCTAAGTCATGGTTTTTGTTCCTTTTTCTCCGTGTTATTTTTAGTACTCCCCCACTCCTATTCCCATTTCATTTATCTTCTCCACGGTACTGAAGATGCATTGCCGCTCATCTCGGTTCCTCGGGCAATTAAACCCGTGTTCGTTTAGCTGACTCTTGGTGTCAGGGAAGTCCACAAAGGCCAGCGGTGGTTGTATGTCATGGAGTCACCAGCTTGAAGACACTTTAATCGCCGCTGAATCACTCTGCTTGAGATTAGCCATGCCTGTTTTGCTCAGGTTTACTAAAGAAACCCCCTAGTACTCCAGAAATGAGGCAGCAGAGATGTGGCTTTATCGGAGACTAATACGAGTCAAATGAACAGGCAGAAGAACTAATGAAAGTGTCCTGGAAGAATTGTATGCCATCAGAAAACTACTAGCACACATCAACAAGAGAAGACTAAAATACATTGGTCATGTGTCACGCAACAAGAACACGGACCTCATGCAACCATCTTTCAAGGAAAAAACAGTAGCAAAAAGGAAAAAAAGGCAGACCTTCCAATCTCACACATCAAGAAACATAACCAACATCAGTGGCCTAAATATTCAAGAAATTGTCCACATAAGTCAAGACAGAGCGGTCTGGAGGGATATGGTGGTGTCCAGATGTGCAGCGGCTAACACCGAACCTGGTGACGCCGACACGTGAGACAGGTGAGATAGGTGAGACTCCATAATCGTGTCTTGATGACAACAGTAATAATTATTGATCAATCGCGAAGCAATTCAAATTGAGCTGAAGAAAACCCCGTCACCCTGTTCATCAATATCAGCCCTCATGGACTTTTATCAGGCATGGGAGTGGCTATCACCATGAGATCAGGACATTGAGGGCCATCCAATATGGGACAATCTTCGATAATATCTACGTGAATATTACCCGATAACAATGTATGAAGTTCCATTCTGAATTGATGCTTCCTAACGGAGGCTGCATCAATATTCCCTTTCACTAACTACTTCAGCTCAACGAGGCACGAAAGAAGCAGTTTGGTCTTGGAATTTGAACAACAACATGCACAGAAATGCATTTGTATAATAAAGTGGAAATGCCTCTCCAGTCGAGCCGGTCTCCCTTTCGGATTCTCGAGATACCAACCAAAGGACATAACTCTTGAGAATCACGTAGGAATTATCTCCATGGAATTAATCTTTCAAATCTAACATAGTTTGCGCTACCCATTCAACTAGCATAGAAGCAGATACATCATCATCATCAGGTGCCCTGCCGCTGGCGTTGGCGACCATGGACTTCCAACCATCTCTATCTCTCGTTGCCCCCACATCTCCCCCACCCTCTTCATCCCCAGCCACTCTGCAAGTCCGTCCAGCATTCTCTCCCTGGGTCTACCTGGTGCTCTCTTTCCCTCCAGCTTTCCCGTTGTGAACCAGGTGCTCCAAATCCCCTTCCTCATAAAATGGCCTATAAATGTTGCTTGTCTTTTCTAATCTTTATGAGTGATCTGTTTGTGTCTGCCTCCTCAAGACTGTCTCGTTTGTTTTCTTTGCTCCTGGAACTCTCAACATTCTTCTGAGAAACCACATCTCGGTCTGCCTCGATCCTGCTCTGGCTTTGCTTGCTGATTTTCCACGCCTCACATCCGTACAACAGTATTGGATCTATATAACATTCAAGGATCTCTTTCTGATGTTAATTGATAGGATTTGTTGGTAAGAATGCTTGTCATCTTCTTGAATGCTGTTTTGGCTTGGCCGATTCTGCCAGCTATTTACGATGTGCTTCTGCCGTCTGATGAAATGACCGTTCCCAGGTATTTGAACTTATTAACCTGTGCCAATTTGTTGTTTTTATTTTGCATGAGGGGATTTCATGTTTTTTACTGATCACCATGACTTCAGTCTTCCTGCTGTTTAGTTCCAACCCCTTACCTTTGCTTCCTGTTTCTAGTATATTCACAAGGTTCGTGAGCGAAACAAGCGTGGTTAATCTCCAGCAGAGTGATTCAGGGCGATGTAAAGTGTCTTCAAGCTGAAGAAGCAGATACAAAGCACAAAAACCGTAAGCTCAGAAACTCCTCTCGAGATACCGTTTCCACTTTGGAATAAATTCCACATGCACTGACGCTGCAGATGATATGTGATGGAGAAGATCCCAAATGATCATGGCACAGGCTATAAGTCTGTACATAACCTTGTGAGATTGCAAAGTCTTGAAACAAACACGCTCATTTCTGGGTAGAGGTCGAATTTGGTTGGAACATCTCCACGTTTGGTATGGCTGATGGTGGTTCAAATTTTAAGTCGCTAGTCTGTTGCACTGATCACTTCGCCACATTGCTTGGTTTTAGAGAAACTCTTTGCTGGTGAAGTTGTGGCTGAGTCCAAGATGTTTGGATATGAGAGAAAAAGACTGAGAGATACTATTTTCTTTGAAAGGAGTTATGTAAGGTGTGTATGAATGTGTGTACGCGAGTGCGTGCGTGTGTGTGTATGTGTGTGCCATGCGCGTTAGTTTATATAGTGTATATTTGTGCATGTGTGTGTGTGTAGTATGCTTGTGTGCGCGCATGCGCGTTCGCGCGCGTGTGTGTGTCTGTGAGTATGTGAGTATGTGTGTGTTTGTGTTTGTGTGTGCGTGTGTGTGTGTGGTGTGTGTGTGTGTGGTGGTGTGTGCGGCGTATCGCGCGCGTCGTATGTATGTATGTATGTGTATGTATGTATGTATGTATGTATGTACGTACGTAGTTGTATGTATGTATGTATGTATGTAGTTGGTGTGTTAGTGATGTGTTATGTGTGTTGCATGTTGTTATGTGTGTATGTTGTATGTAGTTGTGTGGTGTGCAGGTGTGTGTGATTGTGTGTCATGTGTGTGTGTTGTGTGTGTGTTATGTGTGGTATGCGTGTATGTTCCTCTTCTTCTAGAAGCAAACAGAACGGTCATTGCTTGGGGCATCACATGTTTTGAAGTGTGTCCAATAAGTGTATATTTTGAGCAAGGGGAATAATTCATGCCATCGACTTCTTGCGCATCTTACGTCATCCATCAAAACAAACACCTCACTGCTCTCACAACATGTTCGGGAAAAACAGAAAGAAATGGGGCAGGAATAGAACAAGAACAAAACTATCTATTTTGTTGTTGTTGTTGTTGTTGTTGAAATGAACGCATTAGTATTTTAACTGGTTCAAGGCGGCATGTGTTATGTGAATAATCTTATTAAGTTTTCTCATTTTTATACCGTAAACTTAATATAGGAAAGGGAGGAGAGAGAGAGAGAGAGAGAGAGAGAGGAGAGAGAGAGAGAGAGAGAGAGAGAGGAGAGAGAGAGAAAAGAGAGAGAGAGAGAGGTGAGACAGACAAAGAGAGAGAGACAGAGAGAGAGAGAGAGAAAAACAGACAGATAAGAGAGAGAGAGAGAGGGAGGGAGGGGGAGAGAGAAAGACAAGAGAGAGAGAGAGAAAGAAAAGAAAGAGCAAGAGGGAGGAGAAAGAGAAGTCAAACAGACAGACAGAGAGAGCAAGAGCGCGCGCGCGTGCGAGCGTGTGTGTGTGTGTGTGTG
>CM060314.1:16943586-16948586 GCA_030674185.1 Monoplex corrugatus | reverse complement strand
GAAAAACATAGGCAATGCGAGTGCCTTTCATGCTTTCCAACCAGGAGACAGATGGGCTTGCTTTCTTGCTCGTAATGAACAATCTTTTACAATCTCCCATCTTTCTCTCATCTCTCTTTTTTTGAAACCGTGGGTGGTCACTTTGTGCCTCCCCCCCCCCCTTCTTCTTTTAAAATAGACACAAAACAAAAGTAAAACTGAAACGAAAACAGAAACAACTACAGCAGCAGCAGTAGCAAGGAGGAGGAGGAGACGAAGAAGAAGAAGAATGCAAGAGAATGCGAAGAAGAATGCGAAGAAGAATGCGAAGAAGAAGAAGAATGCGAAGAAGAATGCGAAGAAGAATGCGAAGAAGAATGCGAAGAATTGAAGAAGAATGCGAAGAATGCGAAGAAGAATGCGAAGAATGCGAAGAAGAAGAAGAAGAATGCGAAGAAGAAGAATGCGAAGAAGAAGAATGCGAAGAAGAAGAATGCGAAGAAAGAAGAAGAAGAAGAATGCGAAGAGAAGAATGCGAAGAAGAAGAAGAAGAATGCGAAGAATGCGAAGAAGAATGCAGAAGAAGAAGAATGCGAGAAGAATGCGAAGAAGAATGCGAAGAATGCGAAGAAGAACGAGAAGAATGCGAAGAATGCGAGAATGCGAGAAGAAGAAGAAGAATGCGAAGAATGCGAAGAAGAATGCGAAGAAGAAGAGAAAATGCGAAGAAGAAGGAAGAGAAGAAAGAGAGAAGAAAGCGAAGAAGAAATGCGAAGAAGAAGAAGAAGAGAAGAATGCGAAGAAGAAGAAGAAGAGAAGAAGAAGAAGAAGAAGAAGAAAAGAGAAGAAGAAGAAGAAGAATGCGAGAAGAAGAAGAAGAAGAGAAGAAGAAGAAGAATGCGAAGAAGAAGAATGCGAGAAGAAGAAGAAGAATGCGAAGAAGAAGAACGAGAAGAAGAAGAAGAAGAATCGAAGAAGAAGAAGAAGAATGCGAAGAAGAAGAAGAAGAATGCGAAGAAGAAGAAGAAGAATGCGAAGAAGAAGAGAAGAAGAAATGAGAAGAAGAAGAAGAATGCAAGAAGAAGAAGAATGAAGAACGAAAAGAAAGAAGAATGGAAGAAAGAAAGCGAAGAAGAAGAAAGAAGAAGAAGAATGCGAAGAAGAAGAAGAAGAAGAAGAAGAATGCGAAAAGAAGAAGAAGAAGAAGAAAATGCAAGAAGAAGAAGAAGAGAAGAAGAAGAAGATGCGAAGAAGAAGAAGAATGCGAAGAAGAAGAAGAAGAAGAAGAAGAGAAGAAGAAGAAGAAGAAGAAGAAGAAGAAGAAGGAAGAAGGAAAGGAAGGAAGAAGAAGAAGAAGAAAGAAGAAGAAGAAGAAGAGAAGAAGAAGAAGAAGAAGAAGAAGGAAGAATGCGAAAAGAAGAAGAAGAAGAAGAAGAAGAAGAATGCGAAGGAAGGAAGATGAGAAGAAGAAAGAAGAAGAAGAAGAAGAAGAAGAAGAATGCGAAGAAGAAGAATGCGAAGAAGAAGAAGAGAAGAAGAATGGAAGAAGAAGAAGAAGAAGAAGAATGCGAAGAAGGAAGAAGGAAGAAGAAGAAGAAGAAGGAAGAAGAGAAGAAGAAGAAGAAGAAGAAGAAGAAGAAGAAGAAGAAAACAAAAAGAACAAGAACGAAGAAATAAAAGAAAGATAAAGAATAAAGAAATAATAATAAAATAAGAATAATAAAATAAAATAGATAAAAAAATAATAAAAAAAAAAAAAACAATAATAATAATATATAATAATAATAATAATAAACATATAATAAAATAATAACAAAACTAAAAAACAAATAAACACACAAAACAAACACACACACACACACACACACACACACACACACACACACACACACACACACACAACACACACACACACAACACACACACACCTACAGCAACAAACAGAAAATATTCTTCATTCTCCTTTGTTCGCCGTTTACATGGTCAAACCACATCTGGCTCTTTTCCGGTTCCCGTTTGAATGTGCCATCTTTTGTCTGAGCGAGACAAAATCCTCTTCGGTCCTCCAGCTTCCTTCCAGACACACAAAATGTGCTGCGACTTTATTGAAAAGACTGTAGCTTGCTGTTTTTGTTTGTTTGTTTGATTTGTTGTTGTTGTTGTTTTTTTTTTTTTATGTGATCACGTACTCATGAATCGAATTCATATGAATATGTGAAAGAGAATGCTTTTGTTTTTTTTCATCCAAACACTTTAAAATGGTTTTTAAACAAGTAGTACGATCAAGCACAAAACAGAACAGCAGATCGCAATTGGAGTCAACATGTGTGTAAACCAGCATGTGAATAAACTTGTTTAGCGTGTATACGCATGCAGGAGATAATACAAAAAAATCAGACTGACTACATCCTGATCAACAAAAGATTAAGACATTCTTTACTGTCAGCAAAAACACTACCAGCGCAGACTGCAACAGTGACCACAATCCTGTAGTGGGAAGATTTAGACTGAAATTGAGGAAAAGGAAACAGACCAAAAACAACCTCAAATTAATCCTTCGACTCTTAAAGACAGATGAAGTGATACGTAAAAAATGTAATGTACATGTTCAAAACAAATTCAGTGCTCTGGAAGACGCTCGTGACAGTGAGGAACAGTGGACAAAGTTGAGGAATTCGATAAATGAAGCTTATGAGGAAATCTCTAGGGCAGATAGAAAAGCAAAAAAGAGCTGGGTGACTAATGAAATTTTGGGCTTGATGGAGGAAAGGAGGAAGGCAAAGAGAAACGAAGAGATCTACAGGAAGATAAACAAGGAGATCAGGAATAGGTGCAATGAAGCTAAGGAAGCTTGGCTGAAAACAAAGTGCAAAGAAATGGAAGACCGACACAAAACAGATCCTCAGGGTATGTACAGACGGACTGAAGAAATTGTCCACAGGAAAAAATACTTAAGAAGAATTGAAGAAATAGTCCACAGGAAAAATACATGCACACCAACTGGGTGCTTGAAATCGAAAGATGGCACGCTCATCATGAAAAAGGACAAAATATTAGATAGATGGGGAGAGTACATTAAGACCTTTTTGAGGATGACAGAAACGAAGAACACATTATAAAAAAGAACTTTGAAGGACCGCCCATAATGAAAGATGAAGTTAGAGCGGCACTGAAACAGATGAAACCAAGAAAAGCCCCAGGACCAGACAACATGACTACAGAGATGATTGAAGCCCTGGAAGAATTTGGCATAGAAAAAAATAACAGTCCTCCTAAATGAAATTTATGACACTGGAAAAATCCCCAAAGATATTTCAAAATCAAATTTCATTGCACTTCTAAAGAAAACAGGGGCTATAGAATGCGAACCCCATCGCACAATCAGTTTGATGAGTCATGTAACAAAAATCCTGTTAAGAATAATCATGATGAGGACAAGGAATAGAATCAAAAGAGAAATAGCAGAAGAACAGTGTGGGTTTGTGGAAGGGAAAGGAACTATTAATGACATATACATCCTAAAAACTATCATAGAGAGGTCAAATGAGATGAATAAGGATTTGTATTTATGCTTTGTTGACTACACCAAGGCTTTCGATCGGGTAAGACATGATGAATTGATCAACCAGCTGGAGAGACTCAATGTTGATGGAAAAGATCTACGAATAATCAGAAATATGTACTGGGAACAAACAGCTGCAATGAGAATAGAAAACAATGCAAGCTATTTCCAAAACATCAAAAGAGGAGTCAGACAGGGTTGTGTTTTGTCACCAGATCTGTTTTCACTTTACAGCGAAAGCATCACGAGAAACCTTGAAGAAGACCCTGGATTAAAGATTGGAGGGAAAATGATAAACAACATTCGATACACAGATGACACCGTGCTAATTGCAGAAAGAGAAAGGGACCTACAAAACTTTGTGAATATACTAGAAATAGAAAGCAAAGGTAAGGGGCTAGAACTAAACAGCAGGAAGACTGAAGTCATGGTGATCAGTAAAAAAAAAAATGAAATCCCTCATGCAAAATAGCAGCAAATGGTACAACCTTGACACAGGTTGATAAATTCAAATACCTGGGAACGAGCATTTCATCAGACGGCAGATGCACATCAGAAATAGCCGGCAGAATCGGCCAAACTAAAACAGCATTCGGGAAGATGACAGGCATTTTTACCAACAAATACCTATCAATTAACATCAGGAAGAGAGTTCTTGAATGTTATATAGAACCAATAATGTTGTACGGGTGTGAGGCGTGGACAGTCAACAAACAAAGCCAGAACAAGATTGAGGCAGCCGATATGTGGTTTCTAAGAAGAATGTTGAGAGTTCCATGGACAGCAAAGAAAACAAACGAGACAGTCTTGATGGAGGCAGACACAAGTAGATCACTCATAAGGAAGATTAGGAAAAGACAGGCAACATTTATAGGCCATTTTATGAGGAAGGGGGATTTGGAGCACTTGGTCATAACGGGAAAGCTGGAGGGAGAGAGAGCACTGGGTAGACCCAGGGAGATAACGCTGGACGGACCTGCAGAGTGGCTGGGGACAAGGGGAGAGGGAGATATGCTGGGGGCAACGAGAGATAGAGACAGATGGAAGTCCATGATCGCCAACGCCATGCCGCAGGGCACCTGATGATGATGATGATGACGCATGCAGGCTATCAAATATACATATCAACGATCATGTGAGTCTTGTTAGCAGGTGGATTTTGTTGGAAATAGTAAAACGCCCATTATGGATGCTCTCCGAATATATACAGACTGTGCAACAGCATTCTGGAGTGTGGTGGGCAGCACGCCTAGAAATAGCGCGAGTCCCTCCGCACTCCACCCCAAAGGTTTGACTGCGTTGTAATGTGCAGTCAGTCAAAATCTTAAAGAAAACCGCCGTACAAGAACGACATATAAATGATGATGATGATGATGATGATGATGATGATGATGATGATGATGATGATGATGATGATGATGATGATGATGATGATGATGATGATGATGATGATGATCAT
>CM060314.1:16931086-16936086 GCA_030674185.1 Monoplex corrugatus | reverse complement strand
CATGCACTTGGAGAAACTGAAAACTGTTCTTGTGATGCAGTAAAGCAATCTATTATCTTTATAAATTGTCAGTGAAGGATGACTCTTACAAAAGGGAAAAGCGTGCGCTCCCTTTAATTTCGGATTTGTCCAGTCTTTACAGAAAGCCCGTGTAATTCTTCATGTCTAAGAATGAAAGAATGTAACAATACACGACTTCCATATGTTAAATGTAGTTCAGTGTCTTCATTTCGATCCATGACTTTCTGCGAGATATATTCCTGCCATACATTCACGTATGTATGCATACAATCAAACATATATGACATACATAGACACATACCAACAGACGGACATACATACATACAGACAGACAAATAAACACACATACATATAATTACACACATACATATAATTACACACACACACACACACACACACACACACACACACACACACACACACCCCACATATGAATACATATAATATATTATACGTATGTGTGCCTCTGTGTTCGTTCTTTGATTTAACGTCTTTTCACTGTAAGTGATATTAGACGGGGGAGGGGGGAGGGGGAGGGGAGAGGGGAAGAAAAAAAAATTATAAATACAATAAAATGGAGAACGATAATTGGACGGGTTGGATTGGGGTAGAGGGGAGACAGAGGAAAAAGTCATAAATAGGTGGTAGAATAGTAAAATAGAACGAAATCTTAACTCTAACATTAGTAACAATTAATTGCAACAATGTGAAGGGAAAATTTAACACTAAAACACAAACTGCATAAAGTTAAAGTAATGCATTAACAGGACTGTGAACTAATGATTCTGAAATTTTAACAAGCAAAGATTGATCTGATGTTACTTTTTTGAAATGAGTTTCAGAATAGTTTTCTTGTGTAAACATTTTCGGTAGAAAAGAACGTAGCATTTTGCAATAAAATAAACAGTGAAACAATGTGAACTGTTTGCCGCAAATACACTTGACATTTTTACAATATTTTGTTTTCAATGCGTTTAGCTGAATACGAAAACGAACAGCAACAATCGATCGCAAATGATACATGGATGAATACTGCATTTTTTTATATAAATTTTGAACGGAAAGTTTTATCATTTGTTGTGACACAAACTGTTCATTGAAATGTTCATGAAATCGAATCCATGAGGCTGATTCGAGCATGTTGCAAGCTTCTTTTACGGAAGTATGAACATGGAATTCTATAGAATTAACAGAATTCTCTGCACCTTGCTTAGCTGCTCTGTCAACTACTTCGTTGCCATGAAGACCAACGTGAGAAGGCACCCAGCATAAACTGATATCTGTACCTTTTATCCTTAAACAATGTACAAGATGATTTGCCTCAGTAATTAAATCAGGTCTTGTGTCGGCATCAAAAGACCGTAAGGCATATAGTACAGATTTTGAGTCAACAAAGAGAACTACTTTGAAAGACACGGGTTTAAGATTTACCAGATAATGCAATGCTTGTATAATAGCGACTAATTCCGCTGTGAATATAGATATGTTTGCCCCAATGAAAAATGACTTTTTTATTTTAAATTTTGGAACATAAAATGCTGCTCCTGCATATTTATTTTCTAAGACTGAACCATCGGTAAAAATATGAAGGTGGGTACGGTATTTTTCATCGACGTGTTGTCTTGCTGTGGATATCGAAATGTTGACGTTTTCATGTTTCTTAGCGTCTGTATAATCAATATCAAAAGAGGCTTTTTGCATTTCCCATGTAGGGATAGGCGTTGTTGATGGTGTCTCAGCTATTTCATCCATATTTAGGTGAGACTGATTGACCAAGTCAGACATGTAAGTTGCAACAGTCATTTGTGATGAAATGCTGTTTGCTCGCTTCGGAAAGTCAACATCAGACCTAATTTTAATTTCCTTACTCACAAAATTGTCCGTTTGTGAAGTACTTCTAACGACAAATTTTGTTGTCGCTAGCTCACGATAGTTGTTCAGAGGCAGAATTCCAGCAACTTTGTACGTTTCCAGATTAGAAGCGTGAGCAGGGACACCTAGAGCAATTTTAATACTTTTGCAGTCTAAGCTTTGTATCTTCTTTAATAAATATTTTGGTGCACTGAAGAACACTTCTTGTGCATATGATAATTTAGATCGTACAAGTGCTGTTGATAGATGAATCAGTATGTTTGTATCCATTCCCCAAGGTAATCTGCTTATTATCTTAAGAAAATTTAAGGCTTTTCTTGCTTTTGTTGAAATATAATCAAAATGGACATTCCAGTTTAATTTCGATGTTATAAAGACTCCCAGGAATTTTACAACCTGTTTGTAATGTAACACTTCACCAAGCAATCTGAAAGTGTGCCTCTGTGTGTGTACGTGCATGTGTGTGCTTTTCTGTATGTATTTGAGCGTGCGTGCGAGTGTGTGTGTGTGCGTGTGTTTGTGTGTGTGTGTGTGTGTGTGTGTGTGTGTGTGTGCGTGTGCGCGCGCGCGCGCGTGTGTGTGTGTATGTGTGTGTGTGGATGTCTGGGTTGTTTTGTCTGTGTTTATTTATGTATTGCAAGTTAGTGTTTTGAACAATTTTTACTGGATTTTTGTCAACCCGTTTCCTTGAGACTCGATATGTTGTGAGTTACTGTGTCTGTGCAGTAGCAGAGCAGCTTTATATCTTTTTATTTATCTATTTATTTGAAAATTGGTCATGGTTTGTCGATACATACGTACACGCGTGCGCACGTGCAGACGCGAACACACACACACGCACACACACACACACACACACACACACACACACACACACACACACACACACACACACACACACACACACACACACACACACACAAACACGCGCGCGCACGCACGCACACACACACACACACACACACACACACTCGTCTCTTTCTCTCTCTCTCTCTCTCTGTTTTTTCTATCTATCTATCTATCTATCTATCTATCTATCTATCTATCTATCTATCTATCTATCTATATATATATATATATATATATATATATATATATATATATACACACACAATATACATATCTATTCATCTCTCTCTCTCTCTTTCTCTCTCTCTCTCTCTCTCTCTCTCTCTCTCTCTCTCTCTCTCTCTCTCTCTCTGTGGAAAAGGAAGTAAAATAAAAGCCCCAACTCCAACTGCCAAGGAACTGAATGGAAAATAGGAGCGCTCAAAGAAAATCAAACTTACTTAGACCTTGCTAGGCTGTCATAAATGTATGTGCAGCCGCAAAGCCAAGACTTCAATGGAATGGGGGTGAGGGTGAGAGTGGTAAAAACAATGAAATGATCAATATCAGTTGCTAACATGAACTAATAAGGAAAAAGCATGCTAAGATAGTTTCACGTAAAGGATACTCTATTCTTTAAACATTTCATACACTTTTTTTGTTGGACATATTTTATTATCTTTAAAAATCCAAATAACGAAAAAAAAAAAATGAAAGAAAAACGACATTGTACATGTATGGTTTCAAGTAAAACATTCTTTGATTTTTAAAATATTTTTTACTTTTTTTTTTCATTTTACACATTCTTTTAAAAAGCCAAATATCAAACTTACAAACACATAACATGGAAACAAAAAACACAGTTATATGATTTCATGTTAAGAGTGCTCTATTTTTAAAGGATTCCTTTCATTATTTGATTTCTGACATTGTTTTTAGATTGGACATATTCGTTTGAAAAAATAAACCAATAACAACAACAAACAAATAGCAAACAACAAAAACAACAACGAAAGCAAAGAAACAAAACCCATTCTTATATGGTTTCATATAAACACTGCTCAACATTAAAATCATTTTTTACACTTATTTATTTTTTTTTTTTGCTGCCACTTGACATTCGAAAACAAAGAACAAACATAACTATAAAACAAAAACCACACTTCTGTGATTTCAAGGGAAGAGACTGGTGTTTTCTTTAAGGCGTTTCTTTTATTGTGGCCTTGACGTCATTCTGTCAATATCAGTCACGCGTCTCATCTTGCTGCCACAGAGATTGAAGTCTGTAGCCCCGTGGTCAAATCACCCACCTAGGATGCAAGAAACTCGGGTTCAATTCCCGCTCGATCCATTTTTCTTCCCACCCCAATAGAATTAAAATTTAGGTGCCAAACTTTTGGCTAAGACGATAAGCCGATATCTTAATGTGCAGCTTGTTGTGCTTAGCGCACGATAAAGATCTAACGGCGCCAAAACAACAATAACAACAGTGACAGCAACAAAGTACCCTGTGGAATAACTCTAAGGAAAAAAGGAAAACAATACAAACATGAAAACATAAAAACTTGCCGTCATATGTATTCTAAGTACACGCATATTAAAACAAATTGTCTTTTAAGTGGCGCCGCACTGTGGCGCCGCACTGTGGCGACGCTCTCTCTTTCAGATGCGCAGCCATGCTTCACATAATCAGTCCATTGGAGTAATGAAAATCTTAATAAAAAAACGAAATATCTGATAGTAAAAGGGAAAAATCGAACACAGTCAGGATGTGTGTGTGTGTGTGCGTGTGCGTGTGCGTGGGCGTGTGTTTTGTTGTGTGTGTATGTGTGTGCGCGCGTGGTGCGTGCGTGTGTGTGTGTGTGTGTGCGTGCGTTCGTGCGTGTTGTGTTCGTGTGCGGTGCGTGTGCTGTGTGTTGTTGTGTGTGTGTGTGTGTGTGTGTGTGTGTGTGTGGTGTGTGTGTGTGTGGTTGTGTGTCGTGTGGTGTGTTGTGTGCGTGCGCGCGCTCGTGGGTATGTGTGTCTGTGTCAGTAGGGTGTCTCACGCTATCACTTCCATAAGAAATGAGCCGCACGCACGAGCATCATTCTTCTTTCCCCCAATCACATCCTGTCATTCCTTATCTCCTGCTAAGTCTGCCAAACCCCCGTTACAGCCCGGGATTTGATGAACCTGATTCCTGCATGTGTATCACACCATCTCCCTTCTTCACAAACAGCAAAACGCACAATAAAAAAAAAGTTGATCGGGTTTTTCTAAGAATCCCCTTTTTTTTTTG
>CM060314.1:16923586-16926086 GCA_030674185.1 Monoplex corrugatus | reverse complement strand
ATATACATATCTTTATGGGGAGAGAGAGAGAGAGAGAGAGAAGAGAGAGAGAGAGAGAGAGAGAGAGAGAGAGAGAGAGAGGCAGACAGACAGACAGACAAACACAGACAGATAAACAGACAGACAGAACGATGGACAGAACACATGCAGCTGATTTCACTCTCGGGCCTCAGTTAAAAACCATTCCAAGCAACATGAAAGTCGGCCTGTTTGCTGCCAATGTTAACGCTCCAATCAGTCCAACAGTATCAGTGTCTCTTTAGATAATGTTCCCCGTCCCATTGCAAGATTTTGCTGGCGAAACTGAGCTATCGTCAAGAGCAAGCAGGGAGATCATTAACTGATTTCAGGAGAGCTGTTTCAATGCTATGGACAGAAAATGACGCAGATTGCAGAGGATATAAGAGGTTGTTGTTCAGGAGGTGTTCAGAGAGCTCAAGAGGAATAACTCTTTCGGTTATCTTGCACACAATATGGACGATAGAGTTGCAGTGTTTCAGGATCGATTTATTTTTATTTCAGTTGTTGTTGTTTTTTCTCCGCATCTGTTTGTTTATTTTTCCACCTGTTTGATTGAATGGTTGAATGGTTGATTGATTGATTGGTTAGTTGGTTGGTTGGTTGATTGTTTTATTGAATCATTTATTTATTCATTCATTCGTTCTACTCATTTATTCATTCACTCACTCATTCATTCACTCATTCAGTAATTCAGTCGTTCAGTCATTCAGTCATTCAGTCATCGGTCATTTATATTTTTAAGTTTATTTTTCAGTTTTTTTGTTTACTTATTTATTTATCTATATGTTATTAATTAATTAATTAGTTTATTTGTTTATTTATTTGTTATTAATTCATTTATCTATCCACATGTTTATCTATCTATCTATCTATATGTCTGTTTATCTATCTATCGATGTATCTGTCTGTCTATCTATATATCTATCTATCTATCTATCTATTTATCTATCTATTTAACTATCTATCTATCTAATATGTCTATCTTTCTGTCTATCTATCTATCTATTTAACTATCTATATATCTGTCTATCTATCTATCTACAGTATCTATCTATCCATTTATCTATCTATCTATCTATCTATTTATCTATCTATTTATCTATCTATTTATCTATCTATTTGTTTGTCTATCTAGGTCTTCACATATTTATGCATTTATTTAATTTTTTTGTTTCTCTATGTTATTATTTATTTATGCATGTATTTATTTGTTTGATTACTTGTCGGTTATTCATCAATTTACCTATGATTCTATTTAGTTTTCTTTAATCCATTCATTTGCCGTTTTTAGTAACGATTTGACAAAATGACACCTAAACGAGGACATGAAAAAAATGACATGTAAGAATGAATTCATTGATGATGGAGATGAATAAGATACAAAATCACCCAGACAACGAACAGGAAGTCATATATGCAAGGAGAAAATACCACACTCACCCATCATGTCTTTAACAATCTCTGTGAATGCAGCCCAATGTCGGCTACATTTGAATCATGATTGGTGCTGAGCTCTGAGTCGTGTGGAAGCAATGTCTGATATGATAAGAATAAAAATGCCCTAACATTTCTTCCAAGATGAATGTTCGAAATCTGATAAAAACAAAGAAAGAATGTTGCATAAGCATAAGGAGGGGGGGGGTGTTATTACATCCTCAGTCTATGTGTTAAAAAGAATTATTAATAATTGCAATTCACTTCTGTCTGGTTTTCCTGCCTCCACCATTCACATCCTACAGCACATTCAAAACAATGCTGCACGCCTTTTACTCAAAAAAGAAAAAAGCTGACCACATATCTCCTCTCCTGGAACAACTTCACTGGCTCCCTGTATCAAAGCGCATACAGTACAAACTAGACACCATGTGCTACAAAAGCATCAATAACGCAGCCCCCGATTACCTGTCAAGCCTACTTGAGATCTATGTTCCCTCACGTACCCTCCGCTCTGCCTCCGATCCTCTGACTTTTCGCTTTCCACGCACTAAGTTCAATACCTATGGTCCACGAGCCTTCTCTGTTTCTGGTCCACACTACTGGAACAAACTTCCTCTCTCAGTCCGTCAGCAACCTACTTTTGTCTCCTTCAAGTCCGCTCTCAAAACTCACCTTTTCTCCTCTGCATAAAATCCTTACCTCACTCAACCCCCTCTGCAGCCTGTCTCCACTCGGAGGGGAATCACATTGTAATATATAATTGTATATAATATGCTCTCTATAATTTTCCATTGCTTTATTCTTTCTCCCATTTATAGCCATGCGCGCGCGCGCGGGCGTGTGTGTGTGTGTGTGTGTGTGTGTGTGTGTGTGTGTGTGTGTGTGTGTGTGTGTGTGATGTGTGTGTGTGTGTGTGTGTGTGTGTGGTGTGTGTGTGTGCGTGGTGGTGTGGTGTGTGTGTGTGTCTGTTTCAGTGCTTAGATTTGATTTTATCAAGATTTTGCGCTATATAAATATTGTTATATTATTATTATTATTATTT
>CM060314.1:16913586-16918586 GCA_030674185.1 Monoplex corrugatus | reverse complement strand
TTCATGTTTTTATAAGCCAGCCATTGGCTTGATTGACAGGATCTTTAACGTGCATATTTGATACGCTGTGTACGCATATAGCGGTTTAGGTACTGGCAGACAGCACACATGTTAGCCTGAGATATACAGACAGAAAACAAAATGCACCTTTTACATGCACGGAGAAGGTTCTACGCGGATCAGACCGATGATCTTCCAAAGTTTACTTACTTGACTACCACGTTCATTAGCACAAATGGTCTGACACGAAGTCTTGTATAAAGAGACAATCATATTGGTGAGACTGTCATCATTTTGGTGAGATTTGTCTGCTGTGAGTTCTATTGCTGGTATGCAACGTTTCACGGAAGACACCTTTATGCATTATTATGTGTATATTCCACATTGTATTTTTTTTTTTTATTAAATATTGTAAAATTGTTTGTTTCTGTGCTTAGCTTGCATTGGTTTATCACTTTGTTGTATGAGTAATACTAAAGAACCAATCCAATATTTTAGATATGAGACGAATTTTTGTTTGTTTGTTTATCACTCATTAAAAGAAATCCAAATTAACCGTGTTTTTGGCGAGAAAATGTGGTTCTTGATAAGAAATCAGACAAAAGTTTAAGGTTTTACTCCCTTAACGTAGCTATACCAGCACTTCAAACAAAAATCGTGACAAGGGTTTCTTTAAAGAGCTCCTTAAAGGATGTACTTAAGCAAATAGGGATCATATCCTGAATGATCACGAGACCTATGTCTACCAAATGTGTCATTGATTCAAAACGCAATGTACAGGAGTAATGCCTCAGCCTAAACGTCCAGGGATTATCCTGTCTACTGCTCACTACATTTCGTCACTGAAAAGACCCAGACGGCATGGAAGGAACTATAACAATGGCCGAAGGAGGTTGCAGATACCATTGCATCCGCTCTGCAATTCTTCTGTATACCATTAACCCCTTCACCGCCAGTGATTTTAGAATGTTAAAGTAGTCAGCCTGCTTTTTTAAAGAAACAACAAGAAAAATGCACCTACCGACTTCAAATGACTGTAACTTTCTTATTCTCACCCAAATTGCTTTCTGTTTGTTTTTTTTAAAGAAAGAAGAATGATTGGAGTTTGGAATTATGCAATAATAAAGTCTGTCAGGGGTCTGCCAGACGGTCGCCAAAAAGCAACATCGGCGGTGAAAGGGTTAAACCTTATCTGCTGGAAATATGCGCCAGGGTTATCTGTGTCCTTGTGTGGTTGATGTTTCACAACTTGCACCCGTAGGCGAGTAGGAAGGGTAAGATTGGATCACCAAACACAAACACTGGCCTGGCACCAAAGCCTTACACGAAGACAGTAACATAAAGAAACTTAACACCAGCTTACTTAAATGGAACAACACAAGTCACACAGACCTGTCTGGCACGTAGTACTGTCTAAAGAGACTGTTACGTTTTTGTGTGTGTGCTAGATTTCAACTAATTAGTGAAGCTTGTCCTGTACAGTTTGGATTTCATGCTTGCCAGAGTAACCTTTCCTTCAACAAATGTTTACTTCCAACACATATTGTAGCCTTATCTGTCTGTGTACACTCGGGTTATCAAATAATTTGTTAGTGTCGGATGAGCTGTCAGTTTTGATTGATGTATACTTTTTTTGTTTACATTTTCTTCAATCAATGTTAAAAATACTTTTTTACGTTTCGGTAAAGCGTACAGCACGTTCAAGAAATTACAAAGACAAAGGCATAATCATTTTTTTGTTTATGTATTTATATACTAACTTATATCATCATATGCATGTTATAGTCGATAAAGTCCCAAATAATATAGCACATGTGCTGCCGATACTTTTGGTCAATTTATTTATCTATCTATCTATCTATCTATCTATCTATTTATCTATCTATCTATCTATCTATCTATCTATCTATTTGTAATCTATCTATCTATCTATCTATCTATATATCAATCTATATATCTGTCTATCTATCTATCTATCTATCTGTATATCTATCTATCTATCTATGTATCTATATATCTTTTACATATATGTATATATGTATGTAGCCTATATATATATATATATATATATAAATATATATATATATATATATATATTGTGTGTGTGTGTGTGTGTGTGTGTGTGTGTGTGTGTGTGTGTGTGTGTGTGTGTGTGTGTGTGAAGCACTTAGCACAGAATCCTGACGCAGAATCCCTTCAACAACCCTGTACATGTATAACTTTGGCAGGAAAACATAATTACACAATGTCTTACTACTCATCGGCCTGTCTCATGGTGCAGTGGTTAGTACAACGAACCACCAGATGGGAGGTTATGGGTTCGAATCCCCCTCAGCCCAGTCAAAATTGGCGTGATATTTTTCAGCCCTAGGTGCTTCTTACTCAGAGTTCGGCGTGCTATGGGCTCATTGGTGAGACCTGGACCACAAAGTCGAGTCTCATCCATTGTACAGGTTGCATGATTGATGGTGTAGCTCAAATGACTTGGCCAACACTGCAGGTGACTGTATCTCCTAGGCCTGGTTGACACCAGAATATGTTATGTTAGGAAGCGCAGAGTGCAGCTCTCTCAGGCAATCTCCATTCCAGAAGAACTTCGTCGCATCATTATTATCATTTTCATCGTTATCAATATCATCATAGCATTGTACAAACTGCCCCAGCTTCTGTGGCCACCAAGATAGTGTACAAAATGGGACAAAAATAATGTTAATACTCATCTGTCCAGCCACGTAACCCACATAAGATGTGCACGTGCAGAACGGTTATCTCCCTGCCTGAGGTATAGAGTAATTTCCCTGTCTACTGCTCCTTGCATTTCATCGATGAGATGACGCAGACGGCATAAAGTGAACCACTATGGCGGCTGATGACAGAATAAGACGCTATTGCAATAACGCTAAAGCCATCACTTTGAACCATTCGGCAAGATTAGATGCTGTTGCAATCACTCTGAAGATATTACTGTAAACCATCCTGGACTCCACCGCCAGAACCTTTACCACGTTAATGTGTTTCCCCCTTGTGGCTGGTGTTAAGCAACCTGCAACAGTAGGCATCCAGGAAGCATGGATAAAAGCAACAGACACAAAGACTGGTTTGACTCAAACGTTTCTTTTTATATTGTTAAAAGAACCCTAAAACCAGACACAAAGACTTTGACACAAACTATTGTCTGAAAGGATAACTCTTTTCGTGGAAGTAATAATACATTTGATAGTACTTTGGGGAAACTTTTCCCAGTTTGAGCTTCACTGCTGCTACGGGCATCGCCTCTGTGACATCGTTAATGTCACCAACAATTGTAAAGCAATCTTTGTTGGTACATCCAAGTTACAGTTTTATTGTCACAAGTTGTGCTTCTGGATGAATGTACTTCCTTCTTCACTGGTCAAACAATATTCGTGACCATCATACTTTACGTTTCATTGTTACACGTTTCAGTTTACTTTTCAGAATTTAACAGTACGCTTTCCTTTCAGAGATACGAGGCGAGAGAACAAACCAAACTAAACCAAACACTGAAAGATTGCTTATCTTCAGTTAACACACGCTATCTTCGAGAGACGTGTTAGGGCAAAAAACATTGCGTTTTCGTAATGTGTTCAGTTATTTTCCGTATACTACGCATTTCAGTTAGTCACTGACATGACACAGATACCATAAAGGGAATTCGGTTATGGCTGATGTAGCAACTGGATGCCAGTGCAGTCACAGTAATGCTTGCAATGTAAACCATCCTGGCTGCCTAACCGAAAATTGTTTTCAAGTGTATATGTGTACTTTGTAGATCACTCATAAGGAAGATTAGAAAAAGACAAGCAACATTTATAGGCCGTTTTATGAGGAAGGGGGATTTGGATCACCTGGTCACAACAGGAAAGCTGGAGGGAAAGAGAGCACCAAGTAGACCCAGGGAGAGAATGCTGGACGGACTTGCAGAGTGGCTGGGGATGAGGAGGGTGGGGAAGATGCTGGGGGCAACGAGAGATAGAGATGGTTGGAAGTCCATGGTCGCCAACGCCATGCGGCAGGGCACCTGATTATGATGACGATGATGATGTGTACTTTGCAGTTCTTGCTTCCTGAATTGTAAGAGAAGGCTAGATGGCAGATAGGTTGGAACACCAGACATAAGTACTGCTTTGACAAAGAAATGTACTTCACAAAGCTAATGCCAGGCACGCAGAATGGTCAGGCATGCACATTTGTAAGAAGAAGTCCATTATGTTGGGAAGCTTTATCATGTGCATGTTTTCTTGCTCTTTGAGGTGTTACAATTGTTACTGATTTTACGCTTGGGCTGCATTTTACATGTTTTTATCTTGCGAGTTGCCTTATGGTATTTCATCCATTTTTTAAATCACTGATTGTTTGGTGACTGAAATATTACTTCCTATTTTTCATTGTTGTAGTTATGTGTTTTCTTTCGTCACATTAACGAAACTAGTTAGATAGATAGAGTGTGTGAGTGTGCGTGCGTGTGTGTGTGTGTGTGTGTGTGTGTGTGTGTGTGTGTGTGTGTGGTGTGTGTGTGTGTGTTTTGTGTGTGTGTGTGTGTGTGTTGTGTGTGTGTGTGTGTGTGTGTGTGTGTGTTTGTTGTGTGTGTGTTGGTGTATGTGTGTGTGTGTGTGTATTTTCATTCTATACGTTTTCAGAGACACACGTGGTGTAAGTATTATGTGATCATACTACGAAATTAAATGTAGATATTGTGAGACATCACGTGGTTAAATTCGTTATACAATATCGTGGGCACGTTTACCGTTGAAGAACAGGATGTTGACATTTAAGAATAGAAATTAAAAAATTTATAAATCAAAGAATTCTCTCTCAGATAGACTGTAAACGGTATAAAGTGTACGTAGGACATGATCTCTTTCTCAGGCTGCAATTCATAGGTGAGTGTTAGTCTTTAAAGATATAAGAAATTAACACTTACAGGCCAGCATAGCCCTTGGAGGCCAGATAAGGTAATTGACGAGAAAAAACAAAATGTT
>CM060314.1:16901086-16903586 GCA_030674185.1 Monoplex corrugatus | reverse complement strand
TAAACTTTCAATCACAGTGACAAAAAAAAAAAAAAAAAAAAAAAAAATCAAGGACACAGAGGACACGCACACCAGGAAGAAGAGAAGAGGAGAGGAGTGGAAAAAGATACATGGGCACATAAAAGGGAGACAAAAACGATATGACTTCAAGGTAGTCTTGAAGGGAGACAATATGTAATTGTCGACGTGACAAGGAAAGCTCACTCTAGCTGCAATGGACCCGGCACAGGAAATGAATACAGTTGAGGTGTCCTTGGGTGTGTGTGTGTGTCTCGGAATGTTCTTAGGAGTGTTAAATTTACATCACGTGGTATTTGGAAGGGTCGTTTAGTAAGCGATGGTTAATACAATGCATGATGCTATGTTTAGTTCTTTTGAAGTCGTACCACTATGCTGTTGTCGGTGGCTGTGTGATAATAATGATAATGATGATAAAAAATGATAACGATTATGCTAATAATAATGATAATAATGATAATATTAATAATAATATAATAAATAATAATAATAATAATAATAATAATAATAATAATAATAATGATAATATGATAATGATAATATAATAATAATAATAATAATAATAATAATAATAATAATAATAATAATATTTTAACATTTGTACAGCGTCTTTCATCGAGAAAAAAGTGCTTTACAATATACAAATTAACCATAGGGCCGCGCGCGGCGCGCGCGCGCGCGCCACACACACACACACACACACACACACACACACACACACCACACACACACACACATTGTAGATCTCACACACACACACACACACACGCACGGCCGCGCACATACATGCGTAACTTGCACGAATGCACACCCTCGCACACAAGTGCGCGTGCGTGCTCGTACACACAGACACGGACACAGACATAGACATAGACACAGACACGACTCACACACTTTGATCGCACTCTTTTGGATTATTGAGTTTTGAGTCCACACACAACACACACACACACAACACACACACACACACACACACACACACACACACACACACACACACACACATTTACACACATACACACACACACTCATTTACACACACACACAATACAATACAATACAATACAATACAATACTTTATTGGTATAGTGCAAAATCTTGATAAAATCAAATCTAAGCTCTAAAACAGACAAACACGCACGCACGCACACCACACACACACACACACACACACACACACACACACACACACACACACACACGCACACACACACACACACATACACACACACACACACACACACACACACACACACACACTTAAACACACACACACAACACAACAACACACACACACACACACACACACACACCCACACGCACACGGCTAAAATGGGGAGAAAGAATAAAAGCAATGGAAAATTATAGAGAGCATAATTTATATATACAATTATATATTACAATGTGATTCCCCTCCGAGTGGAGACAGGCTGCAGAGGGATTGAGTGAGGTCAGGATTTTATGCAGAGGAGAAAAGGTGAGTTTTGAGAGCGGACTTGAAGGAGACAAAAGTAGGTTGCTGACGGACAGAGAGAGGAAGTTTGTTCCAGGAAAGTGGACCAGAAACAGAGAAGGCTCGTGGACCATAGGTATTGAGCTTGGTGCGTGGAAAGCGAAAAGTCAGAGGATCGGAGGCAGAGTGGAGGGTACGTGAGGGAACATAGATCTCAAGTAGGCTTGACAGGTAATCGGGGCTGCGTTATTGAGGCTTTTGTAGCACATGGTGTCTAGTTTGTACTGTATGCGCTTTGATACAGGGAGCCAGTGAAGTTGTGCCAGGAGAGGAGATATGTGGTCAGCTTTTTTCTTTTTGAGTACAAGGCGTACAGCATTGTTTTGAATGCGCTGCAGGATGTGAATGGTGGAGGCAGGAAGACCAGATAGGAGTGAATTGCAATAGTCAATCCGAGACAATATGAAGGAGAGAACGAGTTTTGCAGTTGTTTCGACAGAGAGATACTTCCTGATCAGGCTTATATACGATGGACGTGATAGTAGCAAGATCTGGCAGTTTGAGAAACAAAGTTGTTCATGGAGAGGGTAGAGTCAATGCAGACACCAAGGTTTTTAGCTGAATCAGAAATTGGGACTGATGTGTTACATAATGGGAGAGAAAGAGGAGGCAGCTGAGAAAGTTTCTGACGGGTGCCAATGAGGATAGCATAATAATAATAATAATATATTTTATTTATATAGCGCAAAATCTTGATAAAATCAAATCTAAGCGCTGAGCGTATACATGCATACATACCTACATACATATGAGCGTATACATGCATACATACATGCTTACATTATTATTATTATTATTATTATGAACATTTAGTACGCCTAATCAAATTAATGCCCTAGGCGTTTACAATGGCAAAAAAAAACATATAACCAGAATCACAAGCACACACACACACGCCCACAGAAGCACCCACACACACACAAACACACACACACACACACAAACACACACACAGCATGACATGCAAAT
>CM060314.1:16891086-16896086 GCA_030674185.1 Monoplex corrugatus | reverse complement strand
TTCACTGCAGTTAAGAGCAATGCAACTTTTGCAAATATTCAACCGAATAGGAAAAATACGGTTGATAAAATTGCGAAATAACTGTACATAGCTATTGTAATTACACGCTTTTCATTAACAACAACTAAATTTGAAAAATACCAAAGACCAGGCACTGTGGGCAGAGGTCATCACAGCGAATTACCCACTGGTTGAGGGTTCGAAACCCATTACTTCTGTCAAAATCATGTGATCAAAAGAAAAAAAAATAGTCTTGCTTTGTGGTTTGCTATATTAAAAATCGATATCATGATCATTATCATCATCATCATCATCAGGTGCCCTGCCGCATGGCGTTGGCGACCATGGAATTCCAACCATCTCTATCTCTCGTTGCCCCCAGCATCTCCCCCACCCTCCTCATCCCCAGTCACTCTGCAAGTCCGTCCAGCATTCTCTCCCTGGGTCTACCTGGTGCTCTCTTTCCCTCCAGCTTTCCCGTTGTGACCAGGTGCTCCAAATCCCCCTTCCTCATAAAATGGCCTATAAATGTTGCTTGTCTTTTCCTAATCTTCCTTATGAGTAATCTACTTGTGTCTGCCTCCATCAAGACTGTTTCGTTTGTTTTCTTTGCTGTCCATGGAACTCTCAACATTCTTCTAGAAACCACATCTCAGCTATTTATCATGGTAATCTGATTTTAAATGTTGTAATGTGTACCTGAAACAACTGAGAGTGCCGTTTTGTTATGTTTTTTTTATATTGTGATATGAGCATCAATGTCTGTGAATATATGTTCTACCGAATTTAAATAGTGTGGGCTTTTATACCGATTTCGATTACAGTGTTGTGTAATTTGATGTCTAAGAAAATCTTTTTTTTTTTTTGTTTTTTGATTTTTGATAAGTGCCTTAAAATGTGTGATTGCTGTCATATATTGATTTTTAATATTGTGATGTGTACATCAAAGTACGAAAACGGTTTGTCATTCTGATAATTGATAAGTTCATTTATGCAATTCAAATTGTCCATGCCAAATGCGTGCTCATTGCACTTAAGAATGCCAGAACATTAATACATAACAGCATAACATTAAAATGAAATCAAGAATGTGAACTGCTGGTCACAAATGACAACCAAAATCAAATACATGTGTAGGACTACAAGTGTTGTCGTCTCTCGCTCCTCACCTCTCTCCTCTCACCACTACTTCTCATCTCATTCTCTCACACACCACACACACACACAACACACACACACACACACACACACACACCACACAACATACATACATACATACATATATACATTCACACACACATATACACACACACATACATACACAAATACACAGACTCACACACACACACACACACACACAACACAACACACACACACACACACACACACACACACACACACACACTCACACACACACACACACACACACACACACACACACACACACACCACGCATAAAAAACACACACACACACACACACACACACACTCGCACTAAAGCAAACACACACACATACACACACACACACACACACACACACACACAACACACACCACACACACACACACACACACACACACACACACACACACACGATCCTGACCTAAATTCCTACCTTCTATCAGTTTCACTTGCGCGCACACGTAACATATTAATTCAGATTATATGCTGTAGCTTTTAAAGACCTTGAATGCTGTGTTTTACAGATTTTTTTTATTATAGTATATAAACACCATCCAAACAAGCAGAAAGACAAACACACGCACACGCGCATGAATGAGGGAAAACCATGGGAGATAAAAAGAAATAATACGTTTCATCCCTACCTTTCATTAGCGATCAACAGTGAATTCATACAGCACGTTTAAGTCAGAACATCTAAACTAGCTTCACATTCTCAGAGACCGCATTTTTTATCGTTTCCTTTACGGTACTTGCTTTCTGTTGTTTTTTTGTTTTTGTTTTTCTTGCTTGGGTTTTTTTTTTTTTTATTTGTTCGCTTGTTGTTTTTTTTTACGCGATCGTCTAGGTTCATAATCAAAATAATCACACACGTATTTTTTTTTTCCTTGTGTCTTCTTTTCTCAAAGCGTGCAAAACTAATTTCAAAGTTTCAGAAAGCTTTGCTGGCTCTTAAGTTGTGATTGCTTGTATTTCTATTGATTTTTTTAGTGTTTTTTTTGCGCTTGTTTTGTTTTGTTTTGTTGAATACGCGCTTATATTGGTTTTCTTGTTCATCTGGTTCCTGTTTGCTTGGGCGCGGCCAGTCACACTTGTTTTTTTTTTTTTTTTTTTTGTTTTTGGCGGGGTGGTGGTGGTGGTGGTAGTTGTGGTAGAGGTGGCGGTGACGGAAACATACAAACAAACAAACAAGCAAACAAAAAAACAGTGCAGTGTCATCAAATATTCAGATTGCATCAGGCGACGCAATCGAAAATGCGCGTGTTGCATGATGCCTGGTCAAAACAATGACACCACTTTATGGACTATTCTCTTTATCTTTGATAATACATTAACGAAGTTTGCAATAAGAAAAGATAATCTGTGTATGCAACATTAAAAAAATGGGGAAGAAAAAATGAAATGGAAAAAAAAAAAGAAATAATGCACATTCTAGCATCTATGAGCATTCACACCAAGATGTCTATCCACGATCGTTTTTAGTGATACAGTGCAGTTTTTTTGTGTGTTTTTTTTTGTTTTGTTTTGTTTTGTTTTGTTTTGTTCTTTCTTTTTTGCTTTCTTTTTAATCTGACAGTCCTCGTGACTGTCAGTCGATACAAACGGCTAGTTATGATGATGGTGTCATCAATCAGAAATGATATCGTTTACGCCCTTTCTGCATTCATCCCTCACATGATAGCGTGTATGCGTGCACATACCGTGTGCGTGCACGTGCGCGTGCGTGTGCGTGTCTGTATTGAAGTGATCTATATCCAAGCCTTCGTATGCCATCAAAACTGCGCACATATCGGAGCTTTCTCTCGTGTTTCAGTTTTGCATCAAATGAGGCATGGATGATGATTCCACATTTGCTACAAAGACTTAAATGACGTACGATGGGTATCCACTTTAATCACTGAAAATGTCATAGATGTAGGTTTCTTGCAGCTGCTTATTGATTGCCGATGCACTCTTCCGAGTTGTCGATGCTGCTGGAGGTTCTTCTGTGACGGTGGGATGAGACGGATCCGGACATTGCAGTCTTGGTAAAGTCTGCGTCTGTTCACTGTTGCTATTGTTATTTCGTTCAAAAGCCCAGCCGGCTATGTAGAGCCATACCAGGGCTATAACCATTGCAAAACATACGCAATACTTCAACAGGACAAAAATAAATAAATAAATAAACAAAAAACAGAAAGGAAAATAAAACCCCACACATATCAATGCATTCGCGCATATAATCTACGGAGATGCCCGGACATTGACCACTCCGTCCATATTATCACACATGGAATTTGAAAAAAACATACCTGACTACAAATTTAAACATAACTCAGGACTCTAAAACATATATGAAAACGGGTCTAAATGACCTAAAATTGCTTCAGCATATTTCCCATTTCCCTAGAGCCAAACAATGCATGTTAATGCATGCACCCAATTATCAATCCTAAAAGAACGTACGTCAGACTTTATCGAACACATACAGGTGAATGGACCAGCAAGGCAGAAAATGATAGGAGGAAATGACAGAAAACAAGAAAAAAAATGAGTGACAGAAAAGAGGAAATTTCTAGCAAAGAATTTCCAGAAAGTGGAGATACTATTTATACTGAAAGAGCCTTCGGCATCCCCACTGGTGAGGGGTCTGGGGAGGGAGGGGGTCACTTGTCGCTGCTGCGTTAGCTTAGATGGTTAGAGGGTCATGCTGAGAATTAATTTATCACGTGATATCTGTGGTGTCGGTGCATGTGCACTTTACTACGAACACAGAGATAGATGCTATCGTGACAGACTGAAATTTAAGCTGAGAGCGCACGAGTTTGAGATCTAATTCTCAGCCGTGCCACGTTTACCTGGTAAGACCCCAAGAACTAAAATGCCTACACTTAGGGCGTATGCTCAGGGTTTTGTGGATTGTGTTATGATCATTTTGGATCTGGTCCATTTCATGGCATACGGCCTATGTTGTGTCAGTGATATGTGATTATTTATTCCGAGTGCGAAGACTTTGTCTTGAGGGAGTGTATGAGTTTTGTTTTCTGTCCTTTTGTAAATCTGTCATTAATTCAAATTGAGTCATATTGTAGTGAAATGATCATATATCATGCCTCTGGAATGTCGCATGGAATCTGTCTGTCTGTCTGTCTGTCTGTCTGTGTCTCTGTCCTCTCTCTGTCTCTCTCAGTCTCAGTGTCTCTGTCTGTCTGTCTCTGTCTCTCTGTCTGTGTCTCTGTCTGTGTCTCTGTCTGTGTCTGTCTCTGTCTCTTTCTTTCTCTCTCTGTGTTTCTTTCTCTCTTTCTCTCTCTCTCTCTCTCTCTCTCTCTCTCTCTCTCTCTCTCTCTCTCTCTCTCTGTGTGATAGAGGAAATGGGCAAAACCCACATCTGGTTCCCCAAGTACTAATGGATTGCGCTAAATTATTACAAAAAAACAGGTCTTCAGAACCTCTCCACTGACTTCACATTAAACAACTTCCATCCGTTCTCCAGTATACTGTATCGTCACTGTCACGTTAATTCATGCAGCTTACACGCCACCCCAGATAAGAAAAACACATAAATATCAAACAAACACACACACACACACACACACACACACACACACACACACACACACACACACACACACACACACACACACACACACACACACACACACACACACACAACCAAACAAGACAAAACAAAAAAGCAAGCAAGCTCTTAAAGAAAAAAAAAAACAGGAAAAAAAGAAAACAGAATTTGTTGGTCATCACACTGTGCCCTGCCACATGGCGTTGGCGATCATGGCTCTCCATTATGCATTTATCCCTTGTCGCCACAAGTACGTCTTCC
>CM060314.1:16883586-16886086 GCA_030674185.1 Monoplex corrugatus | reverse complement strand
AAGAAGAAGAAGAATGCGAAGAATGGAAGAAGAAGAAGAATGCGAAAGAATGCGAAAGAAGAAGAAGAAGAGAGAAAAGAAGAAGAAGAAGAATGCGAAGAATGCGAAGAAGAAGAAGAATGCGAAGAAGAAGAAGAAGAAGAAAGCGAAGAAGAAGAAGAAGAAGAAGAATGCGAAGAAGAAGAAGAAGCGAAGAAGAAGAAGAAGAAGAAGAAGAAGGAAGAAGAAGAAGAAGAAGAAGAAGAATGCGAAGAAAAGAAGAAGCGAAGAAGAAGAAGAAGAAGAAGAAGAAGAAGAAGAAGAATGGAAGAAGAAGGAAGAAGAAGGAAGAAAGAATGCGAAGAAGAAGAAGAAAGAGAAGAAGAAGAAGAAGAAGAAGAAGAAGAAGAAGAAGAAGAAGAAGAAGAAGAAGAAGAAAAAAGAAGAAGAAGAAGAAGAAATGGAAGAAGAAGGAAGAATGCGAAAAGAAGAAGAAGAAGAAAAGAAGAAGAAAGAAGAGAAGAAGAGAAAAGAGAGAAGAAAAAGAAAGAAGAAAAGAGAAGAAGCGAAAAGAAAAGAAGAGAAGAAAGAAGAAAAGAGAGAAGAAAAAGAGAAAAATGCAAGAAGAAGAACAAGAAGAAGAATGCGAGAAGAAGCAAAGAATGCAGAAATGCAAGAAGAATCGAGAGAAGAAGAATAAGAAAGATGAGGATAAGAAGAAAAGAAGAAGAAGAAGAAAAGAAGAAGAAAAGAAGAAGAGAAAAGAAGAGAGAAGAAAAGAGAATGCGAGAAGAAAAGCAAAAGAAGCAAGAAAGAATGAGAAAATGGAGAGAAGAAAAGCAAGAAGAGATGGAGATCGAGAAAAAAGAAGATTGCAAAAAGAAAAGAAGAAAACGAAGGAAAGAAGAGAAGAAGAAGAATGCGAAGAGAAGAGAAAAGAGAAAGGAAGAAGAATGCAAAAGAGATGGAAGAAGAATGCGAAGAAGAATGCGAAGAAGAAGAAAGAAGAGAAAATGCAAAGAATGCGAATCAAGAATGCGAGAATCAAAAAGAAAAGAAGAGAAGAAAAGAAGAAGAAAGAGAAGAAGAATGGAGAAAAGAGAAGAAGAGAAGAGAAGAAGAAAAAAAGAAAGAATGCGAGAAGAAAATGGAGAAGAAGAAGAGAAAATGCGAAAAAAGCGAAGAGATAGAAGAGAAGAATGCGAAGAAGAAGAACGAAAGAGAAAAGAAGCGAAGGAAGAAAGAGAAAAGAAAAAGAAAAGAAGAAGAAGAGAAGAGAAGAAGAAGAAAAGGAGAAGAAGAAGAAGAAGAGAAGAAGAAGAAGAAGAAAAGAAGAAGAGAAGAAGAAGAAGAAGAAGAAGAAAGAAAAGAAAAGAAGAAGAAGAGAAAAAGAGAAGAAGAATGCAAGAAGATGGAATGAAGAGAGAAGAAGAAGAAGAAATGAAGAAAGAGAAGAGAAAAGAATGCGAAAGAAGAAGAATCGAAGAAAGAGAAATGCGAAGAGAAGAAGAAGAAAGAAATGCGAAAAGACGAGAAGAAAAGAAGAAGAAAAAAGAGAGAAGAGAGAAAAGAAGAAAAGAAGGAAGAAGAAGAAGAAAGAGAATGAAGAAAAGAGCGAGAAAATGAAGAAAATGCGAAGAAGAAGAAGAGAAGAAGAAGAAGAGAAGAAAAAAAGAGAGAGAAAAGAAAGAAAAAGAGAATGCGAGAAGAAGAAAATGCGAGAATGCGAAGAAGAGAAAAAAAGAGAAGAAGAAAAAAGAAGAAAGAAGAAGAAGAAGAAAAGAAGAAAAGAAGAAGAAGAAGAAGAGAAGAAAAGAAAAAGGAAGAAGAAGAAGAAAGAAGAAGAAGAAAAAAAAGAAGAAGAAGAGAGAAGAAGAAGAGAAGAAGGAGAAGGAAGAAGAAGAATGCGAAGAAGAAAGAAAAGCGAAGAAGAAGAATGCGAAAAGAAGAATGCGAAGAAGAAAGAATGCGAAGAAGAAGAAGCGAAGAAGAAGAATGCGAAGAAAGAAGAATGGAAGAATGCGAAAGAATGCGAAGAGAAGAAGAAGAAGAATGCAAGAAGAAGAAGGAAAGAATGCGAAGAATGCGAAGAAAGAATGCAAGAATGCGAAGAAAGCAAGAAGAAGAAGAAGAAGAAGAAGAATGCGAGAAGAAGAATGCGAAGAAGAAGAAGCAGAAGAAGAGAAGAAGAAGAAGAAGAATCGAAGAAGAAGAATGCAAGAAGAAAAGCGAAGAAGAAGAAGAAGGAAGAAGAAGAAGAGAAGAAGAAGAATGCGAAGAAGAAGAAGCGAAAAAAAATGCAGAAGAAGAATGCAGAAGAAAAGAAGAAGAAGAAGAAGAAGAAGAAGAAGAAGAAGAAGGAAAAGAAGAAGAAGAAGAAGAAGAAAGAAGAAGAAGAATGAAGAAGAAGAAGAAGAAGAAGAAGAAGGAAGAAGAAGAAGAAGAAGGAAGAAGAAGAAGAAGAGAAGATGCAGAAGAAGAAGAAGAAGCGAAAGAAGAAGAAGAAGAAGAAGAAAAGAAG
>CM060314.1:16861086-16863586 GCA_030674185.1 Monoplex corrugatus | reverse complement strand
TGGATGGTGACAACATCCCCAGTTACCAAGACAGTAAAAATTCCCGATCCCTAAAATGCCAGACGGTCTTGACATACGCTGTCATCAAGTCTTTTTTTTTTTTTTGGAGGATAAGGATTAATGGCAAATTTATCATATTTGAAGTAAAAGACAGGGAAAACCACTGTACGGTCTTGGCATACGCTGTCGTCAAATCTTTTTTTGGGGGGGGGAGGATAAAGGATAAGGACAAATTTATCATATTTGAAGTAAAAGACAGGGAAAACCCACTGTACGGTCTTGGCATACGCTGTCATCAAATCTTTTTTTTTCTTTTTTTCTTTTTTTGGGGGGAGGATAAAGGATTAAGGACACAGTTATCATATTTGAAGTAAAAGACAGGGAAAACCCACTGAACGGTCTTGGCATAGGCCTACGCTGTCGTCAAATCTTTTTTTTTTCTTTTTTTTGGGGGGGGGGGGGGGGGGAGGATACAAGATACAAGATACAAGAATTTTATTTAACCCAAAGCATCACAATGGGAAATTGTTTTGGCATTCGCATTACAATACATATAGTCACAAGAACGCATAAACACAAGTACACACATAATCTTACTCTCTCTCACTCTCTCTTTCACTCCTCTCTCACCCTCTTCCTCCCCTCATCTCTCTCCCCCTCCCTCTTTGTCGAAACAATATCAAAGATAATGACTAAATCTAAATATGTACGGTTAAAAAAGCACATCATAAGAGTCAGATGCCTTGGTCAGGAATTTTAACAATGGACAAAAAAGGCAATACTCATTGAAAAAACTTTGGTAGGTATAGAAAAAAATTGATTAAAGATGCAACGCGATATGCACATTAAAATCAAAATGAGTTAAATACAATAAAATGAGTATGTAGACTAAGAGGACAAGGTTAAACAAGAGAAGAACAAGAACAGGATTTTATTTCCCCAACCGATTTATCACAAAGTTCAGGGATTAAGGACACATTTATCATATCTGAAGTAAAAGACAGGGAAAACCCACTGTTGTTAGCGAGTGTCTTTATTTTAAAAGTTTTGACAAGCCGTGATAGCAAGCGAATTGGGTCGTCTATGGAAAATCCTCTTATCTGGGATGCGACTGTACTGTTTGCCCGTTTCTGTCTGTCTGTCTGTCTGTCTGTCTGTCTGTTTGTCTCTGCTAGTATGTCTGCATGTCTCTCTTGTCAGCCCAAAACTCTGTTTGCTTGCCAGTCGTATGTCTGTCTGTCTGCACTTTGTAATCTGTTTTAAAACTAGCTCGCTAAGAATTTGGTCTGTTCTCTTTTCTCCCTCGAGCTGAAGAAGATAAAATGTTGTTTTTTTTTTCTTTGTGTCCTTGTTTTCTCGTCTGTTTCTCTGTTGTGTTTTTTTTTTTTTTTTCGTTTTGTTTTATGTCTGATTGTCTGTGATTTTCTTTTCCTTTCTTCGTTTGTTTTTCCAACAATATGTGTCTGTGCTTTTTTTTTTCTTTTTCTTTTTTTTTTTTTAAAGCAGCTCCTTAACAATTCGCCTTCTTATCCCCCCTTCAATGGGCGCAATAATCAAGCGGGAGAGACGTCAGACTTTCAGTCGGAGGGTTTGGGGTTCGATCCTGCCTGGGTACCTCCCGCCTGGTGAGCATAGGGTAGTGGAGCTTTAATTTTTCTGATCTGCCAGGTCAACAGGTGTGTAGACAGACTTGTTAGTGCCTGAACCCTGTTTGTACGTATATGTACGCAGAGCAGAACTTTTGTACGTTAAAGATCTTGTAAGTCATGTCTGTGTCTGGTGGCATATGAAAACATGAAAACTCCTCGCATGCATGCTCATCGAAAACGGATTATACACACTGCGTAGCAGCATACCGCCTGCACAGTGTGGGTGAAATACTACACTTACACGCATACAAGAAAAATCATAAGGTTTGAAAAAAAAAATTCTCTGCCATGCAGCTATCGTCTTCCTTCTTTCTGTCTGTTCGTCTGCACAACTATCTTTCTGCTTTTCTGTTTGTCTGTCTGTCTGTCTGTCTCTCTCTGTCTCTGTCTCTATGTGCTCTGTAATTTATCTTAAACCAGCTCTCTAACGATTTGCTTTATTATCTCCCATTTCGGGCTGCCGGGGGTAAAATGCATTTTCTCGGATGTAAATAGCCACATTACGTGGTTTCGTGTGGTATCGATGTTCATTTTTCAATTTTTTTTTTCTTGATTTCTTCTCCGTCGATGTCTTTTCGTCTGTCTTTCTTTCGTTCTTATTCACTCTTCTTTGTTTGTTCCTCATCTTTTTCTGCTTCTTCGTGTTCTTCTTCTCTTTGGTTAGCAGCTAGGAACATCATCATCATCACTACCGTTGTCGGCATCATCGTCTTTGTATTGTTATTTTTGACCTTCCGTCTGTTTTCTTGTTTTTTGTCCTTGGTTTTATTCTATTGGTATACTTTTTTTTGTTTTTGTTTTTTTGGGATTTTCACTTTTTTTTTTTCGTTTCTTTCTTTTTACTTTCCTTT
>CM060314.1:16853586-16856086 GCA_030674185.1 Monoplex corrugatus | reverse complement strand
CAACTGAAAGGTTGCGGGTTCGGATCCCATCAGTCCTACCAAAATCACTGTGGGATTGTTCGGCCTCTCCTGCTCCTAATCAGGATTAAATATGCTATAGGTTCTTTGAGGAAATGTCATCATCGTGTGTCCTGCAGTATGGCGTTGGCAATCATCGCTCTCCATGTAAATGTATTCTTTTTTGCTGCAAGTACTTCCCCCATCTGTTCTGTCTTCATCCACGCTGCAAGTCCGTCGAGTATTTTCTCCTTGGGTCTACCTGCTGCTTTTTTTTTCTTCCAGCTTTCGTGTATTGACTAAGGTACTCTAATGTCTTGTGCCTCATAAAATGTCCTAAAAATGCTGTTTGACTGTTCCTGGTCTTCTTCATTCGTGTTCTTTTTGTGTCTGCCTCCATCAAGACTGTCTCGTTTGGTTTTCTTTCTTTTTTTCCTCTTCTTTTGCTGTTCATGGAACCCTGACATTCTTCTCAGAAACTACATTTCATTTGCCTCAATCTTGTTCTGACTTTGCGTGTTGACTTTCAACGCTTCACATTCGTTCAACAGTATCAGTTCTCTATAACACTGAAGAGCTCTCTCCCTGAGAAGACATAGACCACATAATCATGTCTCGTCCACTTCTTGGATGGGTCATGGAGGTGTTGTTCAAACCTCCTGATCGATACCCCAGGTGTCTGTATCTCTCAGGCCACTTGACGTTAGGAGCTAGTATGATGGTCAGCGTATAATGCTGTTTTGTCGTGTAAAGTCTCAGTTTTAGATGGAACCCCACGGTATCATGAGTATCATCTGCATTGTCAGGTATCATCAAAGCAATGCGTATAATTGTCCTATTTTCGTTGACACTTAATGTGGAAGAGGAAATTGTACTGAAGAACATCATCAGTGAAACATGATTATGTGAAGGTTACCCATGTCCATTAGTTGTGTTTTGTTGTAGCGTGTGAGGTTTGCATGTATTTGTATAAAGTAGTCATGCTTTCCTATAAATGGAGACATTCTAATTTTGCTCCATACCCTTTCTCTGTTTATATATTGATCGTGTTTTTTTTTCTATAAATGCAGATTTTCTAATTTTGTTCCAGACCCTTTCTTTGTATATAAATTGATCGTGTTTTTTTTTTTTATTAAAATGTAGATACATGTATTCCAATGTTGCTTTAGACCCTTTCTCTATTTGCTATAGTTTATTTGTTATCTTCTACTTTCGTTTGTGGTCTGCATGGTCAGATCACCTCTGGTGACATTTCTCGCCATCTCTTCAGTTTCTGCCAGCTGCCAGGAGATTTTGTAGTCAGAGGGGTTGTAGTCATTTATTGTGTATGAGTTGAATGTATGTTGTGACATCTGTTGTGGTGGCTACCATCGAACTGGATCATGTTGATGAGTGGTGGGTGATGGGTGAATGTATGTTGAATGTTTCCAAATGGCATGGGTTGATTAAACTTATCTCCCTGTATATCTAAAGGTATGCTGAGAAAGATATGTCTCATGGCGATCATGGCCTTCCATCTGTTTCTATTCCATGTTGCTGCAAGCACATCTTCCACCCACTCTGCCTTCAGCCACCCTGCAAGTCCGTCCAATATGTTTTTCCCTGGGTCTATCTGGTGCTCTCTTTTCCTCCAGCTTTCCTGTTGTGACAAGGCGGTCCAATTCCCTTTTCCTCATACAACGGCCTATAACTGTTGCCTGTCTTTTCCTAATCTTCCTTATGAATGACCTTCTTGTGTCTGCCTCCATCAAGACTGTCTCATTTGTTTTCTTCGCTGTCCATGGAACTCTCAACATTCTTCTGAGAAAACACATCTCGGCTGCCTCGGTTTTGCTCTGGCTTTGATTGTTGACTGTCCACGCCTCACAACCGTATAACATTATTGGTTCTATATAATATTCAAGAACTCTCTTCCTGATGTTATTTGATAGGTATTTGTTGGTAAGAATGCTTTTCATCTTCTTGAACGTTGTTTTGGCTTGGCTGATTGTGCTGGCTACTTCTGATGTCCATTTGCTGTATATTTGAAAAACAAACAAACAAACAAACAAAAAAACCAACAACAAAACTTTAACATTTTGACTCAACACCCTATCCACAAATTGCAAAAAAAAAAACCGTAACCCTTTGATCCATCACCCCATCCACTAGCTTCCTGCAGAACCCTTTGACGCCCTCACCCTGTTCACCAGCTTCCTGAGGGAGTCATAGGGTTAAGGTTTTGCTTCGCTAGCATGGTCGGCAATGCAGGATACATGTGGACAGAATGCGGGAGTCAAAGAGTCAATCAACGTCTGTCAATCACAAAGCCACACTTCAAACCTGCTGATATCGCAGGTCAACGTTTAAAACATCGTTGACACGAGCGCATGGTTTCTTCATGAGTTCATGCTGTACATGTTGATTAAGCAAGTGAGAAAAGGAGCCATGCACTGCGTTAAGTTACAGCGTTGCGAGTCCATCGATCAGGAGCGAGAGAAGAAGAAGTGGCGACACATAAAAC
>CM060314.1:16838586-16841086 GCA_030674185.1 Monoplex corrugatus | reverse complement strand
TGAACTAACAGGAAGAAGAAGAAGAAAAAAAAAAAGAAAGAAAAAAGCCTGGTTGATGTGGGCGTGGTTGTTATTTAGTTACAGGTTATGCCGTCAACAATGTCGCCCGCAAATCTCGACAACAGTGATCGTGAAACCTTGACAAACACAGTCGTGCGTATGTATGTATTCTATTTGCTCTCTTTGACATCATGGGTGATTCATCACAACATCACCCCCAAGAAATCTGCTCCATTGCAATTTGATTATTGTACAATTGACGAAGTGTTTTTCTCAGGCGTTTTTCAAAATTCTGGTGCTGGGATGGGTTTTGGGGAGTGTTGTCTGATGGTAGGTAGAGTGGTGAAGTAATGGTGCTGTCATTATTGTTGATGGTGTTGGTGTTGGTGGTGGTGGTGTGTGGTGGGTGGTGGTGTAGTAGTAGTGGTGATGTGTGTGAGTGTGTTTGAGAGGGGGAGAGGAACATAGAGAGAAAGAGAGAGAGAGAGAAAGAGAGAGAGAAACAAAGAGAGATAGGGAGAGAATAGTGTGTATGTGTATGTGTATGTGTGAGAGAAAGAGAGAGAGAAGAGAGAGAGAGAGATGAGAGAGAGAGAGACAGAGTGAGTGTGTGTGTGTGTGTGTGTGTGTTGTGTGTGGATCTGTGAGAGAGAGAGAGAGAGAGACAGAGAGAGAGACAGAGAGAAGACAGAGACAGAGACAAGACAGAGAGACAGACAGAGACAGAGAGACAGAGACAGAGACAGAGATAGAAACAGAGACAGAGACAGAGACAGTGACAGAAACAGAGACAGAGAGAATTCATATCTTTTACACCTTAGGTGTAGGAAAAAGTCACGAGAAAAAAATCATTATTTCGACACAAAAGAAATGAACAACAGAAAAAAAAGAAGAAAGAAAAAAAAAGCCTGGTTGATGTGGGCGTGGTTGTTATTTAGTTACAGGTTATGCCGTCAACAATGTCGCCCGCAAATCTCGACAACAGTGATCATGAAACCTTGACAACCACAGTCGTGCGTATTATGTATGTATCTATTTGCTCTCTTTGACATCATGGGTGATTCATCACAACATCACCCCCAAGAAATCTGCTCCACTGCAATTTGATTATTGTACAATTGACTGAAGTGTTTTTCTCAGGCGTTTTTTCAAAATTCTGGTGCTGGGATGGGTTTTGGGGAGTGTTGTCTGATGGTAGGCAGAGTGGTGAAGTAATGGTGCTGTCATTATTGTTGATGGTGTTGGTGTTGGTGGTGGTGGTGGTGGTGGTGATGGTGGTGGTAGTAGTAGTGGTGATGTGTGTGAGTGTGTTTGAGAGGGGGAGGGAACATAGAGAGAAAGAGAGAGAGAGAGAAAGAGAGAGAGAGAAACAAAGAGAGATAGGGAGAGAATAGTGTGTATGTGTATGTGATGTGTGAGAGAGGAAGAGAGAGAGAGAGAGAGAGAGAGAGAGAGAGAGAGAGAGAGAGCAGAGTGAGTGTGTGTGTGTGTGTGTGTGTGTGATCTGTGAGATGTGGAGAGAGAGAGACAGAGAGAGAGAGAGACAGAGAGAGAGACAGAGACAGAGAGACGAGAAGAGAAGAGAGACAGAGAGACAGAGACAGAGACAGAGAAAACAGAGACAGAGACAGAGACAGAGACAGAAACAGAGACAGAGAGAATTCATATCTCTTTACACCTTAGGTGCTAGTGAAAAAGTCACGAGAAAAAAATCATTATTTCCGACACAAAAGAAGATGAACTAACAGAAAAAAAAAGAAGGAGAAAAAAAAAAAGCCTGGTTGATGTGGGCGTGGTTGTTATTTAGTTACAGGTTTGCCGTCAACAATGTCGCCCGCAAATCTCGACAACAGTGATCATGAAACCTTGACAACCACAGTCGTGCGTATGTATGTATGTATCTATTTGCTCTCTTTGACATCATGGGTGATTCATCACAACATCACCCCCAAGAAATCTGCTCCACTGCAATTTGATTATTGTACAATTGACGAAGTGTTTTTCTCAGGCGTTTTTTCAAAATTCTGGTGCTGGGATGGGTTTTGGGGAGTGTTGTCTGATGGTAGGCAGAGTGGTGAAGTAATGGTGCTGTCATTATTGTTGATGGTGTTGGTGTTGGTGGTGGTGGTGGTGGTGGTGGTGGTGGTAGTAGTAGTGGTGATGTGTGTGAGTGTGTTTGAGAGGGGGAGAGGAACAAAAGAGAGAAAGAGAGAGAGAGAGAAAAGAGAGAGAGAAACAAAGAGAGATAGGGAGAGATATAGTGTGTATGTGTATGTGTATGTGTGAGAGAAGAGAGAGAGAGAGGAGAGAGAGAGATGAGAGAGAGAGAGACAGAGTGAGTGGTGTGTGTGTGTGTGTGTGTGGATTGTGTGAGAGGAGAGGAGAGAGAGAGAGACAGTAGAGAGAGAAGAGAGACAGAACAGAGACAGAGAGACAGAGAAGAAAGACAGAGACAGAGAGACAAGACAGAGACAGAGATAGAAACAGAGACAGAGACAGA
>CM060314.1:16818586-16821086 GCA_030674185.1 Monoplex corrugatus | reverse complement strand
CACAGACACAGAGAGAGGGACCGTGGATTTGTTTTATGTCCAATGGTTCCTGCCCAGAATTGAGCTTCCAGTAGTTAGCTCGTTTTAAAAAAAAAAAAAAAAAAAAAAAAGAACTGGGATGACAAATGTGACTTACATCCCATGCATGCACGGTATGTATCACTGAGTGTGTGGCTCAGATACCGGGCCAACACCGCAGATGTCCATATCTCTCGAACCTGGTTATGATGGAATTTAGCGGAGACTACACTCGTCGGACAGAGCCTCCATCAAAAAAATGGAAATTCATGACATCTATATCGTCATAGCATTGTAAAAAAAAAAAAAAAAAAAAAAAAAAAAAAAAAAAAAAAAAAAAAAAGAATACCACAGATCATTTGGCTACTCGTGTCTTTCTGTCGATCTTGGTAAACTTACTTTCCGTGTTTATTTGTATTTCTGGTTTCAAATTGTGTGAAAAGCGTGGGGAGGACGGAATTGAAAGCAGCAAGAATATAAACCAAAGCAACGTAACAAAACAAAAAAAAGAGCAGCAGCAAAGCAAAGCAATGCAAAGCAAAACAAAACAAAGTAAAGCAACGTAACGCGATGCAACACAACGCAACGCAGAGCAGCGCAGCACAGCGCAACGCAACACAAAGCAAAGCAAAACAAAGCAAACAAACACAGACCAAACCAACTCAAAACAAAGCAAAGCAAAACAAAGCAAAAGGAAAGAAAGAAACAAACAAATAAAAAAACAGCAACGAAAACATAGAAATATAAAAACAAACAAACAAACAAACGGACAGCAACGAAAAACAACGAAGAAAGAAAGAAAGAAAGAAGTAAAAAAAAAATGAAACTAAACAACTAACGAACAAACACACAAACCAACCAACAAACAAACCATTAATTAAATATGCAAGCAAACAAACAAACAAACAAAGCAAACAATCATACAAACAAACAAAGAATGAAGCAAAACAAACATTTTTTTTTAAGAAGTCCATTAGCATTGGACGGTTTCTTGCATAGAACAGACTGGAGAAAAGACTTTTTTTGAACGAAATGGAAACGAATCTCATCGCTTCTCATCATCCTTCTCCAGCATCCTCTGGACACGTAGACACACTTCCCAACTAACCTTGTCTCTTCTGTCACGCTTTGTGTGGGGGTGTGCCTGGAGGCAGGAGACAGAGATGGGTCAACGGTGGTAGCAACCATGATGGTCAGGCCCTACTCATTTTCTCACCTTTACCTGACGAATAGAAAGAGAAAAGATAACTCATGAATGCAGACTTATAGGGAAGGGGAAAGCAATCCGACGAAACTTGAAACTTGAAAAGACCATATCAAAACGTCAGCTTAATTAATTAATATCGGCAAATCACGTTCTTCATACATGCAATGCAAACTCGTGAATACAGACGAGGGGTAATAACCCATCGAAACTTGAATCTTGAAATTTGAACAAGCTATATTTACAAGCTCACTAATTACGGGCAGACCACCCACCTCTTATGTGAACAACAATACCAGCATCACCAATTTGAAAGTTTACGAAGCAGAGAATAGTCATGTCCCAAGTAAGGAGAGTTGTTGTTATGTCCACTGTGGCGAGTAGCATCGAACCCGATGAAGTTGAAGGTGAAAGGATAAACTGGTGGACAGACAGGAAAAAACAAAAAAAAACAAAAACAACATATAAATATGGATTGGAGGGGAATAATAACTCCGTATTAACGAAAAATAGTAGGAGTAGGTCAAAGTTACTTTCCCTTGGGTTACGTTTAGTTCATTCATTTTTTTATGTCTTTTTGCTTCTTCTCATAACTGTGGTGTAAAAAGAATAATTCTATTTGTGTACACTTGCTATTAGATCTTGTCTCAACTGAATCATTATCACACCACTTGGATTTGGGAAAACAAGGTCTATGCATTAGAAATGGAAAACAGTTATAAAGAATCCTACTTGATGTAGTAAGTCTTTTGAGGCAGGCAGATTTGTAAGAAACTGTAATCACTGTTCGGATTATGAATCAGAAACAAGCTGAGAGATACTGTAGACAATTAGAAAATGCATAGACAGCGGAATGAGTTATATCCGCCACATTTCTCAAATGAAAACACACGTATATACAGACAACGGACACGCACAACACACACACACACACACACACACAACACACACACACAACACAGCAACGCACACACACACACACACGCACACAAACACTCACACACAACACGAGAACAACAAACAACACACACACACACACACACACACACACACACACACACACACACACACAATCACTCTCTCTCTCTCCACACACACACACACACACACACATACACCAACAAAAACGACAACAACAACAACAACAACAACAACAACACACACACACACACAACACACGCGCGCGCGCGCGCGCGCGCACACATACACACACACATGCATACAACACACATTCACTCTCTCTCTCTCTCTCTAACACACACGCACACACAGAGACAC
>CM060314.1:16806086-16808586 GCA_030674185.1 Monoplex corrugatus | reverse complement strand
TATTAATCTCCTACGGTAAACCCACCACTGGAAGACGACAAACAATTTCACAGCATCGTTAAATAAAACCTGCCATCACGACAGTGTCCATTTCGCTCTTAATCTTAATCTTTTTTTTTCAGCAACGTCTTCCGGCTTCTCAGTTGACAAATCATGATTGCTTTTTGGGCAGTGCGCCTCCTGCTCATTTCATTGCCATGCATAGAAAAAAAGAGGGGGGGGGGGTATCCGCATTCTCACTGTGCATTTGCGGCTGCTGACTAAACAGATTATGTCATCCACATTTGGTTAAAACGTTAGCTGTGCGTTCACAGGTTCTGATGGAGGAACCACATTCTGTCAGCCAAAGCTGGTTAAGAAAATTATCTGTAAACATCGAGTTATTTTGATGCATCCCTTTTTTTTTGTTTGTTTGTTTGTTTGTTTGTGTTTGTTTGTTTGTTTTACGTGGAAGCGTACCACACACTCAGTTCCAGAAACAGACCGACCGACATACAGAGAGACAGACAGGCAGACAGACAGACAGATTGACTGTCAGTGACACATACGCACGCACCGCGCGCGCCACACACATACACACACACACATACAAAAACACACTCACACACAACACACACACACACACACACACACACACACACACAAAACACACACACACACACACACACACACACACACACACACACAACACACACACACACTCTCTCTCTCTCTCTGTCTGTCTGTCTCTTTATCTATCTCTGTCTGTCTATCTGTCTCTGTCTCTTTCTCCCTCTCTCTCTAACTGTTTCTCTCTGTCTCTGTCTCTCTCTCTCCTCTCATCTTTTTCTCTGTCTGTCTCTTCTACTCTCTCTCTCTCTCTCTCTCTGATTTTCTCAGTCTCTCTGTCTCTGTCTTTGTCTGTTTCTCTGTCATTTGTCTGTCTCTAAGTCTCTCTGTCTGTCTATTTATCTGTTTTATCTGTCTCTCTGTCTCTATCCATCTCTGCCTATGTGTGCTTCGTGCAAGATTAAAAGGTGAAAAACGAGTAAACAAACTGGGGGTTAGTGGAATAGGTAGTGCAAAAACATTAACAGAAACATATACACTATCTGTCCCACAAATCGTTATTGATTTCTTTTTAAACCAAAACAGACCATGCACCTTATTCTATTATGTCTCTCAGCGTGATTTCTTTGCTTTCATTTTTTTTCTCCTTGATTTTTAACTGATTTGAGTAAAATCAAGTTTATAATTTGATTTCTTTTACTCTGTTTTTTTCTTTTTTTTTTTTTTGGCTTTGTAGGTTAATTCTAAAATTTGTAGCTGCCCAGTAAACCCATGTGTGACACCTAGCACAAGCCAAACGATACTGAATTGCAAACTTTCTTTTTTTTTTCATCCCAGTGTACAAGAATTGTGTTGTTTTTTACCACATGCTGTTTATATTTCCTTCTTGTGCCCTGATTTTTAAGTAAAGCAGTTGATTTTTTGTGATCAAAAAACAAAAAGAATGAAAAAAAAAAAAACTTAAGAGGAAAAATAAGCAAATGTGTGTGTGTGTGTGTGTGTGTGTGTGTGTGTGTGTGTGTGTGTGTGTGTGTGTGTGTGTGTGTGTGTGTGTGTGTGTGTGTGTGTGTGTATGTGTGTGTGTTTTACTGCAGCATATGAGAAAGCGTGTTATGTCGCTTCTTTGATAAAGGCTTCAATATCACTGTGCTTCAAGCCATTAGAACTCTGTTACTTTGAATTTCCCTGCTCTTTTTGCGTCGATACGCTTTCTCGAGTGACGAATACACGCTGACCCTGCGAATTTCGTGACACGTCCGCCACATTAAACACAGATGATCTGCCGCTTGATAATCGAACGTTAATCATCCAATGATACGTAATCAACCATATTGTGGACAGAGTAGCGCAATAGATATGGATGATGATTCTTCAATGACGTTAGGGGCAGACTACCGATTCGGTACAGATTGTGATGTTCAGTGTTTCAGTTCTAATTAACCAATCACCATGATATTTGGCAAGAAGATACCTCAGACAGCATTCTTGAATGTCTTTGTTGGGGTCTGTGAGTTATGAAAAGTTGACAAAAAGTAATTAATAAAAATGTTTTCGCGAAAAAATATAGTACATACTGTGACATTTATAACTACACATATATTCATGTTAAGAATTTATATTTTAATGAGCAAACACATCTGTATAATATGTATGGCATGTAGTAAAAATGTTAGCTCTACTACATTATTTTCTGTACAATCATCACACAATTTTTTAGAATAATTTTAATGGAAAAATCTATAATACAATTTTTGCTAAAAAATATTTCTTTCAAAGAGAACTGCAAAAGGTTTTACTACCGACTGTAGGTATCCTTTCCTTGCTATATGTGTGCCAAATATCAAGGAAATCGGATGAAAACTTTTGAACATATTTTGTCTGATGTATACAATCTCACGAAAAATCGCAAACTTTCGGGGGACTAAAAAATAAACTCGTTTCCTACTCACAG
>CM060314.1:16793586-16798586 GCA_030674185.1 Monoplex corrugatus | reverse complement strand
GAGAGAGAGAGAGAGAGAGAGAGAGAGAGAGAGAGAGAGAGAGAGAGAGCACTGGCTTCTGTTATAGTAGTTTGTGGCAGTGAAGACATGTCTAATCAATCAAACTAAACAGATTCCACCACCACCACCCCCACCACCACGCTCTCTCTCTCTCTTTCTCTCTCTTTCTCTCTCTCTCTTTCTCTCTCTCTCTCGCTCGCGCGTCTTCTTCTTCTTTTTCTTCTACTTTCTTGTTCTTCTTGTTCTTCTTCTTGTTCGTCTTCTTGTTCTTCTTGTTCTTCATGTTCTTGCTCTTGTTTTTGTTTTTGTTCTTGTTCTTGTTCTTCTTCTTCTTCTTCTTGTTCTTGTTCTTCTTCTCTTGTCTCTCAGTCTCTATCTCTGTCTTTATCTCTGTATCTCTGTTCTCTGTCTGTCGTGTCTGTCTGTCGTCTCTCTCTCTCTCCTATCTCTCTCCCTCTCTCTTCCCTCTCTCTCTCTCTATTTGTCTTACTCTCTCTCTTTCTTTCTCTCTTATCTGATCTGATGTCTTTGTCCAAAACGTAATGAATTTATTTCTTGGTTATCTGACTTGTGTGCTTGATAAAGGCCAGTTGGTCAACCACACTGGTGTTCCTGTCTTGTTTCATGAAATATAATGGTCTCTCAGTGCTTTTTTTCCCACATGTTTCTGGTTTAGATAAAGGTTTCTATCGAAATTCCTTTCATTTCAAATATATTTCGTTTTATTTCTTTTTTTTTTATTGTCTTACGTGTATGCATGACATATTCCACTTAGCCAAAGCGTTGTTCTCGTCTTGTTTTTTTGTTTTAATCAAAATCTTCTCTCAGTAGTCTTTCTGATATATTTCTGATTCAAATGAAAGTTTCCGTCCAAACCCTGTTTATTTCATATATCTTTGCTTTCTTGGCTATCTTACATGTATGCTTGACAAAGGCCAATTGGCGAAATCTTTGTGCCAGTCATGTGTCTTTAAATCTAACGTTTTCTCAGTATTGTTTCTCACATATTTCTGGTTTAAATTGAATAAAGGTGTCCGACCAAACTCTCTTCATTTCTCATATATTTCGTTTCTTCATTGTCTTTATGTGTAAGCTTAATGAACGCTAGTTGACTAAAGCTTTGTGCCAGTCTTGTGTCTTTAAATCTAATGCTTTCTCAGTCTCTTTTCTTCAATCCCTTTTCATTTTACATACATTTCTTTTCTAGGTTACTTTATGTGTCATCATCACCATCATGTGCCCTGCCACATGGCGATGGCGGTCATGGCCTTCCACACAAATCTATCCCTTGTCGTTGCAAGCACATCTTCCACCCTCTCTGTCCTCAGCCACCCTGCAAGTCCGTCCAATATTTTCTCCCTGGGTCTACCAGGCGTTCTCTTTCCCTCCAGCTTTCCTGTTGTGACCAGGTGCTCTAATTCCCCTTTCCTTATAAAATGTCCTATAAATGTTGTTGTCTTTTTCCTAATCTTCTTTATCAATGATCTTTCTGTGTCTGCCTCCATCAAGACTGAGGGTCTCGTTTATTTTCTTTACTGTCCATGTAACGTACAACATTCTTCTTAAAACCACACTTCGGTGCCTATATCTTGTTCTGGCTTTGCGTGTTGACTGCCAACGCCTCACAACCATATACTAGTGTCGATTCTATAGAACATTCAAGAACTCTCGTCCTGATGTTAATTGATAGGCATTTTTTTTTGGTAAGAACCTTCGTGTGTGTTTGGCAAACCCTTTTCAGTTCGCCTGTATTTTACAGCAACTTCTACAACTTCACTATTGATAATCATGGTTTCTATTGGGGTAGTCTGCTCTTGTTCTAGCCCAGCGTGCGCATAACAGTTGGCATCTGCATTCTCTTCATCCATACAACTACTGACTGACAAGATTATGTCCCTTTAATTGTATTTGATGTACCGGGTTATCTGTATTTGTTGTATGCTTGCAGCGACGTCAATGCAAACAACAACGTTACCCAACATGTGGTTTCAATAACATGTTACTCATGAATACTTCAACCATGTTTACTGAAAGCGTACATTTTGAAAGTTTGCCTGCACGCGCACAAATGCACACATTTACACACACAGCACGCACGCACGCACACACGCACGCACACACACACACACACACAAATTCCCACCATGTGCTCGCGCGCGCGCACGCACACACACACACACACACACACACACACACACACACACACACATCTATCCACCATGCCCGCACACACACATGCACACACGAGCACACACACCACACATACCACACCACACACACACACACACACACACGACACACACACACACACACACACACACACACACACACACACACACACACACACGCACACACGCACACACACACACACACACACACACACACACACACACGAACGCACGCACACGAACGCACGCACAGCACACAAACGAACATAAATACACACGAGAAACGTCAAAAGCTAACAATTAGCAACAGCCGAAAACATTTGCCTTTCATGAATATTCTTCTTATTTTATTTATTTCCAGGAAGAAAACCGACCGCATTTTATAGTCTGCTTACGTCATTCTAGGAATCTAGATGTCTTTTTTTTAAATTTGTAATAGATCACTTTATTTCATTTTGTATTATTTTTATATTTTTATTTAGTTTTAGTTTAATGTATGTTAATCTGTTGCTCGTTCCATTCTGTAACTTCTGAAGTGTATTCTAATTTACTACATTTTTTTTTATATTATTTATGTAGATTTCATTACTGTGTCATGTATTTATTCATTTATTTCGTTGAAATTATACTAAGTTAAATTTTTGAACTTTTATTGGGAAATCTAGGGAGAGTTAACTTGTACAACTATCTTTTTGTTGCCAGGATAAAAGAATAAGAACGTTTATTATAGTTATTTTTATCGTAAAGCTTTTAGCATAAGCCCCCGTTTTTCACATACATTCGAATGTATTAACATCACCAAAGCTTTCCTCGCTTGCCTAAATTCGATAAAAACCAACAACTCTTAATGACAAATACTTGTTTAAACTGACGCCATGGTATATATTCTGTGTATATGTCTACAATGAAAATGAATCGAGCAGCCATTTCATCGGCACATTCTGAACACGTCTTTATCAAATTTGGACTAAGGGTTTATGGCAATGGGAAGAAAGACATAAACGAATGTGACTGTGCATTACCATTTTCTTCTTTCTGTTTTCTGTTTTGAATATAGTGTGTGGCTTAGTGGATGAAGCGTCCATCAAAACCATGAGGGACCTGTTTTTGATTTCAGTTAAACATGCATTTTTCTCTCGAAATTCCGTGCACTGAAATTATGAATGGTGGTTTGGGAGACAGTTGTGTGATTGAGATGATAAACCAAACTCCTGTAACGCAACATACTCTTAACACAAAGATCCTAGTGTGTCAAGAAAGTTGTTCCCCTAAAACAAACAAACAAACGAACGAACAAACGAACGAACAAACGAACAAACAACCAACCAACCAACCAACCAACCAACCAACCAACCAACCAACCAACCAACCAGCCAACCAGCCAACCAACCAACCAGCTAACCAGCCAACCAGCCAACCAACCAACCAACCAACCAACCAACCAACCAACCAACCAACCAACCAACCAACCAACCAACCAGCCAACCAAACAATCAACCAACCAAACAACCAAACCAGCCAACCAGCCAACTAGCCAACCAGCCAACCAGCCAACCAACCAACCAGCCAACCAACCAACCAACCAACCAACCAACCAACCAACTAACCAACCAACCAACCAACCAACCAACCAACCAACCAACCAACCAACCAACCAACAACCAACTAACCAACCAACCAACCAATCAACCAAACCAACCAACAAACCAACCAACCACCAACCAACCAACCAACAACCAACCAACTCAACAACCAACCAACAAACCAACAACCAACAACCAACCAACCAACCAACAACCAACCACCAACCAACCAACCAACAAGCCAACCAACCAGCCAACCAACCAACTAACCAACCAATCACCAGCCAACCAACCAACCAACCAACCAACCAGCCAACCAACACAACCAACCAATCAACCAGCCAACCAACCAACCAACCAACCAACCACCCAACCAACCAACCAACCAACCAACCAACCAACCAACCAACCAACCAACCAACCAACCAACCAACCACAACCAACCAATCAACACCAACCAAACACCAACCAACCACCAACAACACCAACCAACCAACCAACCAACCAGCAACCACCAACCAACCCAACCAACAACAACCAGATCCAACCAAACCAACCAACAACATCCAACCAAACAACCAAGAACCAAAACAACACAACAACAACAACAACAACAACAACCACAACCAACCAACCAACCAACAAAGCATCGTCAAAACCACCCACACCACCACCAATTAAGACAACGCGCACACAATCGCCCCCTATCTCTCTTTTCCCCTCCCGTGTGTGTGTGTGTGTGTGTGTGTGTGTGTGTGTGTGTGTGTGTGTGTGTGTGTGTGTGTGTGTGTGTGTGTGTGTGTGTGTGTGTGTGTGTGTGTGTAGGTGTGTAGGTGTGTAGGTGTGTGTATGCGTGCGTGTATGTGTCTGTGCACATACACACGTGTGTATGCATGTTTGTGCTTGTGCGTGTGTATGTGTGTGTATACATGTGTGTGTGTGTGTGTGTGTGTGTGTGTGTGTGTGTGTGTGTGTGTATGTGTGTGTATACATATGTGTGGGTGTGTGTGTGTGTGTGTGTGTGTGTGGTGTGTGTGTGTGTGTGTGTGTGTTGTGTGTGTGTTCGTGTGTGTGTATGTGTGTGTGTGTTTTCTGTGTGTGTATGTTTTCTGTGTATTTGTATAGGTACATGCGTTTTTGTTTGCACACAATTTTAAAAAAACCCAAAAACAAATGTTAACCCAAATTCGTTTTTTCTCAGTTAAGTACTATATCCTTATCATACATCCCTCCAATTCCTGCTGTACGT
>CM060314.1:16781086-16783586 GCA_030674185.1 Monoplex corrugatus | reverse complement strand
TTTTAGCCAGTCTCCTCCATTAATTGTTCCCAATTTTTTTAAGGAAGTAAACAGACCATTGTTCTTATTCTGTTAACATCATCCCACACAACTATTTTACCGCTTGTATTTTTGGGTTTGATTTAGTTTACGTTGCGTTATTCAATATATTTCATGTTATCATATTGAATTTGCTTTTTTGTTGTTGTATATTTTCTATACATTAATTTCCATTGCTTTATATTCACAATCTGGATGGAATTTAACAGAGAAAACTGAAAAGGCAAGTTGAAATCTGAACCCTTGCTCGCTTCCAACACTGAAAGTTATTTCTACATGCTTTTTTTTCTCTCTCTCTAATTTTATATCTTTTTCTTATTCCTCCTTCACTTTTTCTCTTGATGCCTCCACGGTGATTTTACTTCATTACTTTTTCCGTGACGCGGTTTATCAAGTTCAAATTTTGATTTTTTATACAAATTTTGAGAGGGGAGTGAAATTGTGCAACTTTTTGTTTTGTAGCTATGATAAATAACAACGTGATTCTCTGAAAAGTAATTATTCTGATAGAGGTTTCATTATCCTCCATCCACTGTTTCAAATCTGATTAAATGTCTTATGCATCGTTGGTGATTGATTCCTTTACCTAGGTTCAATGAAAATCAAGCAGTCTCTGAGGTGAGGTAAAGTGAAATGATAATGCAATGTGTTTTATATGTTAATCTTGATTTTACGTATGTTGATGTTTTGTGATCATAGATGCACCAACGCACCCCTATAAATACAACACAAGAAAGAAAACAAAACACAGCGATTAATGAGTTAATGAAGAAAGACAGAGAGAAAGAAAGAAAGAAAGAAAGAAAGAAAGAAAGAAAAATAGAAAGAAATAAAGAAAGAAGGAAAGAAGGAAAAGAAGGAAAGAAGGAAGGAAAGAAGGAAGGAAAGAAGGAAGGAAAGAAGGAAGGAAAGAAAGAAGGAAAGAAAGAAGGAAAGAAAGAAAGAAAGAAAGAAAGAAAGAAAGAATACACCATCTCAGTGAAAAGCAGTAAGTGCTACTACTCTCGCTACCAGCACTGCCACTTGTACAACCAGTTTCACAGCTACCAACTGCACCCACATCTCTGTTCCTATATTTTTGCTCTATTCACAAAAGCCAGGGGCAGCAACGCTGTCATTGCCACCAAATTTCTGCACGAAGGTCTGCAGATAAAATTTGATAAATAATGCTTTGCTTTGATAAGTTCCAGACATATATTTACCAGATATGGAGCATAGTTTTGCTGCAATTTAAAAATGGGTAAATCCTTTCTTTTTCGAATGGAGGTGTAGACCAGTACTATAAATTACAAAGCACCTGTCTAGTGCAGGAGAAGCCTGGGTCTTATTCCAGGCAGATGGGGTTTCTCTTTTCCCCTCAATAAATTTATTGAGTCGTGGTCTGGGTGTTAGTCTTAGGGAAGTGATGATAAAACCGAGTTTTGCATGCATCATCCATCAATTAAGCATTCTTGAACAGTCCCAAGGCAATGGAAGATGTAATCCTCAGAATTAGTATACCCCCCGAACCATCACACACACACACAAAACAAATCATACATACACTAAAAAAAATAACAACATCAAGACAAAAACAAAACAGAAAATATAAAATAAGCAAAAAACAAAACAAACAAAAATAAAGATTGAAACAAAACAAAAACATGTAAATACAGGGGAAAGTGGCTGGTCCCGAGATATGTTAACGAGCTTTCTGTAGGGACAGCAGCACACATTTGGCAGGGGTAAAAAATCTATTGTGAGCAAAAGAAAGAAAAAGCCAGTCAAATGCAGTTGACATGTTTTTTTTATTTGAGTTTTATTCTTCTTTTCATCCTCTGTCCTAATATAACTTTTGTGCACGGCTTGGCTATAGGCAATATGAAACTGAATCTAATTCAGTGCAATCCAATTTTTCTTTGCAATCTCTTCTCTGTTCCTGTCGTTTCTCTGTCTGTCTCTCCGTCCGTCTGTCCGTCTGTCTGTCTGTCCCGTCTTCTTCTGTCTCTGTATCTGTTTCTCTGTTTCTGTCTCTCTCTCTGTCTCTCTTTCTCAGTCTGTCTCTCTCCCTTCCCTTTCTCTCTGTATCTCTCTTTCTCTTTCTCTCTCTCTCTCTCTCTCTCTTCTCTCTCTCTCTCTCTCTCTCTCTCTCTCTCTCTCTCTCACTCTGGCTGCCTCTTTCAATCATGTTCGCTGATATATAATCGGGTTTCTTTGATCTGGAGCTTTCCTAACAGAGACTATCGATTAATAAAACAGAGACCTGATTCACACAGCACTTCAAACCTATGATTATCAAAAGAGACTCATGCACAGACTCCAACGTTTGACAGTCCATCTTTCACTGAAACTGCTCAATCCTAAAGACTCTAATGCTAAACAGTTTTTTTTTTTTGTTATTGTTGTTTGATTGTTTGTTTGTTTGCTTGCTTTTGGCTGGCTGCTTATTGTCAGGTGCCAGCAAAGGAATATATGGAGTATA
>CM060314.1:16771086-16776086 GCA_030674185.1 Monoplex corrugatus | reverse complement strand
CAGAAAGAGAGACAGAGACAGAGAGAGTGGGAGACAGAGAGAGACAGAGAGAGAGGAGAGAGAGAGAGAGAGAGAGAGAGAGAGAGAGAGAGAGAGAGAGAGAGGCACACATACAGACAAACAGACAGACAGACATATAGACAAACCGAGACACAGACAGAGAGACAGAGAGAGACATAGAGAGACAGAGAGAGAGAGACAGAGACAGACAGACAGACAGACAGACAGACATAGAGAGAAAGACAAAGAGACAAATAGAAAAAGAGAGATAGAGAGAGAGAGACAGACAGACGGACATATATACATAAATACATACATGCAGACAGACAGACAGTAAGACAATGAGAGAGAGAGAGACAGAGAGAGAGAGAGAGACAGACGGACAGAGACAGAGACAGAGAGACCGAGAGAGAGACAGAGAGAGAGAGACAGAGAGAGAGAGAGACAGAGACAGAGACAGAGAGAGAGAGAGAGAGAGAGAGAGAGAGAGAGAGAGAGAGAGAGAGAGAGAGAGAGAGAGAGCGTGACAGAGACAGAGACAGAGACAGAGAGAGATATCCTCGAAAAATTACATGTTCCATGAGCCACTCGTTTCAATGAAATGGCATTCAGCAGTGGCGTTTACAATATACTTGACACCATTCATTGATGTTTTCTAGTTTAGCCATGCATCACTCGTAGCATCATTTTCATCACTTTTCAACCATAGCACACAATACATAATTATAGACTTGCTTGCCGTGCTAGTTCCACACCATGTACAGACCACAGGACCCACGCACCACACAAGAAAGACTATACCCACAAAGCTAATACAGTTGTATATGCGCTTACATCACTGTGTAAGTTAATCGGGTTGGAGTGATTGAAACATCGATAATCGAATTGTCGTAGCGTATGGCCAACTAACCAAGGCCAGTGACTTTCGTCCATTACCCGCCATGAGTTATCCCCCATTCTCATACGTCCTGCTAAAACCCTAGGTATTATTATAGCACTGCTTGATGGGAATCCTGTTACGTTTGTCAGACCACGATACAAATTCAATATTAATCATGTCAACCTCGGATTACCCACATTATATTCCCATCTTTCCAACATGTCAGGTCTGATCCCATTTTTGTTCTAAAATGAAAGCAATCCCTGGCATCAGTAAATGACTCAGATTTTGTTTTCTATTACAGACAAAACTTAGCCAAGTTTTAACGATTTTTTTCGCCGTGTGCACTAAAACCGCCCTTAAAAAACGACCGAAGAATTTATTTTGAAATACATATGAAATTGTATGCACTGACATTAAAAGGACTAATCTCATGTGATAGGATTTAGTAACATAAGGAGCAGGGTGTTTTTTTCTTGTCGAAAAATAATGATTTTACATAAAGTTCATCCTTATGTTGACGTTCTTGTGTGTAGAGTGTGGGTTCTGAGCTTTCAAAGAATGTTATCAGTAATGTGTATTATATTCTTGGGAGAAAATCTAGCGGTTTGAGATTTTTTTTTAGCAACCGACAATGAAATGCCAGGTTTCAGTTGCAGTTTCAGTTTCTCAAGAAGACATCTCCGCGCTCGGAACGAATTCCATATACAAGGGATCCCACAGAGGCTAGGAAATCATTTTGAAGCAGCAAAATACCATAGTGTCCTTAATAGTACAGGTGGCAGATACTCGATATATCTTAAAAAAAAAGAAAAAAAATCCCCCCAAAGTGGGAAAACTTATTATATCGTATTTCATATATTGATTCAATCTAACAAAACATTCACGACTTGGATGTTACCTATGACTCTATCTACCTATTTCAGCAGCTGTGCAATAAACAAAATCAACATCTAACCTAATTTTAAAGTCTGAGATGGTAAACAAGTCTGCGGTGATGAAAGTGGGACAATGGATCTTCCTTCTTCCACCATACCGGATGAGCACTTTTATAGGGTATGTGACATTCCAAACTGGAATGAGTCATCGTCACTTTGTCACCCAGCAGTGTTTGTCGTTTCCAGCCAGAATAGGTGGTAAGAGACCTATGGCCCGTTTTCTTGTTTACACGTTAGGTAGGCGACCTACAAAACCTTGTGAATATAATAGAAATAGAAAGTAAAGGTAAGGGGTTGGGGCTAAACAGCAAGAAGACTGAAGTCATGGTGATCAGTGAAAAACACGAAATCCCCTCACGCAAAATAACAGCAAACGGCATAACCTTCAGACAGGTTGATAAGTTTAAATATCTGTGATCGATCATCTCACCAGACGGCAGATGCACATCAGAAATAGCCAGCAGAATCGGCCGGCCAGAACAGCATTCAAGAAGATGAAAAGCGTTCTTACTAACAAATGCTTATCAATTAACATCAGGAAGAGAGTTCTTGAATGTTATATAGAACCGATCATGGTATACGGTTGTGAGGCGTGGACAGTCAACAAGCAAAGCCAGAAAAGGATTGAGGCAGCCGAGATGTGGTATCTAAGAAGAATGTTGAGAGTTCCATGGACAGCAAAGAAAACGAACGAGACAGTCTTGATGGAGGCAGACACAAGAAGATCATTCATGAGGAAGATTAGGAAAAGATAGGAAACATTTATAGGCTACTTTATGAGGAAAGGGGAATTAGAGCTCTCAATCACAACAGGAAAGCTGGAGGGAAAGAGAGCACCAGGTAGACCCAGGGAAAAAAAATATTGAACGGACTTGCAGAGTGGCTGAGGACAGAGAGGGTGGAAGATGTGTTTGCGGCAACAAGAGATAGATGCATATGGAGAGCCATGATCGTCAATGCCATGTGGCAGGACATGATGATGATGATGATAGGTAGACGATGTTTACGTGAGACACGCTAGGCATGAGCGTGTCTTTGTTTCACCTAACAGCAAGAGTGGCTAGGTGTTTGCTGTATAAAGCGAGTAGTAGCATCGAGAGAATCTTGCCGACGACGTAAACATAGAGGTCTTAGCATCGAGAGAATCTTGCCGACGTGAGTCCTCTCCAGTGGGAGAACATCTGACCAACACCCAATACCACTTTGAAAAGGACAATGTACAAGTTCTCGACAAAGAAGCAAGATGGTTACAGAGGGGAGTAAAGGAGGCAGTTTACATCGCCGCAAAGAACCCCACCCTCAACCGTGACCGGGGCCGACACAACCTGACATCGGTGTACTCCTCACTTATTCAGTTGCACTGTCGTGAGTTCGCTCACGGCGGTGCGCACTGAACCAGTTCTCAACCCAGCAATTGCGCTGAAGAATTCGGCCGGATCGCCGATGAAAGCTACGCAGTAAGTAGCTTTTTTCACTGAGAGACAGGTTCAGCCAGGTAGCCATTAAATCTTGCCGACGACGTAAACATAGATGTCTTACAAGTCTTCTTTGTGTTTATCGAAGACCCCGTCTTCTATTTTGAAATAAACGCTGTATAGTGGTTAAAATCCTATTTTCGCTTTGCATCCGTATCATAGCACTCTTTTATTTATTTCTCTTCTACTTCTTCTTTGTTTTTTTTCGCCCTCGCTTCTCTATCTAGTGACTTGCGCGTGAGCATGACAGCGTGTAAGAAACATGCCCTTGGGTTTTATTTATGGCTTTTAATATACATGTTAACTAGTAGAGCAACACATCTCTACCTAAAAAGTCTTAATACTCGTGGTTTTTTTTTTTCTTTGTTAAAATGTTATCTTAATACATCTACCCATCAGTTTACGAGGAATCAGGAACAAATATAGGGATTTTGATTTACACTAACACTATTATCCATCTTGCATATGTTATTTATTATGAACTCTTAGTATCAGTATTCTTTCTTCGCCGAAATGTAATTAGATATAACATGGATTGTTAAGAAAGGAAAACCTCGAAAAGGTATGTTTTAAGCAACATTATCTTTTCAAAAGTAAAAAAAAAGCCCCAACATGATAGATAGATATATAGATAGATAGATAGATAGATAGACATATAGATAGATAGATAGATAGATAGATAGACAATATATAGATAGATAGACAGACAGATATATAGATAGATAGAAGATAGATAGACATATAATATATAGATAGTAGACAGATATATAGATAGATAGAAGACAGATATATAGATAGATAGATAGATATATAGATAGATAGGTAGATAGATAGATATATAGGCAGACAGATATATAGATAGATCGACGAGAGAGAGTGTGAAAGAGAGAGACAGAGATAGAGGAAAGAGAGAAAGAGTGACAGAGAGAGAGAGCACAGAGAGAGAGAGACACATACACACACAAGACAGACAGAGACAGAGAGAGAGGAGAGAGAGAGAGAGAGAAGAAGAGAGAGAGAGAGAGACAGACAGACAACAGACAGACAAACACACACACACACACACACACACCCACACACACACACAACACACACACACACACACACAGAGGCAGACATGCAGACATGTAGAGAGACAGGCAGACAAACAGACAGACAGGTAGACAGGTAGACAGGTAGGCAGACAGAACGCTAATGATAATGACAACAACAGTGACATCCTCACTTTATCATCCAACCGTAGACAAATTTAAACTGAAGCTGTTTTTCAAACTTACTTTGCCAATCTATATATATATTTTTTTTATGTGACCTCCCACCACGAAAGCAGTCTTAACTTGCAGTCAGTTGAACAGCACTAGGAGTGAAAAGGTGACTGAGGGTCTATTTGGGGTGTTTTGACTTTTTCTCAAAATTGATTTCTGTAGACTCTAATCTATCCCTAACAGAATGTTTTTTCTTGAAAATTTTTTATTAATCAATTTAAAATAGTGTTTTGATGCACTGATCGCAGCAGAAAGAACGCAATTTCTTACCAAAAGTACCTATGTTTGTCCCTTGTTATGAACCGTAACCTGTACAGTACCCGCTCATGTAATATACTGACGGACAGCTCATTGGTGCACCTTTCAGATAATGACAGTGAAAATTAGAAACAAACTGGGTCAAAGCCACCAAATAAAGAACTTTAAGGAAAATATGTAGGAG
>CM060314.1:16718586-16723586 GCA_030674185.1 Monoplex corrugatus | reverse complement strand
AAACACAAGGCAGCTTTGCCACGCAATTGTGTGCTACTGTTTTGTGTGTGTGTGTGTGTTTTGTGTTTATTTCGTAGATATGTACTTTTGTTTTACCCATGAAAGGATTTTTCGACAACATTCTAAAAGGGACATTTTTTTTGTTTTGTCGTAGTATCTTTAACATGCGCTTACTCATCTTGTATACGAGACCTCGATTTTTCCGTAAGACCAGTCTACCTCTATTGTTTTTTTTGTTTTTTTTCAGTAGTTGGAAATAAAACCCCTTTTACAACATTCAACCTTACTTTGAGTTTCTTACATCGCTGAAGATCTGTATGTCTGCTCTGTCTACACGCTGAAGATCTGTATGTCTGCTCTGTCTACATATGTTTCCATCTTATTTATGTACTACTACTACTACTACTACTACTACTACTACTACTATAATAATAATAATAATTACAATATTTATATAGCGCAAAATCTTGATAAAATCAAATCTAAGCGCTGAAGCAGACACACACGCACGCACGCACGCACGCACGCACGCACGCACACGCACGCACGCACACACACACACACACACACACACACACACACACACACACACACACACACGCATGGCTATAAATGGGGAGAAAGAAAAAAAGCAATAAAAGCAAGAATGAAAGCAATGGAAAATTATAGAGAGCATAGCATATACAATTATATATTATAACCATGTGATTCCCCTCCGAGCGGAGACAGGCTGCAGAGGGGGGGGGGGGGGTGAGTGAGGTTAGGATTTTATGCGGAGGAGAAAAGGTGAGTTTTGAGAGCGGACTTGAAGGAGACAAAAGTAGGTTGCTGACGGACTGAGAGAGGAAGTTTGTTCCAGGAGAGTGGACCAGAAACAGAGAAGGCTCGTGGAGCATAGGTATTGAGCTTAGTGCGTGGAAAGCGAAAAGTCAGAGGATCGGAGGCAGAGCGGAGGGTACGTGAGGGAACATAGATCTCAAGTAAGCTTGACAGGTAATCCGGGGCTGCGTTATTGAGGCTTTTGTAGCACATGGTGTCTAGTTTGTACTGTATGTGCTTTGATACAGGGAGCCAGTGAAGTTGTGCCAGGAGAGGAGATATGTGGTCAGCTTTTTTTCTTTTTGAGTACAAGGCGTACTACTACTACTACTACTACTACTACTGCTGCTGCTGCTGCTGCTACTACTGCTGCTACTCACTACTACTACTACTACTACTGATGATGATGACAATGATGATGTTGGTAATGATAATAATAACAACGACCAGCCGCCGTGGTGTAGTGGTTAACGCAACGGACTACTGACTGGAAGGTTGTGGGTTCGAATTTTCATCAGTACCTTCAAAAACCATCGTGGGATTTTTAGGGTCTAACCGGCTCCTACCCAGAGTTGGGTGTGCTATGGATTCATTGGGAAGACTGGGACCACACAGTCAAGTCTCATCCACTTCACGGATGCGTCATTGAGGGTGTTGCTCAAATCTTCTGACCACCACCGCAGGTGTCTGTATCTCTCGGGCCTGGTTGACGCCAGGATATATTATGATAGCAAGCGTAGAGTACTGCCCTGTTAGGCAGTCTCAATCCTAGATGGAACTCCATAGCATCATGATTATCATCCTCATCGACATCATCACTATCATTGCATTGTAACAACTAGCCAGCTTCTGGGGCCATTAAGGTGCCGCAAAAAAATGGGAAAAAAAAAAAAAAAGGTTAGCGCAAATGTAACCTCTCTGGATGCGATGATCCTATAAAAAATGATAATAATACAACAATAACAACAACAACAACAACAACAATAACAACACCAATAATAATAATAATAATGATGATAATAATAATAATAATAATAATGATGATGATGATGATGATGATGATGATGATGATGATGATGATGATGATGATGATGATACTATACTACTACTACTACTACTACTACTATTACTATTAATACTACTACTACTACTACTACTACTACTATAACTATTACTAATACTACTAATATACTGCTACTTCTACTGCTACTACTACTACTTACTACTACTGATAATAATAATGACGATAATGTGATAATGATAATATAATGATGATGAAAATAATAATAATAGTAATATAATCATAATAATGCGGATATACCTTGGAGCCCAAGAACCAGACCCCCAAGATATGGGTAAATAGCTCCACTGCCTTGTGGACATCTCGGGAGAGAATAAGCCTAAGGGAGTTAACCCTGAAAAAAAATCATCCTACTGCCTTGTAGGTTGCCGTGGGAACGACAAAGGCTAGCGGAGAGACCGTAAACAAACCGATGGAAGGCAACGAGAAACCACCATTGTATTTTCCCCAGAACAATCATGGCCAGACAAAAGAAAAATGAAGATAATGACGTAAAAGGTGCTCCTAGGAGCACCTTCGTCCGGTAGGGAAAGTCATGCTGCGCAGGTGACACCAGACCGTCAACAAGCTACTGCGTTCAACCTCAATCTCAGTAAAAATACCAAAATCGCAACATGGAACGTTAGAACATTCTTGCAAAAAGGTAAATTAGACAATATCAAAATGGAGATGGAAAGGCTTAACGCTAGTGTTTTAGGACTAGGGGAAGTGAGATGGAAGGGGGCAGGCATGATAACGTCAGGAGAGTATACAGTAATATATTCTGGTGGAAACTTACATGAAAGAGGAGTAGGCATCGTAATGGACAGGACAAATCAAAAGCAATTGGAGGATACTGGGTTGTGTCAGACAGAGTTTTGCTTTTAAATTGGGAGGCAGGCCATTTGATATCAACATCGTTCAGTTGTATGCACCAACATCCGCAAGTACTCAGGAAGAATACGAAGTATTAGAGATGACCAAGGCCCAATGTAAAACACAAGAAGTTACGGTGATAATGGAGATTTTGATGCTAAAGTGTGACAGAATAGGGTTGAGGATATAGTTGGACCTCATGGCCTTGGTACATAAAATGAAAGGGGAGGGAAATTTGCAGAATGGGCACAGATGAACGAGTTCATAGTAAGAAACACCTGGTTTGAGCAGCCTAAAAGAAGAAAATGGACTTGGATGTGTCCAGGAGATAATACCAAAAATCAGATTGACTACATCCTGATTAATAAAAGATTTAGAAATTCTTTACTGCCAGCAAAAACAAACACTACCAGGCGCAGACTGCAACAGTGACCACAAACCTGTAGTGGGAAAACTTAGGCTGAAATTAAGGAAAAGGAAACAGACCAAAAGCAACACCAAACTAAATCTCGGACTCTTAAAAACAGATGAAGTGATACGTAACAAAAATTAACGTACATGTTCAAAACAAATTCAGTGCTTTGGAAGACGTTGGTGACAGTGAGGAATAATAGACAAATTGAGAAATTCGACAAATGAAGCTTGTGAAGAAATCCCGAAGTAGACAGAAAAGCAAAAAAAGAACTGGATGACAAAAGAAATGTGTAGGCTTGATGGAGGAACGGAGGAAAGCAAAGAGAAACGAGGAGATATACAGGAAGATAAACAAAGAAAGCAGGAATAGGTGCAATGAAGCTAAGGAAGCTTGGCTGAAAACAAAATGCAAAGAAATAGAAGACCGACACAAAACGGATCATCAGGGTATGTACAGACGAATTGAAGAAATTGTCCACAGGAAATGTACATGCACATCAACTGGTTGCTTAAATCGAAAGTGGTACGCTTATCATGGAAAAAGACAAAATATTAGACACATGGGGAGAACACATTAAAGGCCTTTTTGAAGATGACAGAAAAGAAGAACACATTATAAGAAACAACGTTGAAGGACCACTCATACTGAAAGATGAAATTAGAGCAGCACTGAAAAAGATGAAACCAGGAAAAGCCCCAGGACCAGACAACATGACTACAGAGATGATTGAAGCCCTGGAAGAATTTGATATTGAAAAAATTACAATCCTCCAAAATGAAATTTATGACACTGGAAAAATCCCCAAAGATATGTCAAAATCAATTTTCATTGCACTTCCAAAGAAAACAGGGGCGATAGAATGCAAACTCCATCGCATAATCAGTTTGATGATCGAGTCATGGAACAAATATCCTATTAAGAATAATCATGATGAGGACAAGGAATAGAATCAAAAGAGAAATAGCAGAAAAACAGTGTGGATTTGTGGAAGGAACTATTAATGCCAAAGACATTCTAAGAACTATCATAGAGAGGTCAAACGAGATGAATAAGAATTTATATTTATGCTCTGTTGATTATACCAAGACATGAAGAATCGATCAACCAACTAAAAAGTCTCAATACTGACGGAAAAGATCTACGAATAATCAGAAATATGTATTAAGAAGAAACAGCTGCAATGAGAATAGAAAACGATATACATGTAAACTCTTTCCAAAACATCAAAAGATGAGTCAGACTAAGGTTGTGTTTTGTCACCAGATCTGTTTTCACTTTACAGCGAAAACATCATGAGAAACCTAGAGGAAGACCCTGGATTAAAGGTTGGAGAAAAAATGATAAACAACATTCGATACGCAGATGACACCGTGCTGATTGCAGACAATGAAGGGACCTACAAAACCTTGCGATTGTAAAAGAAATAGAAAGCAAAGGTAAGGGGTTGGAACTAAACAGCAGGAAGACTGAAGTCATGGTGATCAGAAATATAACCTGAAATCCTCTCATGCAAAATATCAGCAAAAGGTACCGCTTGAGACAGGTTGATAAGTTTAAATACCTGGGAACGATCATTTCACCAGACGCAGATGCACATCAGAAATAGCCAGCAGAATCGGCCAAGCCAAAACAGCATTCAAGAAGATGAAAAGCATTCTTACCAACAAATGCCTATCAATTAACAACAGGAACAGAATTATTGAATGTTATATAGAACCAATACTGTTATACGGTTGTGAGGCGTGGACAGTCAACAAGCAAAAGCCAGAACAAGATTGAGGCAGACGAGATGTGTGTTTCTAAGAAGAATGTTGTGGTTTCATGGACAGC
>CM060314.1:16683586-16688586 GCA_030674185.1 Monoplex corrugatus | reverse complement strand
TGTGTGTGTGTGTTTATGTGTGTGTGTATGTGTGTGTGTGTTTGTGTGTGTTTTGTGTGTGTGTGTTGTGTGTGTGTGTTTATGTGTGTGTGTGTGTGTGTGCGTGTGTGTGTGCAACTGTCATAACTAGCGGGGAGAAACCACATATACATAGTCATGTCTGCATCTTTAGAGATATGGAACTTCAAACAGGAAAATGGCAGAAGTGACCTTATTGCTCTTCTTCTGCTAGAGATTTGTGTAACTTGGAACTGGAAAATGGAAGAATAAACCAGGAACTTTATTTCCATGTCTGCCCGCTGAAAATCTTGGACTCCAAACAGGACAATGAAAGAATGAACCAGGAACTTTATGTCTATATCCGACCGCTAAAACTCTTGGAATCATCATCATCTTCATCAGGTGCCCTGCCGCTTAGCGTTGGCGACCATGGACTTCCAACCATCTCTATCTCTCGTTGCCCCTAGCATCTCCCCCACCCTCTTCATCCCAGCCACTCCAGCTTTCCCGTTGTGACCAGGTGCTCCAAATCCCCTTCCTCATAAAATGGCCTATAATTGTTGCTAGTCTTTTCCTAATCTTCCTTATGAGTGATCTATTTGTGTCTGCCTCCATCAAGACTGTCTCGTTTGTTTTCTTTGCTGTCCATGGAACTCTCAACATTCTTCTGAGAAACCACATCTCGACTGCCTCGATCCTGCTCTGGCTTTGCTTGCTGACTGTCCACGCCTCGCATCCGTACAACAGTATTGGTTCTATATAACATTCAAGGACTCTCTTTCTGATGTTAATTGATAACATTTGTTGGTAAGAATGCTTGTCATCTTCTTGAATGCTGTTTTGGCTTGGCCGATTCTGCCAGCTATTTCCGATGTGCTTCTGCCGTCTGATGAAATGACCGTTCCCAGGTATTTGAACTTATTAACCTGTGTCAAGGTTGTGCCATTTGTTTTTATTTTGCAGGAGGGGATTTCATGTTTTTTACTGATCACCATGACTTCAGTCTTGGAATCTAAACGGGAAAAATGTGAGAATAAATCAGGAACTGTATTTCCATATCCGTCCAGTTATGATCTTTGACTCCGAACAGGAACATTACAACAACAAAAACAGGACTTTTATGTCCATATCCGTCCGCTAAAAATCTTGGATCCAATCACGAAAATTAAAAAAAAAAGTCAGCAACTTTATTTCCATATGCGTCCGATCAAATCGTAAACTCCAAACAGGAAAATGGAAGAATAAATTTGGAGCTTAGTTTCCATGTCCTTTCCGCTTGAAATTAGGGACTCCAGGTAGAAAAATGAATTAAATATACCATGAACATAGTTTCCCTGTCCATCCATTGATAATTCCAAGACCACAAATAAACAGTGGTAGAATAAACCATGAACGTAGTGATCTGGTACTAGCTACAGGCAAGAGAATGAATAAGTAAATCATGAATTAAGTGGTATTTAGCTACAGGCAAGAGAGTGAAAGAATTAATCATGAATGAAGTGGTACTAGCTGCAGGCAAGAGAACGAAAGAAAAAAAATCATGAAATAAGTGGTACTGGCTACAGGCAAGAGAGTCAAAGAATAAATCATGAATTAAGTGGCACTAGCTACAGACAAGACAGTCAAAGAATAAATCATGAACTAAGTGGCACTAGCTACAGACAAGACAGTCAAAGAATAAATCATGAATTTAAATGGCACTAGCTACATGCAAGAGAGTCAAAGAATAAATCATGAATTAAGTGGCACTAGCTACAGACAAGACAGTCAAAGAATAAATCATGAATTAATGGCACTAGCTACAGACAAGACAGTCAAAGAATAAATCAGAATTAAGTGGCACTAACTACAGACAAGACAGTCAAAGAATAAATCATGAATTAAATGGCACTAGCTACAGGACAAGACAGTCAAAGAATAAATCATGAATTAAGTGGCACTAACTACAGACAAGACATTCAAAGAATAAATCATGGAATTAAGTGGCACTAGCTACAGACAAGACAGCAAGAATATCATGATTAAGTGGCACTAGTACAGACAGACAGAAAGATAAACTCATATAAGTGGCCTAGCTCAGGCAAGAGATGTCAAAGAATAATCACTGAATTAAGTGGCATAGCTAGACAAGACGTCAAAGATAATTCTGAATTAATCACTAGCTAAGGCAGATCAAGAATAAATCTGAATTCAGTGCCTTGTACAGAGTACAGTCAATGATAATTCATGAATTTAGTGGCATAGATAACAACAGTCAATTTAAATATGAATTAAGTGGTACTTAGCTACATACAAGACATCTCAAATTCATATTTAATGTGCTATTAGTTACAGACAGTAGTATAAGATAAATATGAATTAAGTGGCTTGTTACAGACATTTCAGTCAGTTATAAATCATATTAATGCTTTAGTACGACAAGATATGTCAAGAATAAATATTGATTTAAATGGCTAGTAGACAAGACAATAAAGAATCAAGGCATGTAATGGCACTAGCTACAGTGCCAAGACAGTCAAAATTAAAGCATGAATAAAGCACTAGTACAGACAAGACAGTCAAAGAATACAATAATAATGGCACTAGCACAGACAAGACAGTCAAAAATAAAGCCATGAATAATATGGCACTAGCTAACAGGCGAAGACAGTCAAAATAAATCATGTAATTCAGTGGCACTAACGATACATGTCAAAGAATTTAATCATGAAAAAGTGCACTAGATTACAGCAGACAGTACAAAAAATAAATCAGAAATAAGTATGGTACTAGTCACAAGATCAGGAGTTATAAATATAATTAGTGGCCTAGCTTCAAATCAAACTGCAAGATAACTCTTGACAAGTGCACAGCTACAGACCAGCAGTCAAGATAATCTGAATTAATGGACTAGCTACAGACAAGACAGTCAAAGAATAAGCATGAATTAAATGGGACTAGCACAGTCAAGTCAGTCTAAAGAATAAAGCATGAATTAAGTGGCATATCTACAGGACGAGATCGTCAAAGAATAAGCATTGAAATTTAATGCATAGCTACAGGACAAGACAGTCAAAAATAAAGCATGATTAAGTGCACTAGTCTGACAACCAGATCAAAAATAATGCATGAATTATGGTCTAGTCAGAAAGACAGTCAAAGAATAAATCATGAATTAAGTGGCACTAGCTACAGACAAGACAGTCAAAGAATAAAGCATGAATTAAATGGCACTAGCTACAGACAAGACAGTCAAAGAATAAATCATGAATTAAGTGGCACTAGCTACAGAAAAGACATTGAAAGAATAAAGGGGGATGAAGTGTCCATGTCCATATGCTATTCCCAGACTGCAGTGTGTCAGTCTGTGATAGAAACAGGCGAATTGTTAATTCCTGATTAAGTTTGCTAATCCAGCAAATCTTTTATGTGTGGCTTAGGGGATAAGGCACTTACGAAGCATGCTAACAAATCGTATTTGAATCAAGAAGTGGACAAGAGTTTTGTTGTTGTTGTTTTGTTGTTTTTTGTATTTTTGTTTTCACATGTACTAAGTCTTAAATGATGGTATACGTGCAAGTCATATTTCATTTTATTTTGATTTCATTTCATTTCATTCTATTTTGTTTTAGTTTAGTTTAGTTTATTTCATTTCATTTCGTTTTATTATTCATTTATGTTTATTCTTTTATTTATGTATTTATTTATTTATCTATTGAAAGAAATTAAACCAAGGTCCTGTGGCACTGCAGCAGGTGCTCAACGCACGTTAACAATTCCAAGACAAAAAACACGAGACAGACAGAGAAACAAACAAACAAATAATGCAAACAAGCAAACAAACAAAAAAATGCCCATGGCAAAATTATGTTATGCTATGAATGGGGCTGAAGTGCAGCAAACCTCACTCCCTGTACAGAGTGGCCTTAACGATATATGATAAAGCATTGTAACAAAACAAACAAATTAACTACAGAAAGAAAAAAAAAAACAGAAAAAAAAAGAAAAAGTATGTATATGTCATACGTCTGTGAACGTTTACATATAATTATTCTCTTCATAATCAAAGCTGACGACAGAACTCTTTGCAGCCAAGCGAACGCACAGCCGCAGCTGCCATTCTTGACAGATTAGGACTCCAGACAATAACCCGGAAGCATAGTGATAAGCATTAGCGCATGTCTGTTCTTCTTCCATCTCTCCTTGTCAATCATCAGGCGAGATTTCTGACAGACGAATCATTGATTTCCGAATGTATGCTAGCGTGCAAAACTGCAAAATGTTTCCCGTCTCTGCTTCTTTGCACCCAGACTCCTTGTAATCAATATAGTTGTCAAAACTAGTATACAGGAGTGTATGCGCCGTCGCAGTTGTTGTCATCAGGGAATTGGAACCTCCGACAGATGCATAGAAAAGCATCCTTGAAATGGATTCTTATGTGTACCTCCGTACAACCATATCAAACAGTTCTAACGCTATAAACCAAGGTAGTGTTTTATTTGTTCCCTTGTACTATTGATTTGTTTTCAATCACCGACATTATGTTTTGCACTAGATCTGAAAGCGTTGATCGGGCGCCCACGTTGTCATGCAAACACCAAGGGAAAATACTCCATACTAACCAGGGACGTTACTCTTGTTTACGTAGCCATGGAAATGAGTTCCGGTTGGCAGAGGTATTGATTATCGACTGATAAATGCTATTAAAAGGAAAGCCATGTGGTTCACTTATATACTTTCTTGAAGTTGGATGAATCTAGAATTGTCAGCTTTTGACAGTGCCAATTCCTGTTGCTGTGTCTCCATTTTCCGTGTTCTTTCTGTTATCAAGCTGTTGCCTAGGGACATATTTTGTTTCTCTGAATCCATGAGCGACAGTTCCAGAAATTATTTTATTTCTTACCACCTCGTTTTTGTTTTAATTATAAACACAGCCTTTGACCAGATTTCTGAGTGCTATGGCAAACGTGTCAACAGTTTCTCTTGGTTGTTGTGTTCTCTTTTGAAATGTGTGTATATGT
>CM060314.1:16666086-16668586 GCA_030674185.1 Monoplex corrugatus | reverse complement strand
GTTTCTGTCTCTCTCCGTTTCTCTGTGTCTGTCTCTGTCTGTGTCTGTATGTCTGTCTGTCTGTCTGTCTGTCTGACTGTATGTCTGTCTCTGTCTGTCTGTCTCTGTCTGTCTGTCTCTGTCTGTCCGTCTGTCTGTCTGTATGTCTGTCTTCTCCTCCCTCTCTCTCCCTCGCTCAGTCCCCCCTCTTTCTCAGTATTTATTTTTCTTTCCATTTCTTTCTCTCTCTTTCTCACAGACACATCGACATCCCTCCCACACACTTACGCATGCTCAGTCAGTCTAAACTCTTTACTTCCACAAATCCACGTCAAATAGACGGGAGAAAACCGATTAGTGAAAAAAAAAAAACCAGTTGGAGTTTGCATTACGAGAGAGGCCCTTGTTTAAAAATCAGTCTGCAAAGACAAGGTTTACAGCAAACACGTAGGAATAGAGCGAGCAGAGGTCACAAGTTTACTATGTCCTTGCTGGTCAAAGTATATAGTAAAGGTATATACTCTACCTAACGAAGGATATATTTTCATTTTTGTGATATATCATTTACATGTTATGATGTTTTAATACCTTTTTTGTTTATCTGAAAATTAGGAAAGAAACAGGACTCATAAACGCTTTAAAATTTGACAGTACAATCATATGGGATGTCCGCTAAACAAAGTATGAAACACTAAAGTACAGTCTGCTTCAAAACAACATTGTCTTGTTTTCCACTTTTCCAAATATTCCGACTAAAGTATATGTTAGGAGTGTTAAACATGTTATACATACAATCGTAACTATTTACTCCAAACGAAACCCTAAATTGCTTTGCTCAAATCTCGGTTTCCTAGCCTGTTGGGTTATTATGGAAATAAACTGGTAAAAACGTATTTTTTCAGCCCTGTTTCTTACCAACTCAACGACAAAGACAAAATATTTTGCTCAGTATCTAGCTGATGTTATAGAGATAAGTATCATCATCATCATCATCATCAGGTGCCTTGCCGCATGGCCTTGGCGATCATGGACTTCCATCTGTCTCTATCTCTTGTTGCCTCAAGCATCACTTCCACCCTCTTTGTCCTCAGCCACTCTGCAAGCCCGTCTAGTATATTCTCAATGTGTTTAACTGGTGCTTCTTTCCCTTCTAGCTTTCTCGTCGTGACCAGGTGCTCCAATTCCCTCCTCCTCATAAAATGGCACATATGAATGTTGCCTGCCTTTTCCTAATCTTCCTTATGAATGATCTTTTTGTGTCTGGTTTATTTTCTTTGCTGTCCATGGATCTCTTAACATTCTTCTTAGAAACCACATCTCGGCTGCCTCAATCTTGTTCTGGCTTTGCTTGTTGACTGTCCACGCCTCACAACCGTATATCAGTACTGGTTCATATAACATTCAAGAACTCTCTTCCTGATGTTAATTGATAGGCATTTGTTGGTAAGAATGATTTTCTTCTTCGTGAATGCTGTTTTAGCGTGGCCAATTCTGCTGGCTATTTCGATGTGCATGTGCCGCCTGGTGAAATGATTGTTCCCAGGTATTTAAACTTATCAACCTGTCAGAGATAAGTATACGGGGTTCCAAAATGATACCTCCAATTTGTTTTGAAATATCGTCGGCAAACATATGTAGGTAAACTTCCTGAGAGATGGTTCATCTGAAATAGTAGATTTGATAGCTGATACCGCGTAGTTGATCAAATTATCCTAAACATTATCAAAAATCACACAAAAATGTATACTGTATGTGGAAATGAACACATTGTTCTATTACAACATTTAACATACAATCCAGAACGACGAAAATATATTTTTGTCAAAATGTCAGGTAACCATAAACAATAAGTTTAATGGATTGGAACATGCTAGAGTTCTGATGCCTCATTTTCTGCCCGTTTTCGTGGGGTTTCAATTCCAATTTGCTCATTCCCAATCTTCAACACATAAGCAGGGCCCGAGTTCATTCAGTTGAAGTTCTAGTGACAGAGAAGCCCGTGAGAGCCAATGACGCCAACCGCTGTGGGACCTCCCACCAGAGTAGTCTCTGCATTTGTGCCCGATCTTTTTGGTAAAGTTCAGCAGTGCATGTTCTGATCCGGTTGTACAAAAGTGGGACACCATCTGCTAAAGACAGTCATCGTTTTGTCACAAAAAGCCAGACTGTAGCTCCTTACATTTTTTACCATATCAAAGGGGGCGTTCGTATGATGGCGAAAAGCGGTCAGAGTAGGAGCTCTGGATTCAGCCCATTTTCAGCCAAGTCCAACATGCCCTAAAAAAGAGGTCACCATAATGTTGCTGTCTTTCCGAGCCGTCAACAGGACTTTCCGCAAAATGTGAGACATTTTTCATGACGCTATAATGATTAATGATTCCACGTCCATTGAAATGATGATCATGATACCATGGGTTTCTATCACACAGTGACATTTGTGTGATGGGCTTTCCTGATATGCTCTTGGCGTCAATCATGCCCAGTAAATGCAAAAACCTGCAGCGTTGTTCAAAAGACGTGA
>CM060314.1:16661086-16663586 GCA_030674185.1 Monoplex corrugatus | reverse complement strand
CTAAACCCAAAGATAATAAATGGAGGTAGAAAAAAGAGCAGTTCAGAAGGATGATTAGAGGGGGGAAAAAAGAAAAAAAAAAAAAGAAAAAAAAAAAGAAAAAAAAAGGGGTGGTGGGGTGGTGGTAGCAAACATTGGGTCGATTGAAGGTATAAACACATAAAATTCTGTAGGAGACAGAAAATCAACAGATGATATGAAGTCAAATAGACAAATGTATAGATAGATAAATAAAGTAAATTTTACTTTCGACAGTAGGAAATTACAGTAATGATAAACGCATATGTATAATAGAAATATCATACATGTGTAAACAAATCAATAATTCATGTAATAAGACATAAATAAATCAAGAATAGTAACCATAATCAAGCGCCGTTTTTCTTGATAGGAGAAGAGAGATACAAGCATGATATGGATAACAGTTGGAGAAAAGTGACAAATACAGACAGCAGATAAGAGCCAACCAAACAAACAGACAATATGGCTAACAGATAAGATGGGCAAGCAAGCAAAGCAAAAAACAAACAAACAAACAAAATGAACAAAGGCAATGAGAAATAAAGAAGAAGCAAGAGATAATCAAACACGTCATAGAGTCATCAACAAATCATCGCATATAATACAGAAAGAAATACCGGTTTGTTTGAACTGTTAAAATATCAATAATGTTAAAGAGAAAAAACAAACAAACAAAAAGAACACAAATTATCATTGTGCATACACACACACACACACACACACACACACACACACACACACACACACACACACACACACACACACACACACACACACACACACACACACACACACATTGACTAGATTAGATGTCATAGATTGAAAGGCAGCTGACGTTATTGTTGCTAACTGAGGTAATCTACGACACTGACGTCAGGTATTTAAATAAAGTAACTTTGAAGGAAGAGAGTGATTGAGTGTTTGTGATATTTGGGAGGAGAGTGTTCCATAGTTGTGCACCAGAAAACGATAAACTACTTTTATATATGTCAATTCTTGGACGGATAATTTTGAATTGATTTTGTCTTGAGTTTGAGTACGATCGCACATTCTGATTAAACAAATTGAGAAGATATTGCGGAACATTCCTTTTTGATACTTTAAACATTGTGATACCTTTATTGAACATTAAGTGTGACTTTAGAGGGAGGATTCCTAACTGTTTAAGTTTTTCATCTGTTGTTAAAGTGGGATCTGGCATGATAAGTTTTGCTGCCCTCCTATGTAAGAGAGAGAGAGAGAGAGAGAGAGAGAGAGAGAGAGAGAGGAGAGAGAGAGAGAGAGAGAGAGAGAGAGAGAGAGAGAGAGAGTATAATTCAAATTTCAGTTTCAGTTTCTTAGGATGACGTCTCCACGCCCGGAATGAATTCCATGTGCACTAACGTCACACGGTACCATGTGATAGTGATCATAGATCATGGCACAAGCCTTTAAGCCTGCACAGAAACCCAAGAGCTGGCCAGGTCCTGAGGTCCTACCTAGCCTATGATTAATCACTGCAAGGCAAAGCATGGTGACTACTTGGAACATTAATGTGTCTTGAAGTGACAGATAACACAAGGCAAAGCAGTGTGTGTTTTACCAACTGATACCAACAGTCATCTGGCGGTTTCTATGAGTCGAGGCAAACCCCCTTAGCACTGGCTACAATTTCTCGAGTAAGGACAGGAATAACGAAGTCTTGATCTGTCTCAGCTGATGATCTGACGAAATCGTTGTGACGAAAAGGGGGTTTTGTTTGTGTATTTGTTTGCCTATTTTTTGTTGTTGTTTTTCCTGTTGTTGTTTTTTTCGTTACTCTTTTTTATGTTGTTTGTTTTGTTGTTCTTGTTATCCGAATACTGATTTGTTTGTTTTGTGTGTCTTGTTTCCACAGTACACATTTCCTAATAAAACTAATTGGTTCAGATCGATCAGCGGCATTTCTAGTTCTCACTGAGAGATCAGAGGCATTTCTTGTTCTCACTGAGAGAGAGAGAGAGAGAGAGAGAGAGAGAGAGAGAGAGCGAGAGAGACAGAGAGAGAGACAGAGAGAGAGAGAGAGACAGACAGACCGACCGACCGACCGACCGACAGACCGACCGACCAACCGACAGACAGACAGACATACAGACAGACACAGAAACAGTGAGAGAGAGAGGGGGGATGAGAGAGAGGGAGAGAGAGAAGAGAGAGAGAGAGAAGGGAGAGAGAGAAAGAGAGAGAGAGAAAGAGAGAGAGGGAGAAAGAGAGAAAAGAGAGAACGAAAGAGGACGACAGATAGAAAGAGAAAGAGAGAGAGAGCAAAAGAGAGAGAAGCAGAGAGAGTGAACAAAAGAGAGAGAAGGAGAGAGAGAGAACAAAAGAGAGAGAAGGAGAGAGAGATAGAGAGAGAGAGTGAGAGAGACAGACAGACAGACAGACAGACAAACTTACAGACAGACAGACACAGAAACAGTGAGAGAGAGAGAGGGGGGATGAAAGAGAGGGAGAGAAAGAG
>CM060314.1:16646086-16648586 GCA_030674185.1 Monoplex corrugatus | reverse complement strand
GTTTCTAGGTGATGATGGCTGCGACAATGTTCATACTTTTTACTGCGTGTTCTGAACATTACGTTGATTCAAAAGAATGTTTGCTTGATATCTGCAAAATTTATGATTTCAGTATGCTAAATAGTGATGGCCCAGTCATGAAAAAAGGGATTCAAAATGCACTTGCATGAGCATGCAGAACTAGATCAGGAAAGATGGAAAGGTGGGAGAGAGAGAGAGAGAGAGAGAGAGAGAGAGAGAGAGAGAGAGAGAGAGAGAGAGGAGTGAGGAAGAGACAGAGATACAGAGAGACAGAGGCAGAGACAAAGACCCAGAGAGACAGAGACAGAGACAAAGACAGAGAGAGAGAAAGAGAGACAGACAGACAGACAGGAAGAGAGAGAGAGAGAGACAGAGAGAGAAAGAAGAGAGAGAGAGAGAGAGAGAGGAGAGAGAGAGAAAGAGATAAAGAAACAGAGATATTCATAAGGAATATGTGTTGTTTAGTTTGTGTCATATCTTAGTTAAAACACATGTAGCAGGAGAAATAAGAACAACATGACTTCAAGACAGAGAATTAAATCATGGAAATCAGGTCAGAGACTGCGATTCTTCTGTTTCTTGTCCAGATTCGCAGTCATCCTAAGGTCAACATTTACGGCTGGGGACACACTTAGCACCACCATTATTGTGAAGCTGTCTTGGTTATATCATGACCTATAAACACTTCTGCGTAATAAAGTGAGGCTGAGAGTTATTGCAAGGCTAGCATATCTAATAGACAAACCAGTACTTGGGCTGTCTGGCAAGAACTGTCTGATGTGGAGGCATAAGGTAGACACGGGGAAAAATCAAAACAATTTTTTTGTGTGTCTTGTCTAGTGTCCCAGTTTCTAGGTGATGATGGCCTGCGACAATGTTCATACTTTTTACTGCGTGTTCTGAAATTATTCAAAAGAATGTTTGCTTGATATCTGCAAAATTTATGATTTCAGTATGCTAAATAGTGATGGCCCAGTCATGAAAAAAGGGATTCAAAATGCACTTGCATGAGCATGCAGAACTAGATCAGGAAAGATGGAAAGGTGGGAGAGAGAGAGAGAGAGAGAGAGAGAGAGAGAGAGGGGAGAGAGAGAGAGAGAGAGGAGAGAGTGTGTGTTTGTGTGTGTGTGAGGAAGAGACAGAGAGACAGAGGCAGAGACAAAGACCCAGAGAGACAGAGACAGAGACAAAGACAGAGAGAGAGAAAGAGAGACAGACAGACAGACAGGAAGAGAGAGAGAGAGAGACAGAGAGAGAAGAGAGAGAGAGAGAGAGAGAGAGAGAAAGAGATAAAGAAACAGAGATATTCATATGGAATATGTGTTGTTTAGTGTGTGTCATATCTTAGTTAAAACACATGTAGCAGGAGAGATATAAAAGAACAACATGACTCAGAGACAGAGAATTAAATCATGGAAATCGGATTAGAGACTGCGAATTGTTTTTACATGCGTATAAAGTAATTTTCGGCTCTATAGCAACCAGATTGGCGTCATGCCTTGATGTGAGCATAGTAGGCTGGGGAAAACATAGCAACATTATTTCTGAAGCTGTCTGTGGTTTAGGTAGATGGCTCAAACGTGCTCGTTATAAGTGAGCTGGGTTATGCAAGATTAGTGATCAAAGAAACTGATCTGCACTTAGATTCATATGTAAATGTGATGGAGTATAATAGAGCAGGGGAAGAAAATCAAAAGTGAGGTAGGGAGAGAGAGAGGAGAGAGAGAGAGGAGGGAGAGGAGAGGAGAGAGAGAGAGGAGGAGAAGAGAGACAGAGAGTGAGAGAAAGACAGAGAGAGAAAGGGGGAAGCCATAGATAGATAGATAGATAGATAGATGGATAGATTGATAGACAGACAGACAGATAGATAGATGGATACATAGATAGATTTATAGATAGATAGATAGATAGATGGATAAATATATATAGATATATAGATAGATGTAGATAGACATATAGATAGATAGAGAGAGATGCAGAGAGAGAGAGAGAGAGAGGAGAGAGAGAGAGAGAGAATGCAGAGAGAGAGAGAGATGTGGAGAGAGAAATATAGAAAGGTGCAGAGAGAGAGAGAGAGAGAGAGAGAGAGAGAGAGAGAGAGAGGAGAGAGAGAGAGAGAGGTGCAGAGAGGAGAGAGATAGATAGACACAAAGAGAGAGAGAGAGAGAGAGAGAGAGAGAGAGAGAGAGAGAGAGAGGAGAGATGCAGAGACACAGACAGATAGAGAGACACAGACAAAAAGAGAGAGACAGAAAGAGAGAGAGACAGAGACATAGAGAAACAGAGACAGAGACAGTGAGAGAACGCACGCATTCAGAGGCAGCATCAGGCTGTTCAGCTTAGAAACGTGAAGACAAAATGTCTGTACTTACTTCATGGAGAAACATGGGGGTGTGGGTGGGGTGGCTGACCTCATGACACAGGCACAGTAGATCATGGAAATAGGTTTAAAGGCAATTTTCGTTGCTTTTGTATGGAC
>CM060314.1:16606086-16633586 GCA_030674185.1 Monoplex corrugatus | reverse complement strand
GTATCAGTGGCGTCGGTGCATATTTTTTTTCTTTAAAACGTTGAGACACCGTCTCCAGAAACTGAACTAAAACAACAACAGCAAACAAACAACAACAACAACAACAACAACAACATCTAACAACAAACACGACAAACAAATGTATTTATTCATCATTATTATCATTCTTATAAGCATGTATTATTGTTTTGTTTATTTATTTACTATTTTCTTTTTGTTTATTTGTCTAAAATCAGTTAAGTGAATAGACATTAAACCAATGACCACCACCACGACAAACAACAACAACATATAGCAACAAAAACTACAAACAAACAACAGCAATAACAACATCTAACAAAATAAAAAACAAACAAACAAACAACGAACAACAACAACGATGACAATGACGACGACGACAAATATATGTTTAATCATTGCAAAGAATGTGTAACCCGCATGGTGCGTAATCATATTCATTTTCAACTTGTCATTAAGATGTCTGATAATTTTGTTCAATAAATCGTTTAAGAATAAAAGGGAAGCGGGTTGAATATCTGTTTGTGCTTGCTGTTTTTGTTTTGATTGACCTGGATTGGTTCCCTGGATTTTATCAGATTCATTTCTTTGTCACAACGAGATTTTAGCGCGGGAAATGCAGGTTTATTTCGTTCGGGGTGGGGGAGGGAGGAAGTATGTCAGCTTCAAGCGAGGTCACTACTTTTTGTATGCGTGTGTTCTTTCTCTTCTTCCTTCCTGTATGCGTCTTCGACGTGCACCCAACATCTCGTCCAGTCCACATATACTCGCCTAATAATAATGATAATAATAATAATGGTAATGATGATAATATAATAATAATAATAATAATAATAATAATAATAATAATAATAATATGATAATAATAATAATAATGATAATAATATAATAAAAATAATAATAACAATAATAATAATATAATAATAATAGTAATAATAGTAATAATAGTAATAATAGTAATAATAGTAATAATAGTAATAATAATAATAAATGGCTTGTATATAGCGCTATTCTCCTGCACGTAGGTAAAGATTCACTGTGCTTTACATTAATTAGTTCATTTTTTCCCAATCAGCCTTATGCCTAGTGTTCAATTATACTAACTCCCACTCCTAGTCCCTCCACCCTCCCCCAACACACACGCTAGCACATCTGTTGTATGCAAGTACTAATATATGTTACTGAATCAGAAAGATCAAAAATCATGTTTCATTACTGGTAGTATTTATCGAAAATATGAGTTTTGAGTCCTGCCTTGAAAGAAGAGGGAGATGATGACAGCGGAGAGTCAAAGGCAGATCGTTCCAGACAAGTGGGGCCTGGCAACGAAATGCCAGGTGTCCTATGGTTTTGTATTTTGATTTTGATTTTGCCAGAAGCTTCTGGCTGCTTGGCTAATGCAGTTGAGAGAGTGTGGGAACTATCATCCTGAAAAGTCGATGGAAAGAGATGGACCCAGCACGTAATACTAAGGTAGCAGGATAACATGACCTGGACTGCCCTTCACTGGACACCTAAGGGAAGACGAAAGAGAGGGACAGCTGGTGACGAACAATAAGAGACCTCAAGGCCCTGAATCATAGGCTGGAGTACTATATCGACCCTTTGACTCCCGCACCCTATCCACCATCTGCGAAAACTAAACTCGTTGACTCTTTCACCCTATCCACCAGCTCCCTGCAGGAAGCCGGTGAACAGGGTGAGGGAATCAAAGGGTTAAGTATTTGCTCTGAGAGCATGGTTGACAATACGAGATGCTGGTGCACAGGGCACGGGAGTTATAGGGTTAAGGATGGCTCAGAAATGACAAAAAGCAGAGACTATACCAATGACATAGGCAGTAAATAAGTAAATAACGAGCGTGTTGCTGTTTGCCAGTTAACGTTATTCGTTTTTGCCTCATGTTTCCTTTTTTTTTTACAAAATGTTGCCGGGGACATTTCTGTTCCAATTACGAACTAGGAAAACACACACACACACACACACACACACACACACACACACACACACACACACACACACACACACACACACACAGGCACGCGCGCACACACACACACACACACACACACACACACACACACACACACACACACACACACACACACAAATAGAAATAGAACGCGTATTTGATACAACAAAACGGGACTGGCGATAAATGTTGTCCAACTGTCCTTTGTCAAGGAAATACAAACGACTGCAAAGAATACACGCACATACCAATAGTCCTCTGTGCTAAGTCCTTGCTGCATGTGTATTAATTGTCTTTTATGTACACTTTTGAGTGCCTATCAATTAACATCAGAAAGAGAGTCCTTGAATGTTATATAGAACCAATACTGTTGTACGGATGCGAGGCGTGGACAGTCAGCAAGCAAAGCCAGACCAGGATCGAGGCAGCCGAGATGTGGTTTCTCAGAAGAATGTTGAGAGTTCCATGGACAGCAAAGAAAACAAACGATACAGTCTTGATGGAGGCAGACACAAGTAGATCACTGATAAGGAAGATTAGGAAAAGACAGGCAACATTTATAGGCCATTTTATGAAGAAGGGGGATTTGGAGCACCTGGACACAACGGGAAAGCTGGAGGGAAAGAGAGCACCAGATAGACCCAGGGAGAGAATGCTGGACGGACTTGCAGAGTGGCTGGGGGTGAGGAGGGTGGGGGAAACGCTAGGGGCAACGAGAGATAGAGATGGATGGAAGTCCATGGTTGCCAACGCCATGCGGCAGGGCACCTGATGATGATGATGATGATGATGATGATACGCTTTTGACAAAGGTGGACATTGTCGAAACTTGCTTCTGTCTTGTTTTGATATATCAAATACACAGTCTGATTGCGTTTCTGTATTTTCCTGATTCGTACTTGCTAGACACGATTGCAATTGCCTTAATTCAGAATCCATTTGTTGCAGCTAGGTGCTTACTACATACTTGGATTTAGTTTATTGTCACCTGCGAAAGATTCGCTCCTAGATATCCACTCAATAGCTTGTGAAGGAGAGGGGGGAGGGAGGGAGGGATACTTCCTATCTGACAGGGAATCGAACCTAGGTGTCTCACAAACAGGGGGTGATTCATCCACAAAGCCACACACTACAACAGTTATTTCATAATGGCTACCTGGCTGAACCTATCTCTCAGTGACAAAAAAAGCTACTTACTGCGTAGCTTTCATCGGCGATCCGGCCGACTTCTTCAGCGCAACTGCTGGGTTGAGAACTGGCTTCAGTGCGCACGGCGCATGATGAGCACGGCTTACCACCCCCTTAAAAAACGTACCTCTCATCTCAGCAACTTGAAACTTTTACATCCCCTCGAAGTATTCTCCGTTGGCTAGGATGCAAAGTTCAAGCCTCCTACGCCAATTCTCAAGCGCCCTCTGATAGTCGGTTTTAGGCAGACCAGACAACTCTGATCTTACGGCTTTGGCGAGGTCTTGTACCCGGTCAAACTTACGCCCAGCGAGCTTTTCCTTCAGAACAGGGAACAGCCAGAAGTCGCATGGGGCCAAGTCGGGGCTGTAGGGTGGGTGGTCCAAAACTTGGATCCCTTGCTCGCTCAGGAAGGTTGTGGTGACCTTCGCCTTATGGGCACTGGCATTGTCATGCAGAAGAAGGGTCCTCTGGGTGCCGACGGTTGGGCGCTGCTCATGGATTTTTCCTACAACTTTGGGGAGCACAACTTGGGTATAGTAGGAGGCAGTGATTGTTGATTTCTCAGGCAAAATGTCAATTGCCACAAGGCCTTGCGTGTTGAAAAAAATAGAAAACAGTCGCTTGCGACTCTGGAATCCTGGGCGAAGAACAACTGGTCGGTCTCCGTCAGGGCCAACCCACATGCGGTTGCAGCGTTTGTTGGGGATGCCGTAGAATGTGAGCCAACTCTCATCTCCCGTCACTAAGTCACACAGTCGTTTTGGCCCGTTGGGCTCAAACTCATCGAGCAGTTTGCGTGAACATGCCACCCGCTGCTGCTTCTGATCATCACTTAAGAGATGTGGCACCCATCTTGCAGCCAGTTTTCTCATGTGAAGGTCTTTGTGCAGAATGTTGTTAATGGTGCCAATTGAAAGCTCACATGCCTCGCTTAATTCCCGCACAGTCGAATGTGGATCCTCCTCTATCAGTCTTTTCACATATGCAATGTTTTGTTCGTTCCGAGCTGGTAAAGCTCGCTCTGCACGATTACCCCAATCAGATGGCACTCTACCTGCTTCTAATTGTTTGACCCACCTGCAAACTGTGCGGTAAGACACACAATCCGTTCCGTAAACAGCTTGCAAATCTGCGTGTATCTTCCTACAATCGTCACCAAGTTGTAGCCTTGTGAAAGTGTAGAAACGAAATTGCTCATTGGTGACGTCCATTTTTTTCAGGCTCAGCTATTTGAAACACATTTGTAATTACGTCATACTCCGAGTTGCGTCATGATGTCAACTTTATTTTCTGCATGCTAATCAGGTAAACTTTAAAGTTGTGTTTGGTATAAACATTTTTCTGTGCGTTGCTTCGTTTTCAAACGGCAAGCCTAGTGTCATCTTAAATTGAACAACCCTCGTAAACCATTCTTATTTAGACTCACTTGTCATTATACATGATCAAACAAAAAACTCAAGCTGCCAGGCGAGCTGTCCACATTACAGTATGTTGTTGCACAGTCTGCGTCTTCGATAGGCGTTCAATGCTGGATGATTTCATGGTTTTGATGGAAACCACCACCCACTGACAGGACTTAAAAGATCTTTAACGTGAATAATCCATAAGCTTATACACATGGAGGAGGTTTAGGCACTGGGAGGTCCGCTCACATTTTGACCTGGAAGATTGGAAAAAAAAATCTGCCCGTTACCCATCAGGCGAGGATTACACACACGGAATGAACCCAGAACCCTCCGATTGAAAGTCTGACATTTACCCACTTGGCTACCGGCATACCGATTGAAATCATCCATCGTTCTAAAATAGAGTGATCAATGATAACAAATCTTTTACTGGAGTTTGCTCTGTGTATACATCGATTATCAGAACCACGTAGCGCACCGGGTTCATGCTAGGTTTGTCAAACTGCAAATGTTAAGCTTGCACATATACGTGTGTCGCTTTTGCGTGGCATATCAGGGTACGGTAGGCATCCCTGCAGCATGCTGTGAGTTTTATTGAGCCACCTGAAACACACAGTTGTTTAGAGCCAGACTAGTCTAACTCACAACCCATCTGTATTTAAGGTAGAATAGTCTGGTTCTGTGACATTCTAATTATCGACTGAGAAAACAGCATCTACCTTCTCCACCCTTACTTTCACACCCACTCCATCTCCACCCATCCACTCATGCACACACACACACACACACACACACACACACACACACACACACACACACACACACACACACACACACACACACACACACACACACACACACACCACACGCACACACACACACACTTTACTCCCAACTTTTTCCCGCCATAGTTATTAGCTATTTCGTCCTGACTTCTTTGCTCGTCTTTTCATTTTTTGTTTTGTTTTTTTGTTCAATCTTCCTTTGAAAACAAAACAAAACAAAACAAAATAAAGAAGCAAGAAAAAACAAACAAACAGACAAACAAACAAACAAACAAACAAACCAACAAACAAACAAACGGGAGATAATCTTTATATCTTTATGACCAGAGAGTGTTTTGTGTGTGTGTTTTCTCTGCCCCTGTCTCATAAACTGGTAAGTACTCAGGAACACTAAAAGAAAGAAAGCGACATAAAAGAGGATTTTTAGCGTAGAATTTCCAGAAGGTGGGAAATCTCTTTTTACTGAAAGATACCCCAGCGTCTCATCGAGGGTAATGAGACATGATTTCCATAAGAAAATAGTACGTGTTCGTTTATAAATAGCCACAGTAAGTTCCCATACGCATGTTCTCTTCTTTTGCAAATATATTTTTTGTTCCTATTTTTCCTGGATGCGTATTTCCATGTTCTTTTGCCCATTCTATGCAGGCGGTATGCTTCTGCACAGTCTGAGTACATCTTTCGGTAGGCGTCATCATCATCAGGTGCCATGCCGCATGGCGTTGGCGATCATGGACTTCCATCTGCCTCTCTATCTCTCGTTGCCCCTAGCATCTCCCCCACCCGCCCGTCCTCAGCCACTCTGCAAGTCCGTCCAGCATTTTCTCCCTGGGTCTACCTGGTGCTCTCTTTCTCTCCAGCTTTCCTGTTGTGACAAGGTGCTCCAAATCCCCCTTCCTCATAAAATGGCCTTTAAATGTTGCCTGTCTTTTCCTTATCTTCCTTATGAGTGATCTACTTGTGTCTGCCTCCATCAAGACTGTCACGTTTGTTTTCTTTGCTGTCCATGGAACTCTCAACATTCTTTTTAGAAACTACATCTCGGCTGCCTCAATCTTGTTCTGGCTTTGTTTGTTGACTGTCCACGCCTCGCATCCGTACAACAGTATTGGTTCTATATAACATTCAAGAACTCTCATCCTGATGTTAATTGATAGGCATTTGTTGGTAAGACTGCTTGTCATCTTCTTGAATGCTGTTTTGGCTTGGCCGATTCTGCCGGCTATTTCTGATATGCATCTGCCGTCTGATGAAATGATCGTTCCCAGGTATTTGAATTTATCAAACTGGTTCGGTAGGCGTATATGATGGATATTCAAATATTTCCATAAGTCAAACACTGACATGACTTTAAGCTCTTCGTAAATATTGACTCTGCTTGCCATGTGTGAGTGTGTGTGTGCGTGTGTGTATGTTCAGCGCTTAGATTTGATTTTTATCGAGATTTTCGCTATATAAATATTGTAATTATTATATATATATATATATATAATATATATATATATATATATATATATATATGCATGCATGTATGTATGTATGTATGTGCGTATGTATGTATGTATGTATGCATATATGTATGTATGTGTGTATGTGTGTATGCATGTATGCATGTATTGTCAGAATTGAAATTTAACGTAATATTTGTATCTATAAGTAATAAAACTTAACGTGTGCATGGCTTTGCAGAGATCGAAACTTAACGTATGTATCTATTCAGAGAAAATGAAACTGAACGTCCGTTCGTCTTGACACAGTTTGAAGCATAACTGCTTATGTATTAACATAATTTGCCACATAATGCATGTGTGTACTGGAAAAAAAAAACCATGTAAAAAACGTATCTATTTATCAAAAGAAAACGAAACGTAATGTATGAATTGACGAAGTTTGATGTCTAAGAACAAACAAACAAACAAAAAAACAAAAAAACAAGCAAATAAACAAACAAAAACATGTAAACAACGTATATGTGTATCGAAAGAAAACGAAACGTTATGTATACATTGACAGATTTGAAGTCTAACGTGTATATACTCTGACTCAATATATTAAAACATAACGCATGTAAAAGAGAGAGAGAAGATGACACTTAATGCATGTATGTACAAAAGAAATTTGAAACTTAACGCATGTATCTGTTGCTTTAATTTGAAAGCTAACGGATCCATGTGCTGAGAGAAAATGGCTCCTAACGGATGCATCCATTGACAGAATTTGAAATTTAACGTGTTCATGTGTTGAAATCATTGGAAACTTAACATGCGCATTCCATTTCAAACTTTCCTTTTAGAAATAGAAATAAATGGTAAGTAAAAACGGTAAGTCAGGTTAGAGAACGAGAACGGGTTTGTTTGTTTGTTTGTTTGTTTGTTTGTTTGTTTGTTTGTTTGTTTGTTGTTTGTTTTGTTTGTTTGTTGGTTTTTATTGTGCCGTCTACATGGTACTGTGATAATCGCTGGTATGTGGTTTGGGGAATCCACCCACTCCTTGGTATTTTAGGTGAGTGGTTGAGGACAGAGAGAGTGGGAGATATACTTGCAGCGACAAAGGATAGATTTGTATGGAAGACCATGATCGCCAACGCCATGCGTCAGAGCACTCCATACTGATGATGAGATACAGACTGATCTATTCACCCAGCCTTATATTTTTGATGTCATAGATATTCATCCACCGATATGTACTTTCACTTCTTATTACTGATCATGTGGCATCGGGAAGTCTTTCGGTGTATCTATCACCATAGGCATATGTGTGTGTATAACAGGTCTGGTGATGATGATGACGTTAAGGGGGCAGACCTACCCAGATTTCAGTACCAAAATTGTGATGTTCAGTGTTTCAGTTCTAATTAACCGATCACCATGATATTTGGCAAGAAGATACCTCAGACAGTATTCTTTGGATTGCATATCTTTGTAGGGTCTGTGAATTATGAAAAGTTGACAAAAAATAATTAATTAAAAAATGTTCTCGCGAAAATGAAAAAAAATATAGTACATACTGTGACATTTATAACTACATATATATTCATGTTAGGAATTTGATATTTAGTGAGCAAACACATCTGTATAGTATGTATGGCATGTAGTAAAATCTTAGCACTACTATCATTATTTTCTGCACAATCATCACACCGATTTTTAGAATAATTTTAATAAAAAAAATTGTAATACAACTTTTTATAAAATTGTTTCTTTCGAGCAGAACTGCAAGATTTTACTACCGGCTATAGGTACTTGTCCCTGCTATATGTGTGCCAAATATCAAGGAAATCGGACGAAAACTTCTGAACATATTATGTCTGATGTATACATCAGGGTAGGTCTGGGTAGGTCTGCCCCCTTAAGGTATGGGCATACGTATGTGTGATATAACAGTGTCTCTGTTTGTATTACACTCTGTTTTATCATACCTTTAGCTAAGCTAGTTAGAACTGTATTGCTGCTAACGCAGGGAGTCATGGCATAGATCCTCAGACAGGCTACTTGTTTTTGTTTGTTGTTGTAGTCGTTGCTGTTGTTTATTGCTTTATATCAACCCTCGGACTCCTCTATCTCCCAACTGAAAAAAATAAAAATATCCCTTCGACTCTCTCACGCAGTCCTCCAGCTTCCCCTGCACAAAAAAGTAACCATTTGAGCTCCCCACCCTATCAACCAACTTCCTACATGAAGCTGGTGATAGGGCGAAGCAGTCAAAGGGTTAAGGTTTTGCTTTGTTGGCATGGTTGACAATACCGGATGATGGTGTACATGATGCGGTAGTCAAAAGGTTAAGAGGCCCCAGCCCCATTACTTCATTTGGCTAATACGCCAATCTGATAACGCAGGGATTGTAGGTTCGAATCTAAGACAAACCGATTTCCTTTTTCAACGTGGGTTGGCAGGCACTTTCGATAGAGCCCTGGACACAATACATGTCTGGATTTCAGTCATAGCCGGCAGCATTTAAACAAACTGGCCTGTTCACTGCCTGACAAGCATCCTTACCAACGAATGCCTATCAATTTACATCAGGAAGAGAATTTTCTGAATGTTATATAGAACCAATGCTGTTGTACGGATGTGAGGCGTGGACAGTCAACAAGCAACGCCAGAACAAGATTGAGATGGTCGAGATGTGGCTTCCAAGAAGAATGTTGAGAGTTCCATGGACAGCAAAGAAAACAAACGAGACAGTATTGAAGGAAGCAGACACAAGAAGATAATTCATTAATGAAGAAGGAAAAGACAAGCAACACCAATAGGCTTTTTTATGAGGAAAGGGGAATTAGAACACCTGGTCACAACAGGAAAGCTGGAGGGAAAGAGACCACCAGGTAAACCTAGGGAAAAAAAACATTGGACGGACCTGCAGAGTGGCTGAGGACAGAGAGGGTGGAAGATGTGCTTGCGGCAACAAGGGATAGATACATATGGAGGGCCATGATCGCCAACGCCATGTAGCAGGGCACATGATGATGATAATGATGATGGCCGTGTCAGTTTAGCATTTCATTGCTCCTCCCCCCCCCCCTCGACTTTCCCTGTCCCCATTTCAAGCCCTTACCGGTGTAAAGGATTTTGCATAGGCTCGAGGTGTCTGCCAGATAATTGCTGGAAGGCTTGGGTAAAGTGCATAAGTATAATGGAATTGTCTGGGTGCGATGTATCCCTCAAAAAAACGCAAACTGTCTTGTACACGTGTAATGGGCATTGCATACACATCATCATCATCATCATCAGGTGCCCTGCCGCATGGCGTTGGCGACCATGGACTTCCAACCATCTCTATCTCTCTTTGCCCCCAGCATCTCCCCCACCCTCCTCATCCCAGCCACTCTGCAAGTCCGTTCAGCATTCTCTCCCTGGGTCTACCTGGTGCTCTCTTTCCCTCCAGCTTTCCCTTGTGACCAGGTGTTCTAATTCGCCTTTCCTCATAAAAAAGCCTATAAATGTTGCTGTCTTTTCCTAATCTTCCTTATGAATGATCTACTTGTGTCTGCCTCCATCAAGACTGTCTCGTTTGTTTTCTTTGCTGTCCATGGAACTCTCAACATTCTTCTTAGAAATCACATCTCGGCTGTCTCGATCCTGCTCTGGCTTTGCCTGCTGACTGTCCACGCCTCGTATCCGTACAACAGTATTGGTTCTATATAACATTCGAGGACTCTCTTACTGATGTTAATTGATAGGCATTTGTTGGTAAGAATGCTTGTCATCTTCTTGAATGCTGTTTTGGCTGCGCCGATTCTGCCAGCTATTTCCGATGTGCATCTGACTCTGATGAAATGACCGTTCCTAGGTATTTGAACTTATTAACCTGTGTCAAGGTTGTGCCATTTGCTGTTATTTTGCATGAGGGGATTTCATGTTTTTTACTGATCACCATGACTTCAGTCTTCCTGCTGTTTAGTTCCAACCCCTTACTTTTGCTTTCTATTTCTAGTATATTCACAAGGTTTTGTAGGTCCCTTTCATTTTCTGCAATTAGCACGGTGTCATCTGCGTGCCGAATGTTGTTTATCATTTTCCCTCCAACCTTTAATCCAGGGTCTTCTTCTAGGTTTCTCATGGTGTTTTCGCTGTATAGTGAAAACAGATCTGGTGACAAAACACAACCCTGTCTGACTCCTCTTTTGATGTTTTGAAAAGAGCTTATAGTGCATACACATGAGTTTGAAAAAAAGAAATGTTCTATATGAAGATAGTTTAATAATAATTATATCAAATAATAATGTGAGTAGTAGTAGTAGTAGTAGTAGTAGTAGTAGTTAGTAGTAGTAGCAGAGTAGTGGTGTTAATATTAGAAGAGTAGTAGTAGTAGTGTGGTGGTGGTGGTGGTGGTAATAATAAGAGGAGGAAGAGGAGGAATAGTAGTAGTAGTAGTATAGTAGTACTAGTAGTAGTAGTAGTAGTAGTAGTAGTAGTAGTAGTATGATAGTAGAGTGTTAGTAATACTATTATTGTTGTTATTATCATTAGTATTATCATTTGTTGTAGTAGTAGTAGTAGTAGTAGCAGCAGCAGCAGCATAGCAGCATCAGTAAATGGTAAAGTGTAGTAGATAGTACATGCAGTAGTAGTAGTAGCAGTAGTAGTAGTAGTAGTAGTAAGTAGTAGTGAGTAGTAGTAAGTAAGTAGTAGTAGTAGTAGTAGTAGTAGTAGTAGTAGCAGCAGCATAGCAGTAGCAGTAGCAGTCGAGTAGTAGTAGCGGCAGCAGCAGCAGCAGCAAGAATCGTAGTACACCCCGTAGGAAGCGGCGGACTGCCGATATGCACATCGAAGATCATGAAAATTATATCTGTATCAAGTGGTTTATGGAAGCGTAAAAAAAACACTCCGGCAACTGGAAAGTGGTTTCCAAGAACAACGTTGAGATTTTCGTGGACATCAAAGAAAACAACGAAACAGTATTAAAGGAGACAAGACACAAGAAGATCATTAATAAAGACGACAAGGAAAAGACAAGCACCATTTATAGGAAGTTTCATGAGGAAAGAGAAATCAGAACACCTGGTAGAGGGAAAGAGAACACCAGGTAGACCCAGGGAAAAAAAAAAATATTAGACGGACTTGCAGGGTGGTTGAGGACAGATGATGATGATGATGATGATGATGATGATGATGATGATGATGATGATGATGATGATGATGATGATGATGATGATGATGATGATGATGATGATGATGAAAAATCACCCAACAAGTACGCCCACAGACAATGCAAACTGTGAAAAGTCAGGGCGGAGTGTGTGGTCATCTCGTCTATAAACGCGGGTTCGCTACACTTCACCTAAAAAAATCTATAAACACACACACACACACACACACACACACACACACACACACACACACACACACACACAAACACACACACGCATGCACGCACGCACGCACGCACGCACGCACGCACACACACACACACACACACACACAAACCACAAAAAGCCTGATTAAGTGTAATATAATGCACGGTGAGCCCAAAGGTATAGAGAACAGCGCCTTGCAAGAACGATGTATAATTTGCAATGGCGATACAAAACAGCAATCAAGAAGATGACAAAATTCTTACCAACAAATGCCTATCCATTAACATCAGAAAGAGAGTCCTTGAATGTTATATAGAACCAATACTGTTGTACGGATTCGAGGCGTAGACAGTCAGCAAGCAAAGCCAGAGCAAGATCGAGGCAGCCGAGATGTGGTTTCTAAGGAGAATGTTGAGAGTTCCATGGACAGCAAAGAAAACAAACGAGACAGTCTTGATGGAGGCAGACACAAGTAGATCACTCATAAGGAAGATTAGGAAAAGACAAGCAACATTTATAGGCCATTTTATGAGGAAGGGGGATTTGGAGCACCTGGTCACAACGGGAAAGCTGGAGGGAAAGAGAGCACCAGGTAGACCCAGGGAGAGAATGCTGGATGGACTTGCAGAGTGGCTGGGGATGAGGAGTGTGGGGGAGATGCTATGAGCAACGAGAGATAGAGATAGTTGGAAGTCCATGGTCGCCAACGCCATGCGGCAGAGCACCTGGTGATGATGATGATAGTGTCTAATTTCCGCTGTGAATATAGCATTACAGGCAGATCGTGAGTGTATGCAATGTTCCTGTGCATATGTTATTTGAACAGAGAACGGAATTTATACGGATATTTGATACAACCTTGACATTATATTTTTGCAGTTGAAATGTGCATACATGGATCTTTGTGACTCGTGCTGTAAAAGTAAGGTGTAATTCGTTGTTTTTTTTGAAGATACCAAGTTATTGATGGGATTGGAACGGGCACGGTGAATCCTTCTCTGCTAATGTGAAAATGAAACATTTTGGACAAGGCTGCAAGTGTTAATGCCATTTCAAATGCCATAAGAGCCTTTTCGTTGTTTTGTGGAAACGCGGAAGAAAGTTCCAGAGCATTTGCTATTATGTTTTCCTCAGCAACCACTATAACAGCGATTTTGTCAATTTTGACCGGTTTGTTCTGAGCGGCTTTTCACAGTGTTGTGAAGCTGACACCACAAACTTTAAGACGATGTGAAATGGACTATCACGTTACCTGCGAGGCGTCGAGATTATGGTGCGGGTGCAAAAACTGATGGTTTGTGATAATTTCAAAGAAGCATCGTCGAAGGGTTTCACCATAATTGATCGAAGCTATGGCTTTTTAATGATGAGTGAATTTTACCATTAAATTTATCGTACACCTAAAAAAAGACCTAAAAAAAAGAAGATACAACTTAAATACCGATTTCAGCCATCTAGACCTACCCACTTTTCTTAGGCTGTATGTCGTTTCACTTACGTGTGACTTCTTCCCCTGACTGTCAGGGCTGGTCATATTCAACCCCCTTTTTTTTCCATTAGCTTACCCACCACCCTCCACTAATTTCCTTCACCCTACTGTGGTCTGGTGTCAGATGACGAAGGAAACATGTATGGTATTTAGCAAATATAATTATGCCCATGGGCGGCTGTTAGGAATGACAGAAAACATGTACTCTATATGAACACGCGTTTCAATTTTAATTATTCTTATTAACAGGCTGACTAGCTCTATTGATACAGCTGCGGATTGAAGATCTGATGTCTTGAGTTCAATCCTACCTCGTCGTCGTTATCATCATCACCATCATCATCATCATCATCATCATCATCATCATCATCATCATCATCATCATCATCATCATCATCATCATCATCGTTGTCGTCGTCGTCGTCGTCGTCGTCATCATCATCATGTGCTCTGTCGCATGGCGTTGGCGATCATGCCCGTCCATATGAATCTATCCTTTGTCGCTGCAACTACATCTCCGAACCTGTCTTCAAACTTTGCGAGAGTTCATGCAGTTTTTTTTTTCTCTCTAAGTCTACCTGGCGTCGGGTTTTTTTTGTGTTTGTTAGTTTTTTTTGTTTTGTTTTGTTTTGTTTTGTTTGTTTTTTGTTATTATTATTACCTCCGGCTTTCCTGTTGTGGCCTGATGGTCTACGTTTTCATGCCTCATAAAATGTCCTATAAATGGTGCCTGTCTTATCCTAATCTTCGTCGTAAATGGTCTTCTCGTGTCTGCCTCTTTCAAGACTGTCTCGTTTGTTTTCTTCACTGTCCATGGAACTCTTTACATTCTTCACAGAAACCATACATCAGCTAACTTATCCCCATTTTGCAGCTTAAAACCTAACCTAATCACTTGCTGTCATGTGCTTCAGCTATTCTAGTGATGTCACATTAGTGTTTCAAAAGTCTGTTTCCCTTCCGCCTTTTCCGTGTCAAGAGTTGACCAGCGCATGGGGATTTGTGAAGACTTAAAGAGTCCGCCAGACAGATAGGATAGAGAGCATAAGGACTTGTCCGAGTGCGATGTATCTCATCATCATCATCATCATCATCATCATCATCATCATCATCATCATCATCATCATCATCATCATCATCATCATCATCATCATCATCATCATCATCATCATCATCAGGTGCCCTGCCGTATGGCGTTGGCGATCATGGACTGCCATCTGTCTCTATCTCTTGTTGCCCCAAACATCTCCTCCACCCTCCTCGTCTTCAGCCACTCTGCAAGTCCGTCTAGCATTTTCTCCCTGGGTCTACCTGGTGCTCTCTTTCCCTCCAGCTTTCCCGTTGTGACCAGGTGCTCCAAATCCCCCTTCCTCATAAAATGGCCTATAAATGTCGCCTGTCTTTTCCTAATCTTCCTTATGAGTGATCTACTTGTGTCTGCCTCCATCAAGATTGTCTCGTTTGTTTTCTTTGCTGTCCATGGAACTCTCAACATTCTTCTTAGAAACCACATCTCGGCTGTCTCAATCTTGTTTTGGCTTTGCTTGTTGACTGTCCACGCCTCACATCCGTACAACAGTATTGGTTCTATAGAACATTCAAGAACTCTCTTCCTGATGTTAATTGATAGGCATTTGTTGGTAAGACTGCTTGTCATCTTCTTGAATGCTGTTTTGGCTGCGCCGATTCTGCCAGCTATTTCCGATGTGCATCTGACGTCTGATGAAATGACCGTTCCCAGGTATTTGAACTTATTAACCTGTGTCAAGGTCTTGCCATTTGCTGTTATTTTGCATGAGGGGATTTCATGTTTTTTACTGATCACCATGACTTCAGTCTTCCTGCTGTTTAGTTCCAACCCCTTACCTTTGCTTTCTATTTCTAGTATAGCGATATATCTACATGTATTGTGAATAATTCGCCTACTCATCAGGCACTCCACTCTGCTGCCTTGCCATAAATTGATAGAGGAAGCATATTTGAATTTGTTTCATGTAAGCGTTTTAAACACTCTCTCTGTTCGTCTGTCTCTGTCTGTCCGTCTCTGTATGTCTGTCCGTCTCTGCCTGTCTGTCTGTCTGTCCGTTTGTCTGTCTCTGTGTGTCTTTGCATGTGTGTGTGAGAGAGAGAGAGAGAGAGAGAGAGAGAGAGAGAGAGAGAGAGAGAGAGAGAGAGAGAGAGAGAGAGAGAGAAGAGAGAGAAAAGAGAGAGAGAGAGAGAAAGAAAGAGAGAGAGAGAGAGAGAGAGAGAGAGAGAGATAGAAGAGAGAGAGAGAGAGAGAGAGATATCACAGTAAAACGTTACTGTGTTAACTGTGCGTCGTTAAAAAAATCGACAACTCTCTCCTCTCCTCTCTCTCTTCTCTCTCTCTCTCTCTCTCTCTCTCTCTCTCATCTCTCTCTCTCCCTCTCTCTCTCTCTCTCTCCTCTCTCTCTCTCTTCTCTCTCTCTCTGTCTCTCTCTCTCTCTGTCTCTCTCTCTCTCTCTTTCTCTCTCTCTCCTCTCGTCTCTCTCTCTGTCTCTCTCTGTCTTCTCTCTGTCTCTCTCTCTCCTGTTCTCTCTCTCTCTCTTTCTCTCTCTCTATGCCCTCTCTTTTCCTCCTCTCTCTGTCTCTCTCTCTCTCTCTCTCTCTTCTCTCTCTCTCTTTGTCTATTCTGTCCTCGTCTGTCCGTCTCTGTTTCTCTCTGTCTGTCTGTCCTCTCTGTTTTCTCTGTCTGTCTCTCTGTCTGTCTTTCATGTCTGTCTGTCTGTCTGTCTGTCTCTCTCTCTCTCTCTCTCTCTCTCTCTCTCTCTCTCTCTCTCTTTGTCTGTCTGTCTGTCTGCCGTGTCTTTCTGTCTCTATCACCCTCTCTCTCTCTCTCTCGCTCTTCCTCTCTCCCTTTTTCTCTTCTCCCTCTCTCTCTCTCTTTGTATATATATATGTGTGTGTGTGTGTGTGTGTGTGTGTGTATGTGCGTGCGTGCGTGCGTGCGTGTGTGTGTGTGTGTGTTATGTGTGTGTGTGTGAGTGCGCGCACGCGCGTGCACGCGTGAGCGAATGTGTGCTGTTTCATACGACAAAAAGAAGTATACAAGCGCCTGTCTACTACAACTTCCAGCCCATGCTGTTACAAATAACAAAAGAAAACAAGAAGAAAACCCACTGTGTGTGTGTGTGTGTGTGTTTTTAACGATATGTCATGTGGCGTTGTTTCAGATGTTGGCGGAAGCTCGACGCTGCCAGACAGTTGGAGACAGGCAGTGGAACCACACGCTTTCTGTCATCAGCGTACCGGCAGTGTGCGGAGTTTAACGACTGTCGCTGGAACTATTAGTCAGACCCGCTGTCAGTCTGAGACTCAACTACGACCGCCGCCTCCGCCACATTCCCTCCTGCTCTTTGCATTTTTTTTTTGGAAAAAAAAGTGTCAAAAACTGAAAAGTATTGTTTCGAAGCGTTCATTGCCCAACACAAGTGCAGGTGTTTCAGAAAGATCGAGTTTGGGGTTTTCAGAGTCTGTGTATATTCTCAACTCGGTACTGGTGAACTTCTAAACTATATATCCTCAACTTGTGCTGGTAAATTTCTAAGCTATATATCCTTAACTTGTGCTGAACTTCTAAACTGTATGTCCTCCACTTGTGCTGGTGAATTTCTAAGCTGTATATTCTCAACTTGTGCTGGTGAATTTCTAAACTTTGATACCTTTTGTTTTATTTCAAACCTTGCATTGTGAACCAGACCGCGTCAGTGTGCGTCAAGATGATGTGAGGTTTTTCTTTTGTTTTCAAAGTTCTTCACGGACACTCGTTTTTGATTTCGTATCACATGAACTTTATTGATTGTGTGGAAAGATTTACTTGTGCGGATAAAAACAATCATTTTTTTTTACAATCCCAAAACTGAGTAGAAGTGATATCTTCAGTTTCGAATGACACACTGGAAACTTCATGAACTAAATAAAACTGATATTATTTCAATAATAAACGTCTCTTTATTACACAGTGTATTAACATAATATGCACAGCCAAAATCGAAGTGAGTTGTGAGAGATCTGTGATTAGGTGTCCACCAACAAGACGTGCATTTTCGGTTTCGTATTACAGACATTTCACGGACAGTTTACAACTATGTTTAAGTGAATATAAATTATTGTACTATTGCACGTTCTGTCAGTAAAGTTTACACCAAATTATTCTACAGTAAACTGGACCTTGATAGTTTGATCAGCTGTAATCACAGAGACGTGTTTCTGTCGATTTCGGACTGCATATAGTGGATAGGTAAAGTGATTAAAAACCCGTTAAAAAAACAAACAAATGGATAGGTAAAGTGATTAAAAACCCGTTAAAAAAACAAACAAATGGATAGGTAAAGTGATTAAAAACCCGTTAAAAAAACAAACAAATAGATAGGTAAAGTGATTAAAAACCCGTTAAAAAAAACAAACAAACAGTTACTTTACTATCAGACATATGCATCACATATAAACGGTGTACAGGGTGTATAGCAGGTTGTATGTGGAGGACTGACATCAGTTGTACAACAACATATGCTTTATCGATTTCGTAACACACACTGGAGATTATGTAGAACCACGCTCGTAAAGATGAAAACTTTCACTTGAACATAAAACATTTGACTAGGACAACATCTGAATCGAATCGGAAGCATCTTCGGTGAGAGAGAAGTGGACTGTGAATAGTTTGTTTTTTTCCTTCGGTACTCAGACTGTTAGTAGTTTTTCTCCGGACTCACAGTTGTAATAAACACGAGGACCAACAATCGCTTACAGACTTATTCAAACCGAGTTTGTATTGATATATAAGTACTCGGCCACTTTATCATTACAGTGTTGAAATCATGAACGGTCTACTGTGACGTGGATACTGGGAGAAGTTTCGTGATCATCTGTACAACATGACGACACACACTTGCAGGCGGTGGTTGTTGTGTATGTTGTGTGTGGCGTGTGTAGGCGTGGGGGGTCAGGTCAGTCAGGTCGTACTGGGCCCCTTTACAGAACAGCAAAGAGCAGGAGTGATGGTGGGTAACGTAGCCAGTGCCAGCAACATCGCTCGTGAGGTCACAGCGGCCGAGTTCCAGAGCCTGCGTTACGAGTTCCTGGACCCCAGCAACTTGCAGACAGCTTCCCTCTTCACGCTCAACGGTCAGACAGGGGGTGTCTTCACCAGCGCCATGATCGACAGGGAGGCGGTGTGCGAGTTTCAAGAAGAATGCCTCCTCAAATTTGACGTCACTGTCAGTTCCGACGTTACGCCTTTCTTACGTATCATCAACGTGGCCGTGAACGTGACTGACGTGAACGACAACGTGCCGACTTTCCCTCGCGAGGAGATCACGCTGAACGTGCCTGAAGGGAACAACCCTGGCGCCACCTACCCCTTGCCTAACGCTGTGGATCGCGACACCAAGCGAAACTCGGTGGTAGGCTACAAACTGCTCACTCTTACCTCAGCTTTCGATCTGGATGTCCAACGCAACCTGGACCAGACCTTCAGAGTGTCGTTGTACGTCAACGCCGTGTTGGACCGTGAAGAACGTGATCGTTACCTGGTGCGACTGACGGCACGGGACGGCGGTCTGCAGCCTTTAACCGGCACGCTCAACGTCAACATCAACGTCACTGACGTCAACGACAACGCCCCTCAGTTCGCCAAACAGTCCTACTCTTACACCGTGGTGGAGAACGCCCCTGTAGGTACGGTGATAGGCCGTGTGGTGGCCACTGACCTGGACACGGGCATGAACGCGAGAATCACTTATTCCTTCAGCTCATCCGCTTCCAGAAGCAAGCTACAAGACTTGTTCTCTATCGATCCCGACAGCGGGGAAATCCAGATCATCGCTCCGCTTCAGTACGTGTCGGGGAACACGTTTGACGCCATCATCAAGGCCAGGGACAACGGAACGCCCAGACAGGAAGGACAGGCTCAGCTTCAGATGGTGATTCAAGACACGGGCAACAACCCACCTCGTATCGATTTCCTTCCCAAAAACCCGCTGTACGACCGCACCGTGCTGCTGGCCGAGAACGCCAAGATCCCCACGCTGGTGGGCACCATGAAAGTAGAGGACAACGACCCGGGAGTCAGCGGCACTGTCAACTGCCAGGCCTCACACAACAACTTCAAGATCAAGAAACTCCAACAAGGAGGCAGCTTCCTAGTGCTCTTGCAGAAACAGCTTGATCGAGAGGTGGAGGAAAAGATCAACATCACCATCTCCTGTTCCGACGCAGGAGCTCCACCTATGACGGCATTGACGACCTTTAGCGTCATCGTGGGCGACATCAACGATAACCCCCCGGTGTTCACGCAGCATGTCTACATCGCCAACCTGACGGAAAACGTCAACACGGACGTGGAGGTAATCCGGGTGTCAGCCCACGACTACGACTCAGGCATCAACAGCCAGTTCTACTACTACCTGCACCCTAAAGAAAACGAGATGTTCACGCTGGATTCCAACACTGGCGTACTGACATCCAACATGGTGTTCGACAGGGAAGTCAACTCCGAGGTGTCGGTCATCATCAAGGCTATAGATGAAGGCGACCAGGCCATGACTGGCACGGCAACCGTGGTGGTTCAAATCCTGGACGAGAATGACAACGCCCCTACTCTGGAGACCACTGAGTTTCACGTCATGGAAGGCAGCGCTCCTGAAAGTCATGTAGGTCGGTTATCTGCCCATGACAGGGACATCGGACTTAACGCGGAGGTTGAGTACTACATGAAAGCCGTCAGCCCTCTGCCTCCCTTCACTGTGTACCAGAACGGGCAGATCAGAACCTCCAGTGATGTGGTGATGGACAGGGAAAGACAGGACACCTACCTTTTAGAGATCTACATGAACGACAGGGGCACGCCACGCATGTCCTCCTCCGCCACGGTCACCATCCACGTCGTGGACGTCAACGACAGCAGTCCTGAGGTGCTGTTCCCCAACGCCAAGAACAACACAGTAACCATCATGTGGAACCAGACCCCTAAAACTCCCTTTGCCCACATCAATGCAGTCGATGCCGACGACGGCAATAACGGGAAACTATCTTTTTTCATCGCTGGCGGGAATAAACAAAGCCTTTTCGAAGTGTCGCCAGATCGTGGCACCGTTTACCTCAAACGTTACATCGAGGACACGGACACCACGTTCCACAGGTTGAAGATCGCCGTCATGGACAACGGCAAGCCGCATCAGCAGGAGACTCAGGCTCTCCTCAACATCCGTATTGACCTGACCAACGCCACCTTCGCCCAGCATGAGGGGCCAGCAGAGATGGAGAGAAACATTCTCATCGCCGGCATCGTCGGCGGAGCGACCATCGTCATCTGCATCATCATCTTGGTGGTCATCTTCCAAGTGAGAACGTCCAGCCGCCACCCACGCCGCTCTAAAGATGGGAGCGAGTGGCACAGGGACAAAATGAGCATCCAGGAAGAATGCGGGAAGACTGAGATGGAGAAGGTGGTGTGGAAGATGGCACACGCTGACTACAAGCCTGCCCCAATGGAGCCTGATGACGGGGATGATGATGAACCTGACCTCTGTGATCCCCCTGACCACGTTCCCATGGGCAAGGTGGTCAGTCTGCCTTGGAGTAAGGACAAAGGAGGGAGTGCGGGAGGACGCGGGCCTGGAATGGGACCGGTCAGTCAGTCTGCTCTGGACCAGTACAAGAAGCAGGATTTCTACACCTTCTGCAAGGTTAGTGTCTGCAGACATGTGTGTCGTATCGTATCCTGTGGATGTGACATGTGATTGTGAAATTTTTTAATACCGAGTTTTCATAATAGCACTATCTGTTTGTGAAGCGACTCTCTCCTCTCTCTCTCTCTCTCTCTCTCTCTCTCTCTCTCTCTCTCTCTCTCTCTCTCTCTCTCTCTCTCTCTCTGTCTCTCTCTCTCTCTGTATCTCTCTCTCTCTCTGTCTCTCTCTCTCTCTGTCTCTCTCTCTCTCTGTCTCTCTCTCTCTCTCTCTCTCTGTCCTCTCTCTCTCTTTCTGTCTCTCTCGTTTGTTCTTTTCCCTGTCTCTCCTTCTTTTTCTCACCTCTCTCTCTGTCTCTTTCTTCCCTTTCTCTCTCTGTCTGTCTCTCTCTGTCGCTCTGTATCTGTGTCTCTCTCTGTCTCTCTCTGTCTCTCTGTATCTGTTTCTCTCTGTGTCTCTATATCTCTCTCTCTCTCACTTTTCTCTGTCTCTTTGTCACATTCTCTCTCTCCTCTCTCTCCCCTCTCTCTCTATTTCTGTCTCTCTCGTTTGTTCTTTTCTCTATCTCTCCTCCTTTTTCTCCCCTCTCTCTCCGCCTCTTTCTTCCCATTCTCTCTCTGTCTGTCTCTGTCTGTCTCTTTCTGTCTCCCTGTATCTGTGTCTCTCTCTGTCTCTCTGTACCTGTGTCTCTGAATTTATCTCTCTCTCTCTCACTTTTCTCTGTGTGTCTCTGTGTCACGTTCTTTCTCATTCTATCTGTCTTAAACACTTTTTTTGTGCGTATACACGTACCGTTTGGTTTTGCGTTTTTTGGTTTGCTCCTTTGTTTTGATCGATATTACCTTTTCTCTGTTTGTTTTAACTCATTCAAAGTTTCTTCGTTGTTGTGTCCTTGTTTTTCTATTGTCTTGATGAACGTATATCAGCAATGGCAATTGTGTAAGTTTTTCACTATGCTAATATATGTACCTAACTTAAGTTTTATTTCACTTTTTCTCTGTTTCTTTTTCTCTCTCCATTTCTGTTTCTGTTTCTGTCTCTGTCTCTCTCTCTCCCTCTCTCTCTCTCTCTCTTACACAAGCACACACACACAAGCACACACACACACACACACACACACACACACACACACACACACACACACACACACACACACACACACACACACACACACACACACACACACACACACACACACACACACACAACAACAACAACAACAACAACAACAACACACACACACACACACAACACACACACACACACACACACACACACACACACCACACACACACACACACACACACACACACAACACACACACACACACACACAACACACGCTCACTCACTCACTCAGTCTGACGACAACACAAACGCACACACATGTGAGCGCATTATGATTACCGAAAAGTTTTCTTTCTTTTTTGTTAATAGTAATACAAGTTTGTTTGACCCAAGCTGGCCTAGCCACCAGTACCATCGACTCGAGACGCCAGTGTTTCAACTTCACTCCCAGACCACAACATAACATATGACCAATTTTGTGTGTTTTTTGCAATGAGCTGATTGTTCTGGCAGTGCAGTGGTGGTTCAATGGTTTATGTACAGCGTGGATCCTATATCCCACTCACTTCAAGACTATCTAAAAGTTAAATCCCCATGACCTTGAGGTCAAAGGAGGCTGAGGTAGAGGAGACATTGACTTTTCTGGAAGCCAGAATTAAGAGCACGGTGTCCTTTTCCTATTTGCTTAGCCTTTGCAAACATTGAAAAAGGCCTTGACTTTCCTCCTCAGTTTGACCGGAAAATCGAACTGAACGTCTAGTCCTTCGAAGGGGACGAAAAACGAATCGGACCCGTGTGCCTTCTGGCTGCGAACGCTAAAGATCCCACGGCAGTTGAAAATTGTGAAGAGCAGGGCATTGCCTGGCTGCCTTGCTATAAAACGTCGGAGAGATGGGTTGATTTTCCAGGTCCCATCCTGTGAAGACCAATTTTGCCTTTCCGAAGTCTTGGTTAAAAAAAGATGTGAATATAGATATGAATGTGAAGCGAGAGAGAGGGGATGGGCGCCGTCCTCGTGGTGCTGACCCCAGGAACAGTTGAAGTCTCTGCCACCTCACTCCCCTACGACCTCAAGGTTATGGAACTGTCTAGGTAGGACCTCAGGATCTGGCCAGCTCATGGCTTTATGTGCAGGCTTAAGGCTTATACCGTGATTATTCTGGATCTTCTCCATACACTTGGCACCTGTGACCTTAGATTATGGAAATTATCCGAGCGCCGGGACTTAATCTTGAGAAACTGAAACTGAAACTGAAACTGTAACGATATTGAAGAAGAAAATCAGTTGCCATTAACACAGCCGGATGAACTGGAGGCTGCACGCGTGTGTATAGTTCCTGTGGTCTGTGTCCGCGCTCAGTGGCCTGTACTTCAAGAATACAGTGCACACATGCATTTTTCACACGCAGAAGGAGTCTCCACACACGGATGGTTTCTAATAGATTTCGCTGGAGTGCGCGTATAAAACAGTCCGAGTGCTATTGAACGCCTCTCTCTCTTTCTCTCCCCTCTCTCTCTCTCTCTCTCTCTCTCTCTCTCTCTCTCTCTCTCTCTCCTCTCTCTCTCGCTCGCTCCTCGGTCTCTCTCTCTGTCACTGTCTCTGTCTATGTGTCGTGTGTCTGTCTGTGTCTGTCTTTCTCTCTCTCTGTCACTGTCTCTGTCTGTCTGTCTCTGTCACTCTTTCTCTCTTCTCTCATTCTGTCTCTGTCTCTCTCTCTCTCTGTTTTTCTCTCCGTGTCTCTCTCTCTCTTTTCTCTGTGTCTCTGTCTCTCTCTCTCTCTGTTTCTGTGTCTCTGTCTCTGTCTGTCTGTAATCTGTCTCACACTCTCTCTCTCTCTTTCTCTCTCTCTCTCTCTCTCTCTGTCTCTCTCTGTCTCTATATGTCTGTCTGTCTCTGTCTCTGTCTCTGTCTCTGTTTCTCTCTCTGTTCTCTCTCTGCTCTCTCTCTCTCTCTCTCTCTCTCTCTCTCTCTCTCTCTCTCTCTCTGTGAAATATTCAAAATTCATAGGATGGATTACCTTTGGGACAGTGAGTCTTTGGCGTTAGGGAAAGGAAATGATTTTTGACTCGGGAGAGGGTGTGGGGTGTAGTGAAGAAGGTTACCAAGCTGATTTCATCTCATAGACGATATTCAGGGGATTTTAGAGGGATATTCACGTCCCCGAAGAGAAGGAAGCTTGCAGCCCTGAGGGACGAGCAAAATAGATTTTACTGTGAAACGTGTGTTTTTATTTTTCTTCTTCTCCAGTTCAATCCGTTTTATTTTCAATTTAGTTCAAGTCAAAGAAATTCATTTCCTCGGTTTTGCTGCAAATTTGAGATGCAGGAATTTCAGCGACAGGATTACATTCGATCATGATCAGGTCTATTCTTACAATGATTCATATAAATAATTGAATTCGAAGATTTCCTGCCAGCATCAGTATCGACCTCCATCATCACCACCTCACCCTTCTCATACTTTTGCATATTCCTCACTTATTCATTGTCAGCATTTGTTTCCTGTTCAAAATCCCAGCAAATCCATACTTACATGTTTGTTCATGTATCACTGCTAGTAATGAATTAGTGATGCTAATTTATTTTTGGTGTTGAGTTTGCTGTCTGAACGGTTACTTGCCAATATGGTGTATGATAGAAAGGATAAACAAATCAGATAAAATAATCTGGAATGTAAACTTCGATAATCAGCAATATATGACAATCAACATAAAATGCTTTATGTCTCGGTACTCACAATCAGCAATACATACAAATCAACAGTATAAAATGCATTGTACCCTGCTAAAAATGTGGTTTCTTTTGTAGTTGTTGTCATGTTGCTGTTAAATTTGTGGCCATTGTTTCGTTTGTTTCTATGTTTTATTTTCCAAACAAGCTCCTACGTCAACCTCAATGTCATGTTTACATCATCATCAGGTGCCCTGCCGCATGGCGTTGGCGATCATGGACTTCCATTTGTCCCTATCTCTCGTTGCCCCTAGCATCTCCCCCACCCTCCTCGTCCCCAGCCATTCTGCAAGTCCGTCCAGCATTTTCTCCCTGGGTCTACCCGGTGCTCTCTTTCCCTCCAGCTTCCCCGTTGTGACCAGGTGCTCCAAATCCCCCTTCCTCATAAAATGGCCTATAAATGTTGCCTGTCTTTTCCTAATCTTCCTTATGAGTGATCTACTTGTGTCTGCCTCCATCAAGACTGTCTCGTTTGTTTTCTTTGCTGTCCATGGAACTCTCAACATTCTTTTTAGAAACCACATCTTGGCTGCCTCAATCTTGTTCTGGCTTTGCTTGTTGACTGTCCACGCCTCACATCCGTACAACAGTATTGGTTCTATATAACATTCAAGAACTCTCTTTCTGATGTTAATTGATAGGCATCTGTTGGTAAGACTGCTTGTCATCTTCTTGAATGCTGTTTTGGCTTGGCCGATTCTGCCGGCTATTTCTGATGTGCATCTTCCGTCTGATGAAATGATCGTTCCCAGGTATTTGAATTTATCAACCTGTCTCAAGGTTGTGCCAAGTTATGTGGTTTAAAGGGTTTGATTATTCATCCGTACATAAGCGGCAGTGTTACATGATAATACAAGTGTAACTGAAATAGCATAATAACTTGCTAATTCATTCACATTGTATTCGTAATGTATTAACAAAAAAAAAGAGTGTGTGTTTGACTGTTCGTTTAATGATCAGTAAAAAAAAAAGTCATCAGAGAATTTACCATATTACTTTAAATTTCAAGATGAACGCTTTTGTTTTGCTTTGTTTATTTGTTTGTTTGTTTTTTTGGGTCGTATCTGTGTTTTGTCACAGTAGATTTCACAGTGCAGCGCCACTTACTCTTGTTTTCTACAGTTTTGCTACACTATGAAAGTAGAACTCTTGTGCACACAATATTTCCATAAACAACTTCTCCCTTTTTGACAACGATTCTTTTGCCTACACTCAGTACACAGTGCATGGGACCTTATCTAAAAGATGAACACGACCTATCGTCGATGGTGAAAAAGAGGTAAACACAATCATTTTAATTTGTGGTTAAAGACAGACCTCTTGTCGTCACAAACGTGTGCTTTTAACACTATTTCTCTTTCCCATAACATAGGTTATAGTTTCCACCCAACAAGGGCATCAAACGTTGTTATTTCCCTTGATCACTATGGGGTCCATAACTGTTATCATTCCTTGACAGAGAGGCCCATTACCTCCCTTTTCAGAGTGCCGTGATCATTATTCAGGAGTCATGGTTTCAAGCCCCAGGCAGTCCCGTGTTTATTTTCGTTTTTTTTTTTTTTTTTTGTTTTGTCTGTTTGTTGCTATTGTTGTTGTTTTGTTGTTTATTCGATGCAGGCTTATGATTTCTTTTAAAAGGCAATTGACTCGAGATCAGACTAATCGAGTTCAATCCCGACTAATCGAGTTCATCATGTACCCTGCCGCATGATGTTGGCGATCATGGATCTCCATGGTAATGTCTTCAAACGGAATGAGCAAAATATATATATATATTTTTTAATGTTTCGGTTTTTTCCTTGTGTACCTATATGTCTTTTGATTGTGTCCACTCTGTGCAGGCAGTATTTGCTGCATGCAGTCTGCATACTCTGTCTTTGCCAGACTGCAGGCTGGGTGTTTTCAGGTTATGTTTCCACAAACCACCAGACTGTGACATGACTTACAAGGTTTTTAACGTGCGTATTTGGTCTTCTGTGTGCGTGTACACATGAAGTGGGGTTAGGCATTGAGAGGTCTGCACACATACTGAAGTATGAAAAAGGGACACTTCTCCATCTTTTAACTTCCAGACAGGGGTACACAAAAAGGATTGAACCCAGACCTTTTGGTTGGAAGTTCAACAACATTATCACCAGACTGTGACAACCCCTCGATGTGATATATTTGTTTCTGGTGCGTGAACGTATTAAAGACAAACAAACAAACAAACAAACAAAACAAACAAACAAACAAACAACCCGAAGAATGCTAGAATGAAGACAGGAAAATTAGTCTCTGAAATAAACTATTATTGTTGGAGTGTGGATGACACAATAACAGCCTTTTTTAAGCAAG
>CM060314.1:16586086-16588586 GCA_030674185.1 Monoplex corrugatus | reverse complement strand
AGAAATGTTGAGCATGCATTAAAAGTTACATGCATCCATAGCATTCCCAGTCGCTCCATGCACTACTGCCCATCGTCATCATTTCTCCCTTTTCTTCTTTTCATTTCATTCAATTTTCCTTTTGTTTATTGATTCCATGCAGCCATGCAAAAACAAAGCAAACATAAAAGTGTATTATCTGTACAGATTTAAAATGCAAAATTCATGGTTTCAGTTCAAGCATGCATTTGATTCAGTCGAAATTTGCTTCTTGGCTTGCTCACTTCTTGTGAAATGCCCAAAAGCAATTCCTGTCCTTGTTCAGACAAAGGAAGACGTTGCACTTGGCGCATTTCACAAAACAGAAGCCTTTGCATTCTTTGTTTTTGCAACGGCCCCTTGTTCCCCAGGTTGGGAGGTGATCCGCTCCATCATAGCGGACGTCAGACACTGGTTTTCTCTGGATGATTCGAGATGGGGTAGGAGGTGGTGGTGATGCAGCAGATGGGCGTCCGACCTGGCGCTTGCAGTTGACAAGGGCTTCAGCCACCTCTGTCTGGAAGACGGATAGTTTCATGGGCTTTGTCTGGAGCAGCTGGCAGTGTCGCTTGTACCAAAGCCAGGCGTTGACAACAGTGAAGGAGATGGTGTGCAGGAAGATGTACATGTACCACCTGCGTGATTTCATGGGAAACTTGTAAAGAGCTGTCAGACCATCAAGGAGATCCACCCCACCCATGAATTTATTGTACTCCTGTACAATGGCAGGGCTTTTGACAGTGATGTGCTCCTTCTCCTTTTTGTTCCAGCGGCGAACTTCTGCTTGTGGTTCAGTGCCTTTGTATGACGAGATGAGGTCGACAGTTCTGTTATCAAACCAGCGGACAGCTACAGTGTTTGAGTTGACCTCAACCTTTGTGTCATGTGAGCCTCTTCCCTCTTTTTTCAGTTCCTTCTCACTCTTCAGCTGACATCCCTTTAGCCTGATTGTGCGCACTGTGCCCACGTACAGCATGGATTTTTCTTTCAAGGTCTTCACAAGAGGCAGATTTGTGAAGAAATTGTCAGCAAAGATTTTGTAGTTCTTTCCTTCTGGCAGCTTTGATGTCATTTGGAGAACAACCTCACCACTCATCCCATGCGGCTTGTGCTCATTTGGTTTCTTTGCAGATGAACCTTGGTAGACATCAAACTGGTATAAAATTCCAGAACTGCCGCATCTTCCCCACATTTTGAAGCCCCACTTGTGTGGTTTCTTTTGCATGTATTGCTTCAATGAAGAGTGGCCTTTGAAAGGTACCATTATTTCGTCGACCGAGTTGTGCTCTTCGGGTGGGATCTTGTCCAAAGCTCTTTGTAAGCCATCCATCCAAGGGCGGATCTTCCAGAGCTTGTCACCCATTTTCTCTTCTTCTCTTACCTGCAGGTTGTCTGCAAAGTGTAAGGTGCTGGCAAGTCTTTTGAACTTTTCTCTGGCCATTGCATCAGCGACAGGAGCATAGCGTGTTGCTGATTCCCAGTATGCCCGCACAGAATAAGCCTGAACAAGACCCATGCGGAGATACATCCCAATGAAGACTTCAATTTCTTTCTTGGTCGTCTTTATCGTGATCCCTTCTTTTTGGATGGAGTAAATATTTGTCTGTATCTCAGCATTCTCCAACATATATAGATATATATATATATATGTATGTATGTATATATCACCCTCTTGAAATTTCCCAGACAAAAATATTTCGAAAGTAGTCGAGGTCTCTGCCAACTCGCTCGTGCTTCGCTAGAAGTTTAGTACTGGAACATTCTTTACCTTATAAAGAGACACAATACATAGTGTTGTGTTGTTTTTGTCATGGCCGCTGATGTTATGAAACAACCAGAAAAGAAAACATGAAAAGCAACATTACCTCTGAATGTTTTACATCAGTTCAATACACAGGAAAGAATGAAAAAAAACAAAAAAACACACACACACAAAAGGATGGAAGTGAGATAATAGCATCATATTGACCAAAGAAAGAAAGAAAGAAAGAAAGAAAAATACAAATAAATAAGAACATAAATAAACAAAACCCTCTCAAAAATGCCAAGAGCTACGTAATAAAGACGAATAACGAGGATTATATAGACCAGTCCCACAGGAAAGGCAAGGATGATTATCTGTCACAGTTAAAGAATAATAAAAGCTGAAGACTCCATATGAATGAAGGCTGGAACTCATTCTTCCTGCTCTTGAAGCTCTGAAATCCATCTTTGCTCTACGCTTGCTTTCATAGAATATCTAGAGGTCAGTTAGTCCCATGTGATACATATATCTGCAGTGTTGCTCAGGAAATTTGAGCAATTTCATTTCGTCTATCTTACCACTATTTGGCATCTGAATATACGACATGGCATGGAAGGCATGCAGATAACAAGACAGTGGTAATGTTTTTGTTTGTTTCTTTCTTTCTTTGTTTATTTGTTTGTTTGCTTGTTTGTTTGTTTGTTTATTTGTTTATTTCTTTCTTTGCTTCATTTGCAG
>CM060314.1:16576086-16578586 GCA_030674185.1 Monoplex corrugatus | reverse complement strand
CAAAAAAAAATAGGAAAAGAGAGAGAGAGAGACAATGAACGGTTGAAATAACGACCATCTCAAGTCAATGCTGAGAGCAGTTGAATAAGACATGTATTGGAACAAGACAGTGCTTCAACTCAACACAGCTTTATACAAAGTCTGACAGAGAGTGACAGAGTGTACAATGTCTAGTGAACATAGCTTTTTTTTAAATCATGTAAAGAGCTTCTAAAGAGAACCTGTCGCCCAGCCTTAGAGCGCTAATGTGACAGGCAGGCTGAGAGAGACAGAATGAGAGCTTGCCAGTGAAAAAGATTAAATCGACTGATTTAGATACAGGGAGATGGTGCATCAGGAATAAGAAGGAGGTGATGGTGATTAATATGATAATGGTGATAGTGGACGTGGTAAAATAATATAAAAAAAAGGACGAAAAAGAAAAACGAACATATTGTTAAAACTGACAGGCATGAAGACAAGAGTAAATTGAAAGAGGGGAAGAGAGTGTTTCCACTGTGACACATAATTAGCAGCACTGTGACGTGTAGTTTAAGAGTTAGAAAAAGAAATCACTGAGTGTTGGATTGAACTATTTGAATTCATGTTTCCTTGTTTGTATATTTCGCTTTTTGATGGATTTGTTGGCTTGTGTGTTTATTTGCTTGTTTAGTTTTTGTTGAGAATGTGTGTGTTGATTTTTTTTTTTTTTGGTCTTTGTTGTTTGAGCGTATGAACTTGTATGTTATTTTGTGTTTCTTTGTTTGTCTGTTTGATTTTTATTATTTATTTTTTATTCATTTATTTATTTATTTACCCATTTATTTATCGAGGGAGAGGAGAGAGGAGAGAGAGAGAGAGAGAGAGAGGGGAGAGAGAGAGAGAGAGAGAGAGAGAGGGAGAGAGAGAGAGAGAGATTCGAAGGGAGAACACTCTATCTACTGGTTCCAATTTGGACACAATTACGTCCCCCGACAAGGTGACAGGCTCAAGGCTGATTGAAGGATTTCCAGTCGCGTTCGTCCATCGATGCCGTGAGACCCATTGGTGCTCCTTTGTTTCGCGGTCATAACTAAACAAATTCCTGTCACTAGCTGTTAATGATTGTACGACAGTCGTGATATTTACACATATAGAACGCGTGTAAAAGTTCGATTTTTTTTCCCAGGCATAATAGGATCATGCTTTTAAGAAGTGATTTGCAACATTTAGTTTACATGCTTGCCTCTGTGTGTGTGTGTGTTGTGTTGTGCGGCAATATCCCAGGGTATGTCTTCTTCCCCTACCTTGTCATTTGGTTTGCAAACAAGGTACATGATGACCGGGTCCGTATGAGTCAAGCAGCGCATTGTGACCCCCCCCCCCCATCTCCCTCTCACTTCGCTAGATGGGGTGGCTGTCATGTGGCGTGGAGAACTGGGTGAAGCGGGGTTGTCCCATCAGTGATGAAGCATTGTTGATCTGGATCCGATCCAACATCTGGGGCGTTTCTTTGTAGCTTTACACAATTGATTTGCAGCATCTAATTCAATGTTGTTACTTTTTTTTCTCTTTATCTGTTTCTATATTTTTTTTTTGTATTTGTTAATAGAGATACCCCCGTGGGGATGCCGGGGGCTCTTTCAGCATAACAGTTGTTCCCACCTTCTGGAAATTTCTTGCCAGGAATTTCCTCTTCTCTGTCTTTCTCTTTGTTTCTGCCTGGTTCCTTTGCTTTCTGTTATTTCTTCCTACCATTTTCCGCTTTGCTGCTGCTGGTCCATTCATCCGCGTGCGTTCGATAAGGTCTTACGTACTTCCTCATAGGATTGATCAGTGAGTACATGTATTAAGTGCATTTTTGGCTCAAGGGAAATCTGATATGCGCATGCAATTCTAATTAATTAAGGCCCGTTTTTTTTATATATGTTTACGTGTCATTAGTTATCTTTAGATTTATATTCAGGCGTTTTTTTTAATCCGCTCGTGATGAACTGGGCGAAGTGGTCGACGCCAGGGGCATATTCTTAGATTATGTGCGCGAATTCACTGACACGAATACTTAATTTTGCTTTTCTTTTCTTCATGTTGAAGTATCGTGTGTTTTGAAACGGTTAGAGCCCTGACACAGTCGGCTGATCTTCAAACAAAATAACGAATATTAACATATACAGGGGGGTGGAAAAGTAGGTATACAGTAAGTATCGCATCATTATCATAATGCTTAATTCCGCTCTCGATTAAAGGAGTGTGTGAATACCGACGGCAAGCAGTTTGATTATCTGAGGGATTAAGGCTGTGCTTGTTATTACATGCATATGCAATATTCATTTGTTTGTATAATAAATGCAGTGAGTATTGTACGTGTTTTCTTTTCTCATAACTGTATACCTACTTTTGCAACCCCCTGTATAAGAGCCATGGAATGGTCTTTTCATGATTAGTCTATCTTTTTAAACTGCCTCAGATACACTGTACATTTACATACAGAGTAAAATATTTTGTCCATAATCGAAAGAGCCTTTTTCAGGAAGACACAGAT
>CM060314.1:16553586-16558586 GCA_030674185.1 Monoplex corrugatus | reverse complement strand
TCACGTGTACGTATAATGAAATTATCGGCAGAACTACATAGGATCCTGAGTTATTTTGACGGTATTTACTTCATTTCTTAGTACATAGCAAACAAACTAAGAACGTAATTCCATTTCCATTTGTTAGTTAACATGCGTGGAATGAGTTTTGAGAGAGAACTACAGAAAAAAGGAGAGAGAGGGGGGATGGGGAATAGATACAGGGATAGAGAGAGGGAGGGGGAGAGGGGGAGGGAGAAAGCGACAGGGAAAGAGAGGAAGAGGAGGAGATAGAGATAGAGAAGAAAGATAGACAGAGAGAGAGACAGAAAGAGAAGAGAGAGAGAGAGAGAGAGACAGACAGACAGACAGACAGACAGACAGACAGACAGAACAGAGCAGAGAGAAGAAAGACGAGGAGAATTGAATGATGATATAAACCAATTATTTATAATCTGCTATCGCTACATTTTTTTCAAATGAAGATTAAAATGACATTTCAGTACTACATCTCTTATTTTTTTTCCTTCAATATATCAAATTTCAATCTGGAAAGAGTCAGACAGTAGATGAACTTCAGAAAGGTCTGTGAAAGGTTAGGTGGCCACATTGTGGCTCTTCTGTACGTCCAGATTAGTTTCCTAAAATAGCGTATTTATTTCTTGCAATCTCATTTTGGCGTAAACAGAGAACTGGAATAAAATGAAACATATTTTCCAACCAAATATATTTATATATATATATTATTATATATATATATATATATATATAATATATTGTATATATCTGTGTAGATATAGATATACATATCAACACTCATGTATATGCCATTGCTAATCTGCTTAACTTAAAATATCAGAAAATAAGATACTAGGAGAGCTAGCCAGATATGAAGAAAAAATGAGACAGACAGACAGACAGACATACAGACAGAGACAGAGACAAGCAGATAGAGACAAGAGATTAAACTTTCTTATTCTCTGACTGACTCAATCTCTCTCACTTTCACAGTGTGTGTATCGGTGTGTGTGTGAGTCGTGGATGTGTACGTACGTGCGTGCGTGCATATATGTGTACGTGCGTGTGTGTGTTGTGTGTGTGTGTGTGTGTGTGTGTGTGTGTGTGTGTGTGTGTGTGTAGTACGTGCGTTTCTCTGTGTGTGCATGTGTGTGTGTGTGTGTATGCGTGCGTGCTCTGTGTGTGTGTGTGTGTGTGTGTGTGTGTGTGTGTGTGTGTGTGTGTGTGTGTGTGTGTGTGTTTGTTTGTGTGAGTGTGTGTGTGTGTGTGTGTGTGTGTGTGTGTGTGTGTGTGTGTGTGTGTGTGTGTGTGTGTTTGTGTGTGTGTTCTGTGTGCGTCTGTGCGTGTGTGTCTGCGTGTGTGTTGCGTGTGTGTGTGTGTGTGCGTGAATGTGTGGGTGGGTGTGGGTGTGTACATTGGCGCGCGCTCATGCGCATATGCGTGTGCGCATGTGTGCGTGCTTGTGTATGTGCGTTTCTGTGTGTGCATGCGTCTGTGTGTGTGTGTGTTGTGTGTGTGTGTTGTGTGTGTGTGTCTGTGTGTATGTGCGTGTGTGTGTATGTGTGTGTTGTTTGTTTGTGTGTGTATGTGTCTGTGTGTATGAACGTGTGTGTGTATGTGGGTGTGCGCGCGCGCGCGCGCGGGGGTGTGTGTGTGTGTGTGTTTTGTGTGTGTGTATGTTTTCAGTGCGTGCTTTTCTGAGCACGCGCGCGCATGAGTGTGTCTGTGTTTGTGCGCGCGCGTGTGCTCACGCACCTGCACTTGTGCTCGTGCGTGTGCAACTTTTTTTAGTGTGCATGTACGGATCTCTGTGATTGTGTATCAAAAGTCTGAGACTTGCATCACAAATCATTCAAACGAATTGCCATGGAAGAGAAAGGAATAGGATGGACGTGGACATGGAGCGAACAATAAAATATAAATGCCAGTTACACTAATCTCTAGACGTGGCCAGTCTTGCTGGATCAGGGACGATATTGCTGGTAGTTTCTACAGGATCTAGCGATAGAAACAAAGGAAAAAGCCTTACGTCTATTTTATACACTCCCCCTGCCCTTCCCATGGGTTCATTTCGATTCAGAAAAAAATATAGCGCTGTCATGCTATTAAACCTTTGACTCCTGCACCCTATCCACCAACAGCAAAATATAAACTCTTTGATTCCCTCACCCTACCCACCAGCTTCCTGGATACCCACCAGCTTCCTGGATTGAGTGAGGGAATCAAAGGGTTAAGTTTTTTTTTGTTGCTTTGCTGGCATAGTTGACAATTCCGATTTAGGACAGGGTGTGTGGGAGTCAAAGGGTGAAAGAAAACTGTCAATTTTACAGACACACTACGTATACTCACATGCACATCGGAAATAGCCGACAGAATCGGCCAAGCCAAAACAGCATTCAAGAAGATGACAAGCATTCTTGCCAACAAATGCCTATCAATTAACATCAGGAAGAGAGTCCTTGAATGTTATATAGAACCAATACTGTTGTACGGATGTGAGGCGTGGACAGTCAGCAAGCAAAGCCAGAGCAAGATTGAGGCAGGCGAGATGTGGTTTCTAAGAAGAATGTGGAGAGTTTCACGGATAGCAAAGAAAACAAACGAGACAGTCTTGATGGAGGCAGACACAAGATATCACTCATAAGGAAGATTAGGAAAAGACAGGCAACATTTACATGTATAAGCCATTTTATGAGGAAGGGGATTTGGAGTACCTGGTCACAACGGGAAAGCTGGAGGGAAAGAGAGCACCAGGTAGACCCAGGGAAGAAAATGCTAGACGGACTTGCGGAGTGGCTGAAGATGAGGAGGGTGGAGGAGATGCTAGGGACAAGAGATAGAGACAGATGGAAGTCCATGGTTGCTAACGCCATGCGGCAAGGCACCTGATGATGATGATGACTACATATAATGTAAAGACTGCCACTGACTCACGATCCCAGCCTAACAGCCTGTGGTTGATGAGTTGTCTAGAGCTGATAACAAAAAAAGGGACATCAAAGGGGACCTGTGGCATCAATACAGAATTGCCATTACAAGACTGAAAGCGACAGCAAACAAGTGGTGGAAATGCAATACGGCGACTAGCCAGCGACCCGGAATGGCCCACTCTAGGGAAAGGGTCCCCTGTTCATGGCGGAAAACAGTAGCGTCAATACACTTTCTCGAACAGCCACCCTGGCTCACTTTGAAACGGCAGTGTAAACGGGCCCGTTATCATTCTTCCCTTCCACATATACAGGAAACGTAATTGCTTCCAAATTGGAACCGATGGATAACTATGCTCTCTTCCTTGGACCTTATCTCTCTTCCTTATTGCTTCAAGGTGAGGTAATTGACTGTGCTGACTGGTTCACTTCAGGCCAGTTAAATAATAGTGACACAACCTGAGTTCCGTTGTATTCATTCTTAAGAGCACAAAGTCGTTTCCAAGGTTAAGGCAGCAGGAATCTACAGGGAAAATAATACAAAACTGTATCAGTTGGTGTGGTGGATTGGTTAACACAACACACTGACGATTCAAAGGGTGCGGGCTCGAATCCGATCAATCCTGTTAAAAACCGTCGTGTCTTTTCTTTTTAATGTTATTTTTAACCCTTTGACTCCGTACCATGTCCACCAGCATCCGTCATTATCAACCATGCTAGCAAAGCAAAAACTGAACCCTTTGACTCCCTCACCTTATCCACCAGCTTCCTGCAGAAGTTGGAGGATAGGGTAGAGGATCATAGGGTTGAGTTTATTTTTGGACGCGGGAATCAAAGGTTAACCCCGACAAACTCCTGCCGAGAATTGAACGTGCCATGGCTCATCGGGAAGACTAGAACTACGCTCTTGAGCCTCGTTTTCTTCACGGATATGCCAGTGAAGGTGTTGCTTGAATATCCTGACCAACTCTTCCATCTCCATTCCCGCTACTAATATAAAGTTAAATTCTTCTCTGTTTACACCGACAAAGACGAACACGTTGTCACATTTCGGAACTGAAATCTGAAAGGTATAAGAAAGAAATGAAGTATGACAAAACATGTTTTTATAGAGAGAACAGAAAAAGGCTTTTAAATGATAACTCTCAATAATAGGAAATGTCGTACCAATGCCATTGTTGCTGTCTGTCTCTGTATCTCGTTTTACACTACATTGTGGATTGCTGCAAGACGTCATGGGGATTAACAGATGGATGGTTTTCTGCCAGAATGATATACTACTTTCTGTATATCTTTGTGATATAGCATTCATATAGGCAACCCTCGATTTCACCTTTTGTGAAAAAAAAGCATAGGCTATTAGTCTCTCTTCTGCATTCGAAATTGTTTCATACATATGAGAATGTCATCACACTGAAGTGTTAATCTTTGCGAAGTCCAAAGCGAGTATCTATACAGATATCTGAATAGTTCAGACACATTAACAGACATTTGTGAAAGGTCACATTCCTATTTGAAAATATAGAAGCTGTTGATTCGCACTAGGGGATTCGAAATGCATTGCATTTTCATATTTGGAAAGTTGAGACCGATCTACGAATATTTTCTTTTAAACATCAGTGCCCTATACCTCATGTCAGTGACTGGCTCAATGAAAAATTGAAAACACATCATCAACTTGAATGTCCATCGAAGATGCAGAATGTGTAACAATATAGTGGGATATGTGATCAGAGATGTGATCAGGTTACCTAACAGTTTGAGGTCTTTGTAATGCACACACACACACACACACACCACACACACACGCAACACAACACACACACACACACACACACACACACACACACACACACACACCACAACCACACACACACACACACACACACACACACACACACACACACACACACACACACAACACACAACACACCACACACACACACAACAACACACAACACACACATACACACACACACACACACACACACACACACACACACACACAACACACACACACACACACACACACACACACACACACACACACAACACAACACACACACAGCGCGTGCA
>CM060314.1:16533586-16538586 GCA_030674185.1 Monoplex corrugatus | reverse complement strand
CATCAGGAAGAGAGTTCTTGAATGTTATATAGAACCAATACTGTTGTACGGATGCGAGGCGTGGACAGTCAACAAACAAAGCCAGAACAAGATTGAGGCAGCCCAGATGTGGTTACTAAGAAGAATGTTGAGGTTCCATGGACAGCAAAGAAAACAAACGAGACAGTCTTGATGGAGGCAGACACAAGTAGATCACTCATAAGGAAGATTAGGAAAAGACAGGCAACATTTATAGGCCATTTTATGAGGAGGGGGATTTGGAGCACCTGGTCACAACGGGAAAGCTGGAGGGAAAGAGAGCACCAGGTAGACCCAGGGAGAAAATGCTGGACGGACTTGCAGAATGGCTGGGGACAGGGAGGGTGGGGGAGATGCAAGGGGCAACGAGAGATAGAGGCAGATGGAAGTCCGATGTCCCAAGATGCGCAACCCTGATGATGATGAAGCAGTACATAGATTATAATACTTGCTTTAGTATTATGAAGTACTTTTCTTCTTGGTTGTATTTTGAGACACAATCGCTTCCCCTCCACCCTCTTCCTCTGTCTCTGTCCCTGTCTTTTTCTGTGTCTGTCTGTCTGTGTATTTACCAGTTTGTCTATCTGTTTGTCTGACTCTCTCTCTCTCTCTCTCTCTCTCTCTCTTTTTTTTTTTTTTTTCTTTTCTTTTTCCCGTTGCCCCTGCAACCCTCTCTTTCTCTGTTTCTATCCCTATCTCTCCATCTCTCTTCGTGATCTTTTTTTTTGTTTTGTTTTGTTTTGTTTTTGCTCTCCCTGATGTTGTCAACAATTTGCGATTACGTTATGTGCAATTAGGTGTTGGCTAGGGTTCAACAAAAAGCTGATTTTGTTTCTTTGTCTGTTTTGTTGTTGTTGTTGTTTGTCTTGTGTCAGAAATGGTTTTAAACCCTCGTCTGTAGGGAAATCTGAAATATGCTTTCCATTTCAATTTGGAGATAATATTTTTTTCAGCTCGAAAACTGGTTCAGTGGGTGGATAGGTGAAAAGGTCTGTGCTGTGTAAAGGTTTCCCATACCACAGAAAAATGATAAGATTTTAATCTGATTTTGTATTTGTGTCGTAGAGGAAGTCATGGCACTCTCACACGTCCAAGTGCTGCACACACAGAGAAAGAAAAACAAACGAACAAACAAACAAGCAAACACACACACACACACACACACACACACACACACACACACACACACACACACACACACACACACACACACACACACCCCTAACAGAAAGAAAGAACGAAAGAAAGAACGAAAGAAAGAAACAACGAAAGAAAGAAAAAACAAACAAACAAACAAACAAAGAAACAAACAAAGAAAGAAACAAACAAACAAAAATTGGCGGCTGTTATTTCGACGGAACTTTTTAAGCCCATGAGCAGGAAGTTAAATTAAAACGACAAGGAAACACGCTTATATCCTAGGTCAGTCAAAATCACAGCGTTTAACATTTAAGGTGGTCACTGCACAGAACATTTTATTTTATGCCCACTTGTTTAATTGCTGTGAAGACGTCAGATCTTAGCTCTGTGATTGTATCAAAAGGAATCTGCCAATCGAGATTAAAAAAACCAAACAAACGCGATAGAAAGCTTAGTATAGAATAAAACAAAAATCAATGCATATTGATAATGACACAGGGGAAAAGTGCTTAGAAAAGGTAAATGAGAAAACAAAATCCGAAAAGGAAACCGACTAAAGCGATTTGGGGAGAGGCAAATGATGAGGCAAAGACGGATAAAATCATCAAACAAAAAGATAGATAAAAGGCGTTTACACAGACGCACAGACAAAACACACACACACACACACACACACACATATATATACACACACATCTATAGATAGACAACGAAGAGAGAGAGAGAGAGAGAGAGAGAGAGAGAGAGAGAGAGAGAGAGAGAGAGAGAGAAAGAGACACACACACACACATACACACGCAACACACACACACACGCTCACACACACACACACACACACATATATATATATATATATATATATATATATATAGGTAGAAAGAAACTCTAGGGAGAGCTAGACAACATAAGGATCTTCAGAGAAGTAACCCCCTTTAGACAAGTGTTTCGGCCCTGAATTCCTTACACTCTCGGGGGGCCGGGCCACATCCAGGTCATGATTCCTGGATGCCCTTCTGCTGTTGTCTATATTTTTTTTTTTTTTTTTTTTTCCCACGCCGGGGATCGAACCTGGGCGATTCTGCGCTTCAGAACTGCGGTACGCGGTTTTACCAATGTGCTAACGGGGCACACATCATCTGTAGGGAATTTAATCCTTATGAAGTTCACTTTTTTGGTTCCTCCTTGCCCAGATCCAGCTTGAGCTCCTTTCTGCTGCCTCTGCCATCGCTTTAAGGGCTCTAGTCCTCTTCTTCCCAGAAATGGCGAGTTGTTTCATGAGATCATAAGCGGAGGTGCCCACAAACCCTCTTGCCCCGACCTCTATGGCGAAGATTTTGACCCGCAGACCTGCTTTCTTCAGGGTGCTGGCAAGACCGGCGTATTTTTCGGTCTTGTAGATATGTGCTTCTTCCATTCTGCTTTCGTATGGCACAGTGAGTTCTATCAGAATCACTTGTTTCGAGGAGTCAGAGTGGAGAGCGATGTCTGGTCTCTCTATATATATATACACACACAATATGCACATAATAAGACGTACTGATAGATGCTACGTTCAGCCTTATAACTGCAAGTGTAGGCATCGTTGCAAAAACGCTGGCCAAATGAAGTTGTTGTGTTAGAGTTAATTCATGTGCTATGGAGTGATTTGTGTGGGGCTGTTGGTGATCTTGCACCGGGCAATAAACCTTTCTCGCTCAGGTCAGTAGTTGACTGGTCTCTCCCTCGTCTTATGTTCTTTTGCCAGCTTATGTAAAGTCACACATTTTGCTCTGTATATATTACATATATGCATTTTTGGGGGAGTTTAATGTGTTTTGTGGTGTATTGTGAAAGTGTGCATATATGTGTGTTTTTTAAGTGTTTTAGGTGTTTTTCGGTGTATTGTGAAAGTGTACATACACGTGTTTTTAAGTGTTTTAGGTGTTTTTCGGTGTATTGTGAAAGTGTACATATACGTGTTTTTAAGTGTTTTAGGTGTTTTTCGGTGTATTGTGAAAGTGTACATATACGTGTTTTTAAGTGTTTTAGGTGTTTTTCGGTGTATTGTGAAAGTGTACATACACGTGTTTTTAAGTGTTTTAGGTGTTTTTCGGTGTATTGTGAAAGTGTACATACACGTGTTTTTAAGTGTTTTAGGTGTTTTTCGGTGTATTGTGAAAGTGTACATATACGTGATTTTTTTTAAGTGTTTTAGGTGTTTTTCGGTGTATTGTGAATGTGTGCATATATGTATTTTTAAGTGTTTCGTGTGTTTTTCGGTGTGTTGTGAAAGTGTGCAGACCATTGTTATGACTTAAAAGACATTGGGATGGAGGCCAATGTTGTTGTTTGTAAAAATAGAACAAACAAACAAGCAAACACACACATACACACACACACACACACACACACACACACACACACATACACACACACACACACACACACACACACACACACACACACACACACACACACACACACACACACACATAATATTTCTTTCCACAGGATATGAGCAAGAACTTAAGTAGGGTTTAATAAGAGAGAATTTTATTGAGACCTGATGTCTTTGGAACAATTGTCAGACAAAAGGAATTCAATGCATCCTAGTTTCAGGTAATTTCAGAGTAAAAACGAGGTAAAACGGAACGATAAATGGACACGTGATCTTGAGGCACAGTTTGTTCACCATCCTCAAACATCGTGGTAATGATTCATAAACTTTACTACTTTTCTTGTCAATTCCTGCTTACATTTCTCATGTTCTATCTATAATGTGTCTTTGTTTCAAATGTGCTTGAGGCCTTTGTTTTCTTGCAGGCATTTTCTTAATAAAAATGAACTGAAATTGTGAAAAAGGCCCGGCATTAACAATGATGTGTATACAAATAAAACCGACAGTGATGGACAAAGACAGAAGTTAAAGGAAGTGCTAAAATATAGAAAAGGGTTTTATATTGGTTCACTCATACTTATGTAAAGATTGGCGTGACAGTAACTTCAGGGAGACGTAGAGAATAAAGAAAACATTAAAAAAAAATATGCGGGTCAGGGAATCCTAGCAGGTCACCTAAACATTGTTTTTTGTGCCAGCAAAATCTTCAGCGTGAAATTTCTGGCTGATTAAAAAATATATTTGTCTCTGTCTCTGGCTATGTCTGTCTCTTTCTGTCTGTCTCTTTCTGTTTGTCTTTCTGTCTGTATGTATGTCTGTTTGTCTCTCTCACTGTCTTTCTCTCTTTCTTTCTTTCTCTCTTTCTCTCTTTCTCACTGTTTCTCACTGTCTCTCTCTCTCTCTTCTCTCTCTCTCTCTCTCTCTCTCTCTCTCTTCTCTGTGTGTGTCTCTCTCTCTGTCTCTCTGTCTGTCTCTCTTTCTATGTCTGACTGTCTGGCTCTCTCTCTCTCTCTCTCTCTCTCTCTCTCTCTTTCTCTCTCTCTTCTCTTCTAGTATATCTCTCTCCCTGTCTGTCTCCCTCTTTCTTTGCTGTCTACCATTTTATAAATGCATACGTATATATCTTTGACATACGTCAATAACAAAACTATATGCTGTCATAGAGCTGGGAGTCAAGCTTCATGCACACTATATTATTAAGAGAAAATCAGAAATAAATATCATGTTATTTTTAAAGCATTAACTGCATGTATCAGAGATCGTTCTGCATTGCCAGATTTCAAACACTCGGTGGTTTTATCTCTTTTGTATTTTTTTTGATTTTGATTGAAAAAAACTATGTATTAGTTTCTCCTGATTAGCATCGCCCTGGGGCACTGAAATCTGCATGTATTCCAGCTTGTCATCTTGCATAGCTGCTCTGTGCAGAAGGCTCGTTTTGCGATTGATCAACACATGTTTTTAC
>CM060314.1:16476086-16483586 GCA_030674185.1 Monoplex corrugatus | reverse complement strand
TGATGATAACAAATGGTGATAAGAAAACATAATTTATTCAATCATACTGACTTGCACGTGCTTTCATTGTTATAACAACATAAGAAATTGGCACAGTAAAGCTAAGTTGGGATCTACACAATGTAAATATTCTGGTAGTATAAACAATGGCCATTCCACACGATTCCTCTCCTTTTTCCTTCCAAATATTAAACATATGCATAATGGCAACGAAGTGAGAGACGGAGAGAGAGAGAGAGAGAGAGAGAGAGAGAGAGAGAGAGAGAGAGAGAGAGAGAGAGAGAGAGAGAGAGAGAAGAGAGAGAGAGAAAAGAGACAGACAGACAGACAGAGACAGACAGAGAGATAGAGACAAAAAGAAAGAGAAAGAGGGAGAGAGAGACAGACAGGTAGACAGACAGATAGCCAGCACAGAGAGAGAGAGATATTGACAGACACACAGACAGATGGACAGACACACAGATAGACAGGTGAACAGCTGAACACATCATCATCATCAGGTGCCCTGCCTCATGGCATTGGTGATCATGGACTTCCATCTGTCTTTATCTCTCGTTGCCCTAAGCATCTCTCCCACTCACCCCCCACCCCTCGTCCACAGCCACTCTGCAAGTCCGTCCAGCATTTTCTCCCTGGGTCTACCCGGTGCTCTCTTTCCCTCCAGCTTTCCCGTTGTGACCAGGTGCTCCAAATCCCCCTTCCTCATAAAGTTGCCTATAAATGTTGCCTGTCTTTTCCCAATCTTCCTTATGAGTGATCTACTTGTGTCTGCCTCCATCAAGACTGTCTCGTTTGTTTTCTTTGCTGTCCATGGAACTCTCAACATTCTTCTTAGAAACCACATCTCGGCTGCCTCATCTTGTTCTGGTTTTGTTTGTTTACTGTCCACGCCTCACATCCGTACAACAGTATTGGTTCTATATAACATTCAAGAACTCTCTTCCTGATGTTAATTGATAGGCATTTGTTGGTAAGAATGCATGTCATCTTTCCGAATGCTGTTTTGGCTTGGCCGATTCTGCCAGCTATTTCTGATGTGCATCTGCCGTCTGATGAAATGATCGTTCCCATGTATTTGAACTTATCAACCTGTGTCAAGGTTGTGCCATTTACTATTATTTTGCATGAGGGGATTTCATGTTTTTTACTGATCACCATGACTTCAGTCTTCCTGCTGTTTAGTTCCAGCCCCTTACCTTTGCTTTCTATTTCTAGTATATTCACAAGGTTTTGTAGGTCCCTTTCACTTTCCGCAATTAGCACGGTGTCATCTGCGTATCGAATGTTGTTTATCATTTTCCTCCAACCTTTAATCCAGGGTCTTCTTCTAGGTTTCTCATGATGTTTTCGCTGTAAAGTGAAAACAGATCTAGTGACAAAACAGAACCCTGTCTGACTCCTCTTTTGATGTTTTGGAAAGAGCTTACATTGTTTTCTATTCTCATTGCAGCTGTTTGTTCCCAGAATATATTTCTGATTATTCGTAGCTCTTTTCTATCAACATTGAGTCTCTCCAGTTGGTTGATCAATTCATCATGTCTTACCTGATCAAAGGCCTTGGTGTAGTCAACAAAGCGTAAATACAAATCCTTATTCATCTCATTTGACCTCTCTATGAAATTCTTAGGATGTATATGGCATTAATAGTTCCTTTCCCTTCCACAAATCCACACGGTTCTTCTACTATTTCTCTTTTGATTCTATTCCTTGTCCTGAACACATGTAAATGTAAATATTCAGATGATCAAAGCTCTGATTTGGATCTGCGCAGTCAGCTGGGCCTAAAGCAACAAAAATAATTACAATAACAATAACAATAAGAGTATCAATAACAATATAAAGAAGCAGACTTGTATCTGAAACATAGAAAAAGAAATTTCCATCAACGCACACAGCAAAAATACACGGTTACTTCCACTCACGCTATGATGGTGGTTGCCCACTCTCATTCGCTCCCTGCCCTCTCCTCTCTGATTTAAGTGCACGACACATGTCGAGGGCGATGAATGAGAAAGGGGTGCTGCAGTGACACGTGAAAGACCAGGCAAATGTTTGTCCAAGCTGTACGGAGGATGGTGCTAATGTTTGTTTATCCCTTGATAGCCCAGCACACGCTGAAAGCTTAGCAAATAGCCAGCAAGTAATTCCCTGTCTGATGGACCTCTCAGCTTTATCCACAATGGGATCAATCACATGGAACGTGGATGCCAAAACAGACAACTGAAAGACAAATGACTCGGTTGAAATTAAAACACATTTTTGTTTGTTTGTTTGTTTGTTTGTTTGTTTGTTTGTTTGTTTGTTTTTATTTCTTTCTTTCATTCTTTGTTTGTTTCTTTGTTTGTGTTTTAGTTCATGGTCATTGAAATCATTCAGCTTTTCAACACATTTTTATGAGAGTGAGAGAGAGAGAGAGAGAGAGAGAGAGAGAGAGACAGAGAGAGAGAGAGAGAGAGAGAAAGAGAGATAGAGAGAGAGAGGGGGAGAGAGACAGAGACTGAGACAGACAGACAGACAGACAGACAGACAGAGACAGGCACACAGACACACACAGGGGTAGGCAGCAATTTTCCTTCTCTTTCAACATGTGGATCTTCTCTTGCCGACCATTACAAACATCATAATCAGTCTATTACCACTGGAATTGTTCCCCGTGAATTTAAGACTGCCATTGTTAAGCCCTTGCTGAAAAAATCTAACCTCAACAAAAATGACCTGAAAAATTACAGACCGATTTCCAATCTTCCATTTCTTTCTAAACTGCTTGAACGTCTGATTCTAGACCAGCTTTTCTCCCATCTCTCATCCCATAACCTCCTTAGTCCTCACCAATCCGCTTACAGGCCAGGGCACAGCACAGAAACTGTTCTGCTTCGTATTCTCAATGATCTTTTGACCTCCCTGGATCAAAACAAAATTTCTATTCTTCTCCTTTTGGATCTTTCAGCTGCTTTCGATACTATTGACCATGAAATTTTGCTTTCCCGTTTGGAAAACAACTTTGGAATTCAAAAATCTGCTTTACACTGGTTTCGATCTTATCTTTCAGAAAGAAAGCAAACCGTACTTGTCGACGGAAACAAATCTTCTGAGCTGCCTTTGGATTTTGGCGTGCCTCAAGGCTCTGTTCTGGGTCCTGTGCTTTTCATATTGTATACTTCTCCTCTGACCCACCTTATTGACTCATATTCCATCCGTCATGAAATGTATGCGGACGATACCCAGCTCAATCATACTGATTCTCCTTCTAACTACGATCATCTAGTTCAGTCTCTTCAGAACTGCGTTTCTGAAGTAAAATCCTGGATGTATGAAAATCGACTTAAGTTGAATGATGACAAGACTGAAGCCCTTCGTGTTTCTCCATTGCCTGCAGATCTTTCTTCTCTGCCTTCCACTATTACTGTCGGTAATACCGCTATTGCTTTTTCTGATTGCGTTCGTGACCTCGGTTTTGTCTTTGACCATAATCTCTCCATGCACCAGCACATCATCAAAACATGTCAGGCTGCATACATCGAACTTAGACGCATTAATTCTATTAGACACTACCTTACATTAGACGCAACCAAGACGTTAGTTACTGCATGCATTCTGTCTAGGTTAGATTATTGCAATTCACTCCTTGCGGGTTGCCCTCAGAAACATCTCAAACATTTGCAACAAGTTCAGAACTCTGCAGCTAAACTCATCTTCAAGGCACGTAGGTCACAGCACTGCACACCCCTGTTTCAGACACTGCACTGGCTCCCGGTTGAACAAAGAATAAAATACAAGATTTGCTGCCTTTGTTATCACATCATTTCTGGAACTGCTCCTGACTATCTCTCTGAACTCTTGACTGTCTACATACCTTCTCGATCACTCCGCTCTTCTGTGGATGACAAGAAGTTTCGTGTGCCAAAATATAACAGAGAAACTCACGGTGGTAGAGCCTTTGCAGTTTTTGCTGTTCAGACATGGAACTTGTTGCCTCAGTCCGTCCGCCACTCTAAAACTCTACCATCTTTCAAAACAAGTTTAAAAACTTACTTCTTTAAACAGTGTTTTTCCTGATTTTGGCTAGTGGGTTGATCCTGCTTGACATTCTGGATGAAATTGTGCACAATGGGGTGTATGCCAGTGTGTGTGTGTGTGTGGTGTGTGTGTGTGTGTGTGTGTGTGTGTGTGTGTGTGTGTGTGTGTGTGTGTGATGTGTGGCTGTGTGTGTGTGGGTGTTGTGTGTGTGTGTTTGAAAATGGGGGGAGAGGGGTGGGCGGGGAGGGGGTGAGAGGGAGAGAGATTATTTGGTGTGTCTGTGTGGTTGTTGATTTCCTGTGGATAGTTTTTGATGAGTTTGTTTGTATTGTAGCCTGTTATTTGGTTTATATATGTATGGTTTACTGATGTAAAGCGCTTTGAGGTTTCGGAAAGCGCTCTATAAATGCACTATTATTATTATTATTATTATAAGTCTACGTTTTCAGATGGTTATGGTCCTGATCTGGCTCTGCGCTGTCAGCTGGGCAACATATTTAAGTGAACATTTTGGGTTGGTCATAGTCCTGACATGGCTCTGCACATTCAGATTGGCTTGAATACATAAATATCAATAACAATAACAATAATAATAACAATGTAAGAAACCGACCTGACTCAGAAACATAAAAGAAAAGAAATATCCATCACTCCACACAGCAAAAATACACGATTACCTCCACTCACTCTATGATGATGATTGCCCACTCTCATTCGCTCCCTGCCCTCTCCTCTCTGACTGAAGTGCTCGACACATGTCGAGGGCGATGAATGAGGAAGGGGTACTGCAGTGACACGTGAAAGACCAGGCATATGTTTGTCCAAGCTGTACGGAGGAAGGTGCTGGTGTTTGTGTAGCCCTCGATAGCCCAGCACATGCTGAAAACTTAGCAAACAGCCAGCAAATAATTCCCTATCTGATGGACGCTCAGCTTTATCCACAATGAGATCAATCACATGGAACGTGGATGCTAAAACAGACAAGTGAAAGACAACTGAACTTACTGGGTTGAAATTGAAATACACAGTTTTGTTTTTTTGTTTGTTTGTTCAGTAGTTTGTTTGTTTGTGTGTATGTATGTATGTATTTATGTGTGTGTGTGTGTGTGTGTGTGTGGTGGTGTGTGTTGTGTGTGTGTGTGTGTGTGTGTGTGTGTGTGTGTGTGTGTGTGTGTGTTAGGTCATTATCATTGAAAACATTCAGCTAATTAACAAAATTGAGGGAGGGAAAGAGAGAGAGAGAGAGAGAGAGAGAGAGAGAGAGAAAGAAAGAGAGAGAGACAGGCAGACAGACAGACAGACAGAGACATAGAGACACAGAGACACAGACACAGACACAGACACAGAGACACAGAGTCAGAGAGACAGAAAGAGACAGAGAGACAGAGACAGATAGAGAGACCCAGTAATCTTAATTTAGTAGCATGGCTTTAAACCATGTTACAGTAATATTTAAAACTGCGATATAAAGTGTTAATGCTACTATCACCACTGTTGCTTATGTTACTTTTGTTGCTACTGCTGTTGTGCGCTTTGCCTAGAAAATGGCTGAAGTAGACATGTTATCATTTAAGAGTTCAGCAGTATTTTTTTTAAGCGTCATCCATACAAGAACGAACAAAACCTGTAAAAACAAATGCAGATTACTTGTATTGCGTCATGTTCACAAGCTTATTTTTTGTTAATGGACTCCATCCACACTACCAGTGGTTTAAAACTCCATCTGCAAACAATAAAATGTATGTCATCTCTAATTTTGACCAATGACTCGCAATTATGGACCCTTCTTTTATAAAACAAATTGGACTGACACTTTTTAAACACAGCAAGTGCTAGCTCGGTGGAGGCGTCTACCAGCGCATACGAACACTGGGGCTGTGTCCTAAGCCCCGCACTGCGCGATCCTGTCGTGGTGGATGTCTCCACCGACTTTGGCACAATCTGCCTCCTGCTGTGCCAGTCCGACACCACTCTTCTGCTTCTTCGTCTCCTCCACTGCCCCTGCACTCGACCTCGCTGCTGCAAACTTCGTCTCCTCCTCTGCCGTCTTCGCCTTCGCCTTCGCCTTCTGTCCCGCCGGTGCCGCCTTCGCCTTCTGTCCCGCCGGTGCCGCTTTCGTCTTCTGTCCCGCCGGCGCTGCCCTCGTCTTCTATCCCGCTGGTGCTGCCTTTGTCTTCTGTCCCCCTGGTGCCTCCTTCGTCTTCTGTCCCGTCGTTGTTGCCTTCGTCTTCTGCCCCGCTGGTGTCGCCTTCGTCTTCTGTCCCGTCGGTGCTGCCTTCGTTTCCACCTCGGCCGCCGCATTGTGATAAACTGAAACTATGCCTTTTTAACGCTCAGTCAACATGCACTGATGGCAAAGCTGATGTCATTGCTGACTTTATCGCAGATGAGCATGTTGACATTGCTTTTATCACCGAAACATGGCTTAACCCCCTTGGTCATGAACCTATACATGTGAATCTCACTCCGAGTGGTTACAGGCTTGCTTCTTTCCATCGCTCATCCCGAGGCGGTGGTATCGCCATCCTCTACAACGACTCACTCCATTCCCGCCTGTCTTTCTCGCAGTCTCTGCCTTTCTCCCATCCTTCTTTCGAGCACGTTGAAGTATCCTTCCAATCCACCCCTCACCCCATCACCTTCTCCTGTGTCTATCGACCTCCACCTAGCTCTGCCAACAAGCTCACCACATCCATGTTTCTCTCTGACTTTGATCAACTTCTTGATTAATACTGTCTCTTACCTGGAAATCTCATCATTCTAGGTGACATCAATGTCCACTATGAGAACACTCACCGTTATGACACAAGACATATCATCAACTCTCTGTCCAATCACAATATGACTCAACACATTTCTGAACCAACCCATCAAAAAGGTCACATTCTTGACTGGATCATTCTCGTGATCACCACAATTCAGCTACTGATAACTGCTTAGTTCCTTCTACCCGTCTAACTTCAGCCCTTCCATCTGACTACTCTGCAATTCTCTGTTCTCTTGACATTCCTCCTCCTTCCAGTACCATGCGCACAGTGACTCGACGCAATCTCAAATCTATCGACCTCTCCTCATTTTCATCTGATGCCTTCCGTCTCCTTTCTGAAAAGTCACATAACCTTGCCGATGAATTCTACACTACTCTCCACCATCTTCTGGACACTCATGCTCCAGCCACAACCCATCTTTTACCTGACTGCCCCCCTACCCCCTGGCTCACTCATGAGATTGCCTGTGCAAGACGTGCCCGCCGCAGAGCAGAGCGCCGCTGGCGCAAGTCCAAACTCACTATACATAGGCAGCTTTTCCAAGCCTCTAAAACAAAAGTATCCACCCTCATTGCATCTGCAAAAACAAACTATTTCCAAACCAAAATCCCGAATGCCTCTTCTTCAAAAGAACTCTGTACAACCATGAATCATCTCCTTGGCACACGAAAAGATTTACCTCTCCCAACAAAACACACAAATGAAGAACTCCCAT
>CM060314.1:16466086-16471086 GCA_030674185.1 Monoplex corrugatus | reverse complement strand
GAAAAAGAATAAAAGCAATGGAAAATTATAGAGAGCATATTATATACAAACATATATTACAATGTGATTCCACTCCGAGCGGAGACAGGCTACAGAGGGGATGAGTGAGGTCAGGATTTCATGCAGAGGAGAAAAGGTGAGTTTTGAGAGCGGATTTGAAGGAGACAAAAGTAGGTTGCTGACAGACTGAAAGAGGAAGTTTGTTCCAGGAAAGTGGACCAGAAACAGAGAAGGCTCGTGGACCGTAGTATTGAGCTTAGTGCGTGGAAAGCAAAATGTCAGAGGATCGGAGGCAGAGCGGAGGGTACGTGAGGGAAGATAGATCTCAAGTAGGCTTGACAGGTAATCGGGGGCTGCGTTATTGAGGCTTTTGTAGCACATGGTGTCTAGTTTGTACTGTATGCGCTTTGATACAGGGAGCCAGTGAAGTTGTGCCAGGAGAGGAGATATGTGGTCAGCTTTTTTCTTTTTGAGTACAAGGCGTACAGCATTGTTTGAATGCGTTGTAGGATGTGGATTGTGGAGGCAGGAAGACCAGACAGGAGTGAATTGCAATAGTCAATGCGAGACATTATGAAGGAGAGAACGAGTTTTGCAGTTGTTTCAACAGAGAGATACTTCCTTTACTTTTTTTAACTGTGGGCTGGTTGGCTCTTTCAACAGAGCCACTAAGTTGGTTATAATATTATCTAAAAACAGTACGATTCCATCCCTTGATTATTAAGTGACATGTTCTTCTAAGTCACTTATAACTATACGCTGGATGAACACAGCCTTACAGTTATAACTGGCGTAGGGTTTTATATCATTTTTTTTATATGACATAGACCTAGTCCTGCTGCATTTTCAGTGTGGGCTCGCACACAGGGTTTAGCATTGGCCCAACGATTTCTCTGGACAGCTGTTTGCATTCTTTTGTGGAAAGGCACGTATGGACCCTTTAGGAATACAATTAATCCTTCTTGGGCAAAATGCAAGGCATACATGCAAATTCCATTGTCTGATTACTATGGAACCAGATCAACAATTCATCACTGTCCGCTTACTCCCCACTCTCTCATGTTTTAAACAAAAAAGGTGTATTTGCAAATTAAAATGATTATCCCAAAGGGCGAAGATTAAAAGACGTTTTGTTATGAATATACAACGAAAGAAAAAAAATAAACAACAAGTTTTGTTTAATTTCATTCAGCACCTAGCCATGCATAACACATTCACAAATTGCTAATATGGTGAGAGAGAGAGAGAGAGAGAGAGAGAGAGAGAGAGAGAGAGAGAGAGAGGCAGGCAGGCAGACAGCCAGACAGACAGACAGACAGAGGCAGAGAGACATAGAAACAGGGAGACATAAACAGACAGATAAACAGAAAGAGAGAGAGAGAGAGAGAGAGAGAGAGAGAGAGAGAGAGAGAAAGAGAGACAGAGACATAGACAGAGAGAAAGAGAGACAGAGACAGAGACAGAGAGAGACAGAGACAGAGAAACAGAGATTGATTGATTGATTTGATTGATTGATTCAGTTTTACGTCAGCACCCACCTCAGGTGATATGGCCAACGGGGATAACCATCCCAGGAAAATGGGGGCAATGGGGGACTTATCTAATCCTATACTGACACCACCAGAACAACAATGATGCTAAGATGGGACAGTGAGAAGGCCAGATTTAATGTAGCGCACCCCGGGATTCGAACCCACAACCATTAGCATGTGAATCCGACGCTCAAACCAACTGAGCTACAGAGGCCAGCAGAGAAACAGAGAGAGAGAGAGAGAGAGAGAGAGAGAGAGAGAGAGAGAGAGAGAGAGAGAGAGAGAGAGAGAGAGAGAGAGAGAGAGAGAATCGATCCCCTTTGGGATAATCATTTTAATTTGCAAATACACCTTTTTTTGTTTAAAACATGAGAGAGTGGGGGAGCAAGTATATATCCCATCCTCTCTGTCCTCAGCCACCCTGCAAGCCCACCCAATAGTTTCTCCCTGGGTCTCTAAGAGCAAAACTGTATACAAAAGCAAATTTAACAACTCCTTACAATTTTTTTGTTTCTAGATGTGGTACGTAGGCGCTTTCTTTTTTCCCATTTTATATTATTTTATAAGTTGAGATTTTGAGTGTATAATGATACTGGCAACAAAAATGGTTTGAACACCTACATGCTAATGTTTACTGTAAAATCCTACAGTGTCATGCAGGATCATCATTATGTGGGTACAGAACAGATAGGAATGTAATCTATGTAATGAGTGAGTGTATTAGCTTTGTAATCATGATTTTATCTTTACTAAGCTACTTTTAGAAGGTTTTGTGCCTAAGTACACTTCATCTTTATTTATTATTTGGGTAAACACCCTAAACTCCTTCTTTGCCAACAAAGAAACAAAAAAGAATGTAGACAACACAGTGGAACGTAATCGCCTCCCCAAATAGGTTTAGTTTTCATGCTCTAATGAAAAATCTGATAATGTGTAATGTACAGTGAGTCTGACTGAGTCTTGGGAACAGCCCTATAGAAAACAAGACATACATCTTTCCAATCCCTTGTTAAAACCCAAACGCCCGTTTACTATTATGGGCTGTCTTGCACTGCTGTATAATAAAACAAAACAACAAAAAAGACAGAATAAGCAGATATTCCTTGTTAAAACCCAAACGCCCGTTTACAGATGGGTTGTCTTGCATTGCTGTATGATAAAACAAAACAAAAACGACAGAATCATAGAAGACTCTAAGATGTGAACTGAGCATAACCAAAATGCAAAATGCCCAGGTAAAAAAAATATATCAACAGATGTGGAAATAACATATAAACTAAGATAGTAAACAAAACAACAAACCAGAATAAAATCCTTGAAAAATCAGCTACATTTAGATGCAGTCATTTCCAAATGTATGCAGTGTCCAGCAGAGTTGAAGTGAAAGTTCTCAACTGAAAATATCTGACATTTTATTTTCTTTAATCATATCTTTGGTGAGTATCCATTCTACATGTAAACAAGTTTTCAAAGCATGTATACGACTGCATTTCGAAGTGGAAACAACTGTTAAACAAAGGTGATTATCCTTTTTTTTTTTTTTTTTTTTTTTTTACTGAATGTTTAGATCAAATACAGCGAACAAACAAACAAACTGCAAAAAAGAAAACAACAGTTCCTCGTTAAATGCAACAACCTTCACCAAACACTCTTCAGACACACGTAAAATGGGGTGAGATAAGGGAGGAAGATTAGGGACTTTGCTCACAGTGAAAAGCAGACACTGGTTGGTGAGTCATCAGATACCTTCCAGACAATGGCATTTTACTGGCTCGTAGTTGTAGGCCACGTTGGTTGGAAGTCTGGAATTCTCTGACGTATTCACACTGTATTTAGTCGATACCACTGTATCCCAACAATAATCGATTGTCACCAACAGCTGCCACACTTTCCCTCTATCGTTATTTGACTTCCAACGACATTAAACAAATAAACAAAACAAAACAAAACAAAAGCAGGTTTGACTCACATGTGAGAATTGAAATAATTCTGTTTTGTCATGATCATGATCATCACTATCACCATTACCACCATCATCATCATCATCTATCATCATCTCATCATCATCATCATCACATCATCATCATCATCATCATCATCATCATCATCATCATCATCATCATCATCATCATCATCATCATCATCATCATCATCACTATTATTATTGGTGTAATTATCATTGGTGTAATTATCATTGTTGCTATTATCATCTATTCATTATCAAATATATAGTAGTAGTATAGTAGTAGTAGTAGTAGTATGTAGTAGATAGTAGTATAGTAGTAGTAGTAGTTATTACATTATTATTATTATTATTATTATTATTATTATTATTATTATTATTATTATTATTATTATTATTATTATTATTATTATTATTATTTATTATTATTATTACTATTATTATTATATTATTGTTATTATTATATTACTATTACTATTATTAATTATTATTATTGTTATATTATATTACTATACTATTATTAATTATTATTATGTTATTTTATTATTATTATTATTATTATTATTATTATTATTATTATATTATTATCATTATTATTATAGTTATTATTATTATATATTATTATTATATTATTATTAATTTATTATATTATTATCATTATCATTATTATTATTATTATTATTATTATTTTATCAATATTATTATTAATATATTACTATTGTTGTTTGTTATTATTATTATTATATTATTATTATTATTATTATTATTATTATTTTATATTATTAATTATTATTATATATATTATTATATTATTATATATTTTATCATTATCATCATCATCATCATAATCACACTACTACACCACCATTAATCATCAGCATATCATAGTAGTAGTAGTAGTAGTAGTAGTAGTAGTAGTAGTAGTAGTAGTAGTAGCAGCGAGTAGTAGTAGTAGTAGCATCAGCAGCAGCAGCAGTATTAGCAGTAGTAGTAGTAGTAGTAGTCCACTCTCATTCACGAACCCTTCCACTACCATCCCCTGCCTCGGCAATGTGATTCATGCACACGACAGTTGACGAGGGCGATGAACATGGAGGGGGGTACCGCAGTGACACGTGAAAGACCACGCAAATGTTTGTCCAAGCTGTACGGAGGATGGTGCTGATGTTTGTTTAGCCCTTGATAGCCCAGCACACGCTGAAAGCTGGACAAACAGACGGCAAGTAATTCCCAGTCCACGTGGACCATCAACTTCATCCGCTATGGAATTAATCACACGGAACCTCAGATGCCAACGCAGACGAACAAAAAAAAAAAAAAAAAAAAAAAGAAATGCTTCCTAGGAAAAAAAAATATTAAGAAAACACGTGACTTTAGTTTAACTATTTTCTTGCTGCCATCTGTCTATCATATATCTGTCTATGCGCGCTGTTCATCTTGGTGTGTACTTGGAATTTTTTGTTTTAATTTTTTTCCTTAAGGCACCCTCTCTCGTGACTTACAGG
>CM060314.1:16453586-16461086 GCA_030674185.1 Monoplex corrugatus | reverse complement strand
GTACAATCAACTGTCACATGTATATGTAAATGCCACGCTTTCTCTATACCTCTCGTTATCATTGCTGCTGTGATTGAAAGAAACCATTTCGGATTCCTTGAGGAATTGAATTACCTGAGTCTTTGAAATACATTCGTTTCTTGCTTTGTTTCTTTTTTTGTTTGTTTGATTGTTTTTTGATTGCTTATGTCTTTTTGTTTTATTTTTCTTCTTTGTCTTTCTTCTTTCTTTCTATCTTTCTCCTTTTTTTTTTCTTTTCTGTCTTCTTTCTTTTCTTTTTTCCTTCTTTTTTTCTTTCTTTCTTTTCTTTCTTTCTATTTTCTCCTTCCTTTCTTTTTCCTTCTTTTTTTTTTCTTCTTATACTTTGCCGTTATGGCAGATGCATCGATTCAGATTTGCTTGAAGACATGTCGCAGCAAATAATGTTTGTGTGACGTTTTGAACCAAATTGTGTGTAGTGTATATCAACAAGAACATGTTCTTGAATGCATGAACAAATGACATTTTTATAACAACTGAACAGATGCATTAGAGAGCTGGTTACATGATGTGCAAGAAATAAAGTGACACCTTTTTTTTCAGCAGATGCCCAATCCACTGACAATTGATACTGTTGAAATTAGGGGTTTCATAAAATTGTCAAGATGAAGCATTAAAAGCAACAGAATTGCCCACAAAGATGTTTTGTTACCATTGTTGTTGCTGTTTTTATCTTACAAAATTTCGCCTTCTCTACTACTAGATGCAAAGTAATTTGTCTCTCATTTTTTTTTGCTTTTTGTGTTTGCGACAAAATTTTACATTGTACACTATATCGGATATAGATCAGGTTAAGTACGAACTCCATGATTCTTTATTTAATGTGTGCCTGTATTTCTGTTTAGAAGAATAATGAAAGAGAGGACAGAAAGAGAGACAGACAGACAGAGAGGAAATAAGAGAGAGAAAGGGAGAGAGAGAGAGAGAGAGAGAGAGAGAGAGGAAGGAAGAGAGGAGATAGAGAGAAAGAGAAAGAGATGGGGGGTGGGGGGGTGGGACTTTTTTTTTAAGTTACATACAGCGTGCTGATACACTCACCTGTCACTTTTTAAAGTGTTTTTTGTTTTTTTTTATATGGGTTTCACCATACAAACCCCTTAACTCCCTTTCCTTTTGGAACCCTTGATTTCTGATTGCTCGTTGACACGTGCCTGTGAACGTAAATACTCATGTGCTTCGAAAAGGTAACCAGATGTAAAGTCTATAATGATATTCTACTGTACAACATCGTATTACCTTGTTTTTGCCTTTTCATGTTTTTCACTTCACTTCAATTTGCAACCGAGCTACCGTGACCTTTATAGACCATATATTGTAAAGACACGAAATGAAGAGAAAAGGAAATAACAATAAGATGTCGAGAAAAGCGAAGAAACAACAAATAGGAAAATTACATCGATGAAAAAACTATTGTTCTGTTTGTGTGTTTATTCAAGACAAACGCTCTTAAGCCAAATCAAGTTCTGAGAAAGCTATGTCTTCAAAGCTTCGAAAGATTTAGAATACATTATCACTAAGAATACCAGCATTACGTCCATTGGATGTGATTACATATATTACTTGTTGTTGCACAGTATTACACGAACATAAAAAAGATAAAACGTAAAATACGTGTCTGAAAAGTAAACGTATGAAATAAAAAGTAAAGTGTACAGTGAGAGAATGAATCACAAATACACGTATAAACGAAAAGAAGAATGTAATGAAGCAAAGAAAACAAACAATAGAGGAGCAAAACTTACAAATCTAAAACTTGATGAAAACAGCTAAAACAAATGCATAAAACGCTCAAGATGTTGTAGCAAGTGAACATATGATGAAATATCAACACCAATGTCCACTGGGCCAGAAGCATAGAGATAACAGGAGAATACGTAAAACAAATGCATGTCAACTTTGAAAGCATCAAACAAACACACAAACACACGCAAACACACAAAACAACAACAATAACAACAACAACAACAATAACAACAACAACAACAACAACACCCCTGTGAACACATACTACATACGCGCGCGCGCGCACACACACACACACAACAACAACAAACACACACACATACACACACACACATACACACGCACACTCACACATACACACACACACACACACACACAAACACACACACACACACATACACACACACACACACACACACACATTCACACACACACAAACACACAAGCAAACACAGAGAGGAAAAACAAACAAACAATCAAACAAAAGAAAAACAGCCTGCATGACAATAGACACACTAAGACATAAACACTTTAACAGTCGGAACCCACAGATAAATTAATCCTGCAAATTGACAAAAGCAACCACTACTATCACTACCACCATCAAAATCCCATCTCATCTAATCTCCTCCAAACACCCACCAACACCCACACCCCAACCGACAACACATCACTGGAACCCACAGTAAAGACCAAACAACATGTTTGGACCAGACTGAACAGGGCGGATAGCGTCCACACCAAAATTGACCTTACTTCCCCAACCCTTGATAGCCCAGTGCACGTTGAAATCTGGACAAACAGACAGCATGCAATTCACCGTCCTTCGCTCCATCAACTTGATCCACTACAGAATTAATTACACGAGACCCTGATGCCAGTGTTGATGAACAGAAAACGAGGGGAACTGCATGAATTTGGATGATCCTTAAATTCGAAGCAGAAACTGAATCTCACATTTTATGTTGTTGTTTTTTTTCTCCTGCGTCCTTGTTTCTGTGGGTGGGTCACTAATAACTTTAACGAGATCAAAAAACGAAACAGAATCAGAAACACACACACACACACACACACACACACACACACACACACACACACACACACATACACACATACACACACACACACACACACACACACACACACACACACACACACACACACACACACACACAAACACAAACACACAAGCAAACACAGAGAGGAAAAAGAGACAAACACTCAAACAAAACAAAAACAACCTGCATGACAATAGACACACTAAGAGAGAAGCATCATTAACAGTCCGAACCCACAGATATATTCAGCCTGCAACATCACAATAGCAGCCACTACCATCACTACAACCATCAAAATCCCATCTCATCTAATTTCTCACCCAACACCCCACCATCCTCAACCACACCACCACCACCACGACCACCACAAGCCAACCCCTTTCTAGCTCCGTCCCATGTGCACTACTTGGAACAAGGCGCAGTGAAATCGACTGGAATACTACCGTGACACGTGAAAGACCAAACAAATGTTTGGACCAGCTGTACGGGGGATAGCGTCAATGTTTACCCAACCCTTGATAGCCCAGTGCACGTTGAAATCTGGACAAACAGACAGCATGCAATTCCCCGTCTCTCGCTCCATCAACTTGATCCACTACAGAATTAATCACACGAGACCCTGATGCCTGTGTTGATGAACAGAAAATGAGGGAACTGCAAGAATTTGGATGATCCTTAAATTCGAAGCAGACACTGAATCTCATTTATTTTTTTTTTTTTTCTGCCTGCGTCCTTGTTTCTGTGGGTGGGACACTAACAACTTAACGAGATCAAAGAACGAAACAGAAAAGAAGCGCGCACACGCAAACAGCACACACACACCCACACAACAAAAACCACACACACACATACGCCCACACACACACACACACAACACAAACACACACACACAACACACACACACCACACACACAACACACACACCACGCACCACACACACACACAACACACACACACACACACAACACACACAACAACACAAACACAACAAAGCAAACACATGAGCAAAAAACAACAAACGACAAACAAAATAAAAATAGCCTGCATGACAAATAGACACACTAAGAGAGAAAGCATCATTAACAGTCCGAACCCACAGATAAATTCATCCTGCAACATAACAAAAGCAACCACTACCATCACTACACCATCAAAATCCCATCTCATCTAATTTCTCACCCAACACCCCCACCATCCACAACACCACCACCACCACCACGACCACCACAATCCAACCCCTTTCTAGCTCCGTCCCATGTGCACTACTTCGAACAAGGCGCAGTGAAATCGACTGGAATACTGCCGTGACACGTGAAAGACCAAACAAATGTTTGACCAGCTGTACGGGGATAGCGTCAAATGTTTTCCCAACCCTTGATAGCCCAGTGCACGTTGAAATCTGAAATCTGGACAAACAGACAGCATGCAATTCCCCGTCTCTCGCTCCATCAACTTGATCCACTACAGAATTAATTACACGAGACCCTGATGCCTGTGTTAATGAACATAAAATGAAGGGAAGTACAAGAATTTGGATGATCCTTAAATTCAAGGCAGACAATGAATCTCACATTTTATTTTTTTTTCTCCAGCGTCCTTGTTTCTGTGGGTAGGTCACTGACTTCTTAAAGAGATAAAAAAACGAAACAGAAACACGCTTACACACACACACACACACACAACACACACACACACACACACACACACACACACACACACACACACACACACACACACACACACACACAGAGTCCACACGCACACACACACACACACACACAAACACAAACACACAAGCAAACACAGAGAGGAAAAACAGACAAACGATCAAACAAAATAAAAACAGCCTGCATGAAATAGACACACTAAGAGAGAAGCATCATTAACAGTCTGAAACCACGGATAAATTCATCCGGCAACATAACAAAAGCAACCACTACCATCACTACCACCATCAAAATCCCATCTCATCTAATCTCTCACCCAACACCCCCACCCCCAACCACACCACCACCACCACCACCACCACAATCCGACCTCTTTCTAGCTCCGTCCCATGTGCACTACTTCGAACAAGGCGCAGTGAAATCGGCTGGAATACTACCGTGACACGTGAAAGACCAAACAAATGTTTGGACCAGCTGTACGGGGGATAGCGTCAATGTTTACCCAACCCTTGATAGCCCAGTGCACGTTGAAATCTGGACAAACAGACAGCATGCAATTCCCCGTCTCTCACTCCATCAACTTGATCCACTACAGAATTAATCACACGAGACCCTGATGCCAGTGTTGATGAACAGAAAATGAAGGGAACTGCAAGGATTTGGATGATCCTTAAATTCGAGGCAGAAACTTAATCTCACTTTTTTTTTTTTTCTCCTGCGTCCTTGTTTCTGTGGGTGGGTCACTAATAACTTTAACGAGATCAAAAAACGAAACAGAATCAGAAACACGCGCACACACACACACACACACACACACACACACACACACACACACACACCACACACACACACACATACACACACACATACACACACACACACACACACACACACACACACACACACACACACACACACACACACACACACAACAAACACACAAAGCAAACACAGAGAGGAAAAGAGACAAACATCAAACAAAACAAAAACAACCTGCATGACAATAGACACACTAAGAGAGAAGCATCATTAACAGTCCGAACCCACAGATATATTCAGCCTGCAACATCACAATAGCAACCACTACCATCACTACAACCATCAGAATCCCATCTCATCTAATTTCTCACCCAACACCCCACCATCTTCAACCACACCACCACCATCACGACCACCATAATCCAACCCCTTTCTAGCTCCGTCCCATGTGCACTACTTGGAACAAGGCGCAGTGAAATCGACTGGAATACTACCGTGACACGTGAAAGACCAAACAAATGTTTGGACCAGCTGTACGGGGGATAGCGTCAATGTTTTCCCAACCCTTGATAGCCCAGTGCACGTTGAAATCTGGACAAACAGACAGCATGCAATTCACCGTCTCTCGCTCCATCAACTTGATCCACTACAGAATTAATCACACAAGACCCTGATGCCAGTGTTGATGAACAGAAAATGAAGGGAACTGCAAGGATTTGGATGATCCTTAAATTCGAGGCAGAAACTTAATCTCACATTTTTTTTTTCTCCTGCGTCCTTGTTTCTGTGGGTGGGTCACTAATAACTTTAACGAGATCAAAAAACGAAACAGAATCAGAAACACGCGCACACACACACACACACACACACACACACACACACACACACACAACACACACACACACACACACACACACACACACACACATACACACACACACACAAACACACACAAACACACACACAAGATAACAATAAAACCAGAATGCACATTTAATATAATACAACAAGAAAGGCGCAAATTCTCGGCGAAATGACGTTCGTCAAGTGTATACAAGAAAACATAAAAAAAAAATGAATGCAGAATATTTAGCACAAAAAAGTTGACAACTTCCCAGATTTTTCACTGTGCAATAGAGAAAAGGAAATTAAATGAGATTACATCATGTATCTGTTGACAGAGGGTGGGGGAGATGCTGGGGGCAACGAGAGATAGAGATGGTTGGAAGTCCATGGTCGCCAACGCCATTCGGCAGGGCACCTGATGATGATGATGATGATGATCTGTTGACAAACGTCATTGGTCATTAATATCATTCATTTGAAAAAATATATTTATCATTTTCACCTGCGGGACAAGAGAACGAATTTAAGACATAGCAGTGTTTGTAAATCGATCATTTTGTACTTGATGTTACCGAGTACAGATTTCGCAATTTGGTCTTGAAGGAACCTGAGGGATGATATTTTCTCTAGTCTAGATAGACTATTTCCATGGAAACAGTAGTGTTAATGTCAATCACAGAAAATGTCTAAGCTGCCATCCATCTCAAATGTCTGTATACTGAAAGCTAACAACACCTGCACTGTGCGTGTTGTTTTCTTTGGGGTTGAGAGATGAATTAAAAAAAATTCCAGGGCAGAGTTATGGTATATGCCATGATTATTGGAAAGGTATAGTGTGTTTTTTGTTGCACAAACAATATAATTCATTACTAGTAGAAAGCTAATAAAAACGTTTTAAACTGTGAATAACAACAACAATAACAAAATTCTAATGTACTTTTTTTCACATTTTTGTTGTTGTTGCTTTCTGTTAGTGTTTTTTTTTTCTTTTCAGAGAGACTAGAAACAAACACATGACTGTGATATATACATTTCAAAACATGAGGGAAAACATGAAATCGTTAAATATCGATGTTAAGGTTTATAGTAACAGTTCTAAGGCTGGACTAACTATATTATTTATCTACGTCAAAAGAGCCCATCTCAATTAAATAAAAGTTTGTGTTTTTTTTTCTTTGTAAAATACTTGTGTCATTAGATAACACTTTAAACCATTTTATATACACTAAGTCAATTGCTATCTATACTTAACAGTCATAACTACTGGGCAAGTACTATGATTAATATACAGCGCAGTTGAAGATAACCGGTCATTGATGTATATGGTTTTATTTGATCCATTCGTTCTCGAGAAAGGTGTAACTCACACAAGCACACACACAAACACA
>CM060314.1:16436086-16438586 GCA_030674185.1 Monoplex corrugatus | reverse complement strand
TAACATCAGAAAGAGAGTCCTTGAATGTTATATAGAACCAATACTGTTGTACGGATGCGAGACGTGGACAGTCAGTAAACAAAGCCAGAGCAAGATTGAGGCTGCCGAGATGTGGTTTCTGAGAAGAATGTTGAGAGTTTCATGGACAGCAAAGAAAACAAATGAGACAGTCTTGATGGAGGCAGACACAAGTAGATCACTCATAAGGAAGATTAGGAAAAGACAGGCAACATTTATAGGCCACTTTATGAGGAAGGGGGATTTGGAGCACCTGGTCACAACGGGAAAGCTGGAGGGAAAGAGAGCACCAGGTAGACCCAGGGAGAGAATGCTGGACGGACTTGCAGAGTGGCTGGGGATAAGGAGGGTGGGGGAGATGCTGGGGGCAACGAGAGATAGAGATGGTTGGAAGTCCATGGTCGCCAACGCCATGCGGCAGGGCACCTGGTGATGATGATGATGAAACTAGCATACATTGACGCAAATCGGTCCTACTTTTACTTTCCAGTAAAAATCGATTGAAAAAAAATAATGCTGGATGCAGGTGCAAGAATGATATCTACTGAAACAAATAAATCTTGGCAAAAAGTTTCTAATGCAGTAGAAACTAGAGGTGGGTGGATGAGGAAAAAAAAATGATGGTGGCGATGAAAGAAGGAAAATTGATCAGATGTTCATGCCTAAATGATTAAAGCCGAAGACATTTTCTTTTCTTTTCTTTTTTCTTCTTTTTGTTTTTCTCGTTATGTATACTTGGTGAATTGTTGTGTCTCTAGATTTCAGTCTATATCAGTTCACGAAAGACACACTGTCTCTTTATATCATTTACTATGAAAACAAACCAATAGCACGGCTCTATCTGCACAACCAGCAAGACTGTTGTTAAAACCAAACAAAACAAATAAACTAGCAAACAAACAAAATAAACAAAGCACATAAAAAAGTGTGTTCCTTGTTTGAGATCGAACACATGTTCCCTGTTGTTTTTCAGCATGGTGCACTAGCTAGCAGAGTTGAGTGGGCCATAAACAAATATAATACGTCACAAATGACATCAGTCTCGGCTCTGGAATGTACAGTTTTGGCGTGTAGATTAGATACAGTAGAGAATGAGGCGCTGAGGACATTCTCTGTGCGTGAAATATTCTGTGCAGTCATAGTCATAATCTAACAAACGGGTTCCACACATACACGCCGATGTCAAAGTCCGAATACGTTTTTCTTTTCCCACAAGTATAATTGGAAGGTTACCGACCAGTATGCCACAATCCAGTTAAAATTTGACTCACACACATACACACACACACACACCACACACACACACACACACACACACACACACACACACACACACACACACACAATATATATATATATATATATATATATATATATATATATATATATACATATATATATATATATATATATATATATATATATATATATATATATACATATATACATACATCAATTTCAAAGTCCAAAATTCATAATTATGTTTTTTCCAATTATAATTTTAAGAAGCACATTCTAGAACAGAGTATGAAAGATAAGAATAAAAAAAGAAAAAGACAGACACCCCATTGGGGCAAGTATTAAGCCTTCAACTATCTGCACGTATCTAGACGTATTCGTCAAAGAAAACATTGGTTTTTTGTGTGTTTTTTGTTTGTTTGTTTTTTGACGACAGTACAGTACGCATTTTGTTAATACACTTAGTATATGTATACCTACCTACCCTTGTCTCACCTTTCACTATCCCCGCTCGTTGATTTCCGTAACGGTTCTTCCAGTCATCTCCAAGATGGCCTCTGTAATAGGCTTGCAGCGTCGAAACTGCCCTCAGGTTGGATAACTCACGACCGTTGCCTGTCATCCTCGTCTCATCAGCATCGGGTTTCCAGCCTGATGTCTGATGGTGTGCTGGTAGTAGCTAGACAGGACTGTCTCGTATAGCATACATAGAACACGTTTGTATCATGATACTGCTGTACATAGGTATATAACCAGACTTTTTTTTTTTTTTTTTATTTTACAGACGGTACTGTATTATACAGGGGATGAGTGAAACACGTGGATGAGATAAATAAATCTATTTTTATAGGAAGGAGAGAGGGGAAGGACAAACAAAGCAAGAGAGACACGCAGAGAGAGATGGGGGATTAAAAGAGAGAGAGAGAGGGGGGGAGAGACAGACAGACAGACAGACAGACAGGCAGAGACAGTGACAGACAGACAGACGGAGAGGGTGAGAAAGAGATAGGGGGAGAGAAAGAGAGAGAAATAGAGAAAAGAGGGAGAGAAGAGAGGGGGGAAGAGAGAGAGAAAGAGAGAGAAAGAGAGAGAAAGAGAGAGAGAGAGAGAGAAATAGAGAAGAGAGAGAGAGAGAGAGAGAGAGAGAGAGAGAGAGAGAGAGAGAGAGAGAGAGAGAGAGAGAGAGAGAGAGCGAACGGCAGCGATATTGTATACTGATACACAACAGGAAAGCAACGCAACA
>CM060314.1:16428586-16431086 GCA_030674185.1 Monoplex corrugatus | reverse complement strand
GAGAGAGAGAGAGAGAGAGAGAGAGTAAAAGAGAGAGAGAAGTGTATGTGTGTGTGTGTGTGTGTGTGCGTGCGTGCGTGCGTGTGTGTGTGTGTGTGTGTGTGTGTGTGTGTGTGTGTGTTTGTCAGAAACAGAGACAGATAGAAAGAAACACAGTAAAAGAGATGCTTTTAAGCTTAATGAGCACACAAGAAAACATCATTAGAATTAATGCAAACAGTATTTAACTGGGAATCCCTGAAGATGTGTGTAATCATAACATGAGTGGTATTCATAAATGGACGCCGTTGATGGATTGGCAACCATGTCTTCTACAGGATATACACAATATTGTACCTTTGTCTTATGAGGAAACGGGTAAGTTTTGATGAAGCTGTCTTAGGTAAATAACATGCGCAGAATCTATACTTTCAGATCGTTTATCTTCACTACACAATATAACAGAACACAAGATAGTTACAACTCATCCTCGCATAAAGTGAGCTCACGTTGGGTATTTATTAGCATTTAAATAATCAAGAATTGTTCCTAGTAGTTAAACTTGTATTTGTTCTAAAGTTCCTAGGAGTCCAGCCATTTTAACTCTTATGGAACTTAACGTGATGACTATTCAATAGTTACTTCCCAACTATGGACTGATGCGTGCTTTAAAGCCACCTTGAAGCATTCGAAAGTGTCTGTCAGTTACATTTTAGTCATCCCGCGGGGATGCCAGAGCTCTTTTAGAACAAACAGCAACCCGACCTTCTGGACAATATGTGCTGGAAATTTCCCCTTTTTTGTCAATCCCTTTGTTTTTTCCTTCCTCCTTTCCTTTCTGTCGTCTCATCCTATCATTTTCTAGCCTTGCTGGTCCGTTCATTAGTATGTGTTCTATAAAACTTTACACACTTTCTCTTAGGATTGATGATTGGGTACACGTATTTGATTGTGTGTTTGGCTCTAAGGAAATGTGCTGTGCAGGTGGGAATATGTGATAAGTTTGGTCGTTTTTATGTATGTTTTATTATCCTTCTTATCTTTATGATGGTATTCAGCTTTAGTTTTCAATCCTTGGTGATAAATTGGACGGAATGGTCAACGCAAGGAGGAACTTTCTTAGATAAGGTACGCGCACACATTGACATAAGTACTTTTTTTTTTTTTTCGAGATTTTTTGTTCAGCAGATGGTCTTTACATTTCGAAATTGTTATAGCCCGATAAGGCTCTATGCAGTCGGCTGGGCTTATAAACAATAATAATGTATAATAATAATAATGATAATAATATATAATATATATATAATAATAATAATAATAATAATAATAATATAATAATAATAATATAATAATAAGATGAGCAGACGCACGCTTGCTGGTCAAGGATAGATACTGACGAGTCCTTATTTTTCTTCCGAAGAAACAGAAGTCAAAAATAAACATCAAATGACGAAGAATAACAGTGTGTGGTTGGCCCTTAGTTAAGTAAACATGTCTCCATATCAAGTCTCCTTCGTAAAGAAATGATTGTGACATGAAGAACATGTGGAAAAGAGAGAAGGGTGGACATGATCTAATATTCGATCAAAACTATCCAATAAAAAGCATTGGCTATACGTTCATGCCCAGGTGATTAGAGCAGGAGGTGAAACATGTTTTCCCCATCACTTGTGTTATTGTCTTCATCATTAAGTAACTCGTGTTAAGGTTTTTGTATGGTCCAACTTGAATTCCATTCACCACATGTTTGAAAGGGCATGTGGACCCACATCAATCCAAAATTGAAAAAAAAAGAAGATGGAGAGAAATGGGAGACGACTTCGTAGAAGCGACAACGAAAGAAGAGAAGAGAAGAAATGAGCGAGCACGACATAGAGACAGAGAGAGAGGGGGGGGGGGGGGGGCAGAGACAGAGGCATAGACAGAGAGGGACAGAGACAGAGATACAGAGACAGAGAGACACAAAGACAGACAGACAGATAGGAGAAAGGGACAGACAGACAGACATACAGACAGACAGACAGACAGACAACAGACAACAGACACAGACACAGACACAGACACAGACACAGACACAGACACAGACTCACATAGACAGTTACACAAACAGACACACTTAGTGTCAAACAGTTTTGAACTAAGGATGAGATCTATATGTTTATGCACACAATGGTGCCAACATCTCAATCATCCTATGCCCCTGTTTCCACAAATAATCGATATCTTCAAATATGAGCGTCCATCAACATCCGATTATTCAGACACCTTTTACTTTACAGCGCGCCTGGAGTAAACATCGTCCGCTTCCAGCTCCCGATAGAAGAAGAAGAATCTTTTATTTAATGTCTGTTCACGATAGTGATTTTAGACACACACTCACGCACACACACATACACCACACCCCACACACACACACACACACACACAAAAAGGTGGGGTGGAGGATGAGTATGGGGAAGGGTAATAGAAGTTTGAATGTAAGAAGGGGAACAAGTGCAATTGATAATTCAGAACAATGAAT
>CM060314.1:16421086-16423586 GCA_030674185.1 Monoplex corrugatus | reverse complement strand
TTAAGAATTCAGTGACCTGGATATGATCGTTGATTGGGTGTTTAAAATTCAGACGTTATTCAAATGGAATCCGTTGCAGTGGCACAATCCCATGTAAGCTCTCCTCAAACATGTCAGGAATTTTCTGATGGCGTTCCCGATTCTGTATAAAATCCTATTTGCTGGAAAAATCTTGAAACAAGGAGGGCGGCTGTTGGTGATAAACATCATTAACATGCTGTGACTTTTTCATGCTTTGATAATTCACCAAAGAATGGTATGTTTTGGGGGGTATTTTTAGGACGTCAGCGTAATACATTATTGTAATGTTCTGTTTGAGCATATGCACACCAAATGAGTTGAGGCAACGGAGGATGCGCACGCAATGATCTTGACCTAGTTGGTAGGAAAAAACACATCACCGCTTGTTCCATGAACAGTTTGTAATAGGCAGGGTCGAATTCATATGCTTATGATTGAAATCCGATGTCTTGGCTACTACACACTTTTCAGAAAGAACATTTACATATGACAACCCATATCACAGGAACATACGCAGCTCGAAGATCATCATACTATCACGGGCTTTTATCAGCCAAACAGTTTGTTTCATTTTTTTTTTCATTCCAAGACAACGTCTCCACGCTCGGATTAATGCCATGTGCACTTCCACTCTTAGAGAGAGAGAGAGAGAGAGATGGAGAGAGAGAGAGAGAGAGAGATGAGAGAGAGAGAGAAGAGAGAAAGATAAACACACAAAATCACGATTTACACACACACACACACACACACACAACACACACACACACACACACACACCACACACACACAATGCCAACTGACGAAGAAGATCAAAAACGATCATGATATAAATCATAAGTGTATATATAAGCTCAACGTGTTGGCATGGTCTGTAGATCCTCCTTAGTGTATAGGTTCTACGTCTTATCTTTATATCAGTCTATCACTGGTACAATACAGGTCACATTGTCGTGAAATATATACATCACCATCTGCCATGCCAACAAAACAAAAACAAAACAAAAAACAAAAAAAAAAGTAAGCAAGCAAACAAACAAACAAACAAACAAAAACATTCAAACAAACAGACAAAAACTTTTTCAGACACGTGACAAGGGATGAAAGCCACCCCCACCCCTGTACAAACTAATTTAATCATCCTTCTGTACAATTCCATATACAGGACAGAAATCAGTCCTCAAACAATACGACACACAGCCTCCATCCGATCACCGATGCAAAGTATCACCTCTATCATTCCTGTTCATCTAGTTCATCTTCCATCTCTAAGAGAGACAGAAAAGAAAGAAAAAAAACCACAAAAATCACGATTCACGCACACACGCACACACACACACACACACACACACACACACACACACACAACACGCATATATTATATATATATATATACATATATATATATATATATATATATATATATATATATATATATATATATATATATATATACACATATACGTATACATGTGTGTATCTATACAAAGCAACCATTTCAGATGAAGAAATAGATAAAAAAATAATTAAAAAAACATCCACCACCACATCAACGGCAATGTTAATTTATGCTCTACCCCAAATTGCACTTTATATCCATTCAAACTGTCTGTTCCATTTCTTTAAATTTCTTTGATGTCTATATCAGAAAAAAAAAAAAAAGTTCACTCTACATTTCGAGCTGTAGGAGTTTGCGACGTGTTTGTTTTGAGCTAATACCAAAGTCTATTTCTGACGGGAGTTACTGTGGTGTTTGTTTTGTGATAGTACCAATGTTTTTCTGACTGGTCTTCGTTTGTTTTTTTTTCACATCTTGTTGGAACCTCAACGAGTTCATGGGTTTATGTGCAGGCATGCCGTGACTTTTCTGGATCGTTTCTATCACATGCCGCCTGTGTCGGGAATGTCATCTTGAGAAACTGAACCTGAAACAGAATTTTTTGTTGTTTTTTTGTTTTTGTTTGTTTTTTGTTCTGTTTTTCATAGAATGATAGGAATGTTAGAGTTATGAGTGTACAGGTTGATCAAAACGGATTCGTTGAACTCAGACAATTCCATATGCGCTCACCCGCATCAATCAATAGCTATCTAACAAACTCTTTGAACCTTCTGGCTGGGATCAAGCACAAGACGTATCTTCATCGATGATTATATGCAAAGACCAAACCAGCCCGCGAGTATATAAACAAGTGTATATGTGACAAAAGAAATGATTATAAACATGAATTGTTGTTTTTATTATTGTCGTTGTTGTTGTTGTTGTTGTTGTTGTTGTTGTTTTTCTTGTTCCAGTTTGCTTGAACGCGGGCGATCACACATGTTTTGGATTTCAATTAGGTAAGCAGTCTTTGAAGAGCGTGGTGATATAGATCTAAAGCTGTTAAACAGTCTTTGGGAGTAAATAAAACAAGACGTCACCTCTTAGCAAACCACCTTTCTGTTGCCTTACGCATCGTCATTTTCAAAGGGGAACACACCAGCA
>CM060314.1:16406086-16416086 GCA_030674185.1 Monoplex corrugatus | reverse complement strand
CGGAAGGCTTTCTCGCAGCTTTCACTCCATGTGACTTGATTGGGACAACCCTTCTTAGTGAGGTCAGTCAGGGGAGCAGCCAGGGTAGAAAAGTTCGGAACGAACCTTCTGTAGTACCCAGCCAAACCCAGAAAGGACCGTACTTCTTTCTTCGTAGAAGGCCTAGGGGCCTCACGAATCCTCTCTATCTTGTCCTCCGTAGGTTGCATTTTACCTCCACCCACCCGGTGACCCAGGAATTCCAACTCACTGAAGCCAATGAAGCACTTTGAAGGCCGGGCCGACAAGTTTACCTCATCCAGCCTTCCAAACAAAGCTTCAAGTGCCTCCAAATGTTGGGTCCACGTTTCCGTGGCAATGATCACATCGTCCATGTAGTTTTGGATGTCCTCCCGTTCCAATGGCCGCAACAATTGCCTCATCATGCGGCTAAAGACGGCCACAGCATTTTGTAGGCCAAAAGGCATCACGGTCCATTGGAATTGTCCAAGAGGGGAAGAAAAAGCAGTCTTTGGTCTGTCTTCCTCTCTGATCGGCACCTGCCAATACCCTTTTGACAGATCTATCTTGGACAGATATTTTGCTTTGCCAAGCTGACTGAATAGATATTCAGTGTCAGGTAAAGGCTCTGCATCGAATTCGGTCACTAGGTTCAGTTTCCGGTAATCAACACAGAATCGAACTGACCCGTCTTTCTTTGCCACCAACACAATGGGGGAATTGTAGGGTGAGCTTGCTGGTTCAATGACACCCAACCCAATCATGTCCTCCACCTCTTTCCGCACTATGGCCTGCTTTGCATGTGGGAGAGGGTATTGCTTGACCCTTACTGGAGTGGCTTCGCGCAAAGTCAACTCGAATTCTGCCAACTCCGTACGCAAAGGGAGATCGGTCACTACCCGTGACTTGCGTTTCAGGATCTGTGAAACCTGCTCATGCTGTTCTTTTGACAGAGCAGGCCCAAGATGCACATCCGCAGCAGACTCTTCCTTTCGCAGGGGGCACAATGGAATCTCCTTGTCTCCCTGGGAAGTCCCTTCTCCCATCACCACGGCTACATGAGCGGTAGGACATCGACTAAGGCCCTCTTCACCCTCTCGTGGTACAGTTTTAACAAGTTGGCATGATACAGCCTCAGTTTACCACCCACATTCACCCGGTAGTCAGCTTCACCAACCCTTTCAACCACTTCAAACGGCCCTTGCCAACTCACTTGAAGCTTGTTGTGTCTGGCGGACAGCAGCAACAAAACCTTGCTCCCTGGTTGGAATGTGCGAGACCGCGCCTTTTGATTGAAGTATTTGGCGTAGCGGCAGGAAGCCTTTTCCAGATTTTGCCGTGCCACAGCACAAGTCTCCTCCAGCCGGTTCCGGAGATCAATCACATACTGCGCTGTGGTCTTAACCTCCTCTGAAGCCTCCTCATCAGTCCACGCCTGTCTCAGAACAGTGAGAGGTCCCCGAACCGTTCGCCCGTACAGGAGTTCGAAGGGCGAAAACCCTAAACTCTCTTGGGGTGCCTCACGATAGGCGAACAGAAGGGCCGGCAGATACCGGTCCCAATGCCGAGGCTGTTCCTGACACAACTTCTTCAGCATAGACTTGAGAGTGCCGTTGAAGCGTTCTACCAGCCCATTGCATTGAGCGTGGTAGGGAGTGGTGGTCAGGCCCTTGATCGACAACAGTCGGTTTACCTGGCCCATGACGTCACTGGTAAATTGGGTTCCCCTATCGGTCAACACCTCGGAAGGAATACCGACCCGTGACCAGATCCCAAACAACGCCTCCGCCACCCTCTCTGCTTCAATGGTTTTCAGAGGCACTGCTTCAGGGTACCGCGTGGCATAATCCACCACGGTCAATACATATCGATTTCCACTTTGCGCCGCTGGTAGGATTGGACCCACCAAATCTATCGCAACTCGATGGAACGGAGTGTCGATGAGTGGCATCCTCACCAGCGGAACCTTCTTGGTACGACCCCTCGCGGTCGTTTTCTGGCACAGATCGCAAGACAGGCAAAAGCGTCGCACATCTGCACAAATCCCTGGCCAGAAAAAATGTTGCCATATTCTTTCCAGGGTCTTCCTGGTCCCCAGGTGGCTTCCCATCAAGGATTCATGTGACAGCCTTAAAAGCTCCCGCCTGAACCTTACCGAAACTACCACCTGCCTGTAAGTTCCCTCCTTGCCAACATACTGACGGTACAAAATGCCCTTTTGCTCTTGGAAACTTACGCAGCCAGACTTCCCTGCCTGTCGAGATTCCCCCTTCTTGGCTAACAAGCGAAATCTATCCAGGGTTGCATCCCCCACCTGAGCGGCTTTGAGTTCACTTGGGGTGACTCCACCTATCTCTTCCATGGTAGGCTTGAGAGGCCTGAACTTCTCCCTTGCGTGTTGAGCCCTCGTCACAACAGACACCCCACTGTACGCTACAACTTTGTAGACCGGGACGTCACTACATGAACCATCCTTCCCTACCGCCGTATTCCCTATCAGCAAGTCAACAATAGGGTCTCTCATTAGAATGGCCTTTGTAGTACCGGTGTAGAAGGGAGACTGGATTTCCACCCAAGCTAGGGGTAACTCCTCATTCCCACTGGAATCTGCCAGGGTAACCTTGGAGTACTCTCCAGTTCTCTGGTTCGGAGCCACCAGGCTTTCACGGACAACAAAGAGCTCAGCACCTGTATCCCGTAACGCTTGCACAGAGTGTGTTCCCACTGTGGCCACACAGTGCCCTATAAACTTCTTCTGTGAACATTTGCCACATAGTTCCCCCACCTGTCCTGTAGCTGGTTCGTGATGAATAGAGGTCACCACCGCCCTAATATTCTTCCCCTTTTCTTTTTTCCACTGTAGACAATCAGACTTCTTGTGGCCCTTCTTTTGACAGAAAAAGCACACTAACTCAGTCACCCGAGTAGGAATTGACCCCTTGGGCTCACTCCTCTGAACCACCCCTTGCTTAGACATCTTCTGTCCCTTCCGTGCCTCGTCATACACTTGGGCTAAGTCAGCCGCCTCCAGGACCGAGGTGGGTCGCCTCTCCCTGATAAAAGTAGCTAACTCTACAGACATTCCAGCTAGCAGCTGCTCCATCAGAAGCAAATCCCGAAGCTGCTCAAATGTAGCCCTCCTGCCTGACAACTCTAGCCAACGACTTAGCCAAAGCTGGAGGTTTGAAACATGGCGACGATATGAATCGCCTGGTTCCCTCTTTGCAGTCCAAAACTTGACCCTGTAGGTGTTAGCCGACACCTCAAACTTCAATAACAATGCCGCTTTGAGGTCATCGTAACTGCTTGCTTCCTCCTCAGAAAGCCCGGTATAAACCTCCCGTGCTTTCCCTTTCAAAAGTGTTCCCAACCGGATAGCCCATGTTTCTCGACTTCCCCCTTGCAGTTTTGCAAGCCGCTCGAATTGGCAAAGATAGCTATCAATACTATCCCCATCTTCAAAGAAGGGCATATCCAGATGTACCCTCTCGACTGTCCGCCCCCTCTCCTCAGACTGAACCGAGGATTGCCTCAGTGCCATCTCTCTCTCTCTCAATAACATCTCAGCTTGATGTTCACGCTCATGGAGAGCCCTGTCTGCACACTGCTGGACAAAACTAACCAAGTCATTTCCAGTCAGCCCCATCTTCTCTCCCTCCAACCTGTACTCTGACATAGGGCTAATCCTTTCTGTCCCACCTGGCCGAACTGAATCCAAACCTAATCTCCTGCCCCGCCCCAATACTAAAGGAGTCGTATCTGGGGTTGGAAAAGCACTCTCTGCCATCTTACTAATAACCAAAATACCTTTACAACTCGATAATAACCCTTCCACCCGTACCAAATTCTTATCCCGGACGAGCCCCCAATTTGTCACAAACCGCTAGCTTAATACGGTCTAGGGATTGCTAGCGGCTGGACATACTATTCAAACTTAGTATGAGCACTTCACATTTAGGTTTTGCATACAGGGTTGGAATCATTCACACACACTAATACCAACACCATACTACCATTACATAACCAAACCACCTTCCATTCATCCCATACACCATTAACCAACCTACCAAAACAGATCCATCAACCCACCCTATAACTAAACTGTACAAAAAGACCAGTCTAAATGTTAAGTCCCAACATTTATTTCTAAACAACAACAAAAACTAAGGCAAAAAATCCAACATTTCCCTTTCACTCTTCCTCACTCACGCACAAAGTCCACTTAAATTCACAAACACGGCTTCCCTACAACACATTACACATGGCCCTACAAATCATCATTGCCAGCTTCAACAACGTAATGGCCCTATAATGTCAGTCAGCTTCACTTAGCTCGGTTGCTGCGGGAAGCCCCGGTGATCGCCACCGCTACACTGCCTCCCCTGGTGCCCCTCCGGTCATACGCCTCAGCTCTTGTCCACTGAAGACTGGTACTGGACACTGGGGAATACTGGACACCACTGGTCCGCTCCTGTGGAATACTGGATATTGCTGGATATTGCTGGATCTGGGAAAGAGCACTCCAGTTACTCTCCCCTGTCACTCAACACTCCCCCATACTTTGTCTGAATCACCAGTTGGTGGCTCAGACAAAGTCGTTGGAAAGGGAACTCCCGGTTTCCCCCATCAACAACATTACACTAACAATCAATATTCAACATCACAAAATAATTTATCAACTCTTATAACAAGCTTACATAAACAAAAGTATTCCCTCTATGTGTGCATTAACCACCCAAACTCAACTCAGCCTACACCACACCTATAAGGGAAAAAAGAAATTAAACCTTAATATTTATTATAACACAACCAAAACATCCACACACCAACATCAATAATAACAAAGAAAATTTAAATTTCCTTACCAATCTCTCCTGTGGATTAACACCGACCCCTTACTCCAGGGAATAATTATCCACGACACAGTTACATCCACCATCACCAAAAGAAAAATATAGTTCCTTCAGCAACACTGCCCAGCTGGTTCACTCCCATCCACACCTGTTGAACGAACCCGTTCCTTGGCAGAACCCTGCCCCTAGCCGAATCTACCGGCTTCAGCACACAGTACCAAATGTACTAAGCAATTAAACCAAATGCGGCCTATCCCCACGCTGGCTGTGGCGAGACTCGCGCCACTGGAACAATTCCCCAAAAACAATCTCCCCGGCCAGTCCAAAGCGCTAGATCAAAAGGGGAAAATCTTAACTTTCTGCATAAGAACGATCGACCTCGACCGTCGTTCCATACCTATGCAAATTAGGTAGATGGGCCGCTCCATCTAACATTTTGACGTCACAGGCGTCACCCTCCTTCCCCTTTTCACCTTATGGCTAGCTACTCTCTAACCCATAAAAGGAAACCCGTAAACAAAACGGGAAGTAATTAACTCCTAACGGTCCCTGCTGTACAAGAGTTGCAACCCTTAAATACCATTGTCACAGTCTGCTCGTGACACCGACTGTAAAAAAAATAACCCTTTCACTCGCTCACCCTATTGATCAGCTTCCTGCATAAAGCTGGTGGATAGGGCGAGGGCGTCAAAAGGGTTAAATGTTTGCTTTGCTAGTGTGGTTGACAGTGCAGGGTGCTGGTGGACAGGTTGCAGGAGTTGAAGGGTTAACCAACTGAGCCAAAGTGCCAGTATCTTGCTAGCTCAGTATGTGATATGGGCATGTTGATAATACTAAAGTCTTACTTAACTTCGATCATCGCGTGGGTCATAGCTTTTGTGTGCCCAAGCTGGAACTACTGACAGAACCACGGATATTAAGAGTCTCCTCCTCTTCATTGTTATCACGATGATGATGATGATGATGATGATGATGATGATGATGATGATGATGATGATGACGATGATGATGATGGTGATGATGATGATCATTATTATTATCGTTGTTGTTGTTGTTTTGTTGTTGTTGCTGTTTGTGTTTTTGTTGTCGTTGTTGTTGTTGTTGTTGTAAACAGTCTTGTGCTGCGCTTTCCTCCAAAATCCAGACTCACCGCGCATTACTCCTAATCAAAAAAATGTAGTGGATTCTGTAAAACTCGGGCTGTTCGGCGAGCTGACCACACTATATTATGCTGTTGGACAGTTTGCATCTCTGATGAGCTTGCGTGCTGGGTGTTTACATGTTTCGGCACAAAACCAGCCAGTGGCATAGCTTACAACATTCCAAATGTACAAATGTTAATGTTGTGTATGAGTCATCATCATCAAGTGCCCTGTCACATGGTGTTGGCGATCATGGCGCTCCATATGAATCAATCCCTTGTCGCCGCAAACACATCTTCCACCCTCTCTGTCCTTAGCCATCCTGCAAATCCGTCCGGTACTTTCTCTCTGAGTCTACCTGGTGTTTTCTGTCCCTCCAGCTTTCCTGTTGTAACCAGGTGCTCTAATTCCCCTTTTCCCCCATAAAATGGCCTGCACGTGTTGCTTGTCTTTTCATAATCTTCCTTATCAATGTTCTTCTTGTGTCTGATGTTGAAGTTGAGGCACTGGCAGGTCTGCAGATATATGTTGACCACAAAGGTCAGGGAAAAAATATGCAGTACTTCTCCCTCACAGGCGGAATCATCCAAACGGAATATCCCACGACAAAGAATTCCCACGTTTACCCACATGACTACAACAACTAAAATCGTTCTGCATATAAATAGTTAGTACTGCCAGTATAACCCAGGGTCCTATCACAGATCGATCACTGACCTCTTTTTACCGGTTCTTCTGGCATGATTCTGTTCATGCCATCTTTCCTGGTAGTGTCTATGGAGAGCTGGGTTATGAGCGTAATGAATAAAACTAATGAATAAACATAATCTGTCTTCCTTTCTCTGCCCCGGCTATGTTCCCGCTCATTGGCTAGAACTAACAATCTCTGAGTCTATCACAGCCGACGTCACTACGCACACGATATACTAATAAAGAAAGTGCCCCAAAATGCAATTTTAGACTTCCATCATTGATGCCAAATGTGTTGTGTGTTGACTTGCTGATAGAGTATGTCAAGAGATGATTAACACAACAAACAAACAAACAAACAAACAAACAAATAAACAAACAGACAGACAGATTCACAGACAGACAAACAAACAAAAACAAAACCAGACAAACAAATAGATAAATGAATGAAGAAATACAAAATGCATAGGCATAGAAGAGAATAAAGAGATGGACGAAAATAATCATTGAAAGTAAAAATAAACAAAATAAATAAATTAAATTATTGAATAGCTAAAAAACTAACTGAAAGAACAAATAAATAAATAAATAAATAAATAAATAGATAAATGAACAAACAAATTAATAAATAAACAACAAATAAATAAATAAATAAATAGAGAAATGTATAAATAGATAGATAAACAAATAATAAATGAATAAATAATAAATGAATAAATACATAGATAAATAAATAAATAAATGAATAATAAATAAACAAACACACATAAATGAATAGATAAATGAATAAATAAATAAATAAGCCGGAAAAAAAAGAATGAATAGAATCCAAGACAGTTGATTATAGTAAAAGCAAATAAAATGTCAACAATCAAAGAAAACCTTACTGACATCTTGCCAACACGCATTATACTATTAGTGCTACTTTCCGTCGACTGTGTGCGTGTTTTCCCTTGATTCAGTCATCATTACTTACAGCTAAAAGTTGTTTCCCCTGTCTAACTTCATTGCTACGGGTTCATTCTGCTGGTGATCTAATCCTCCTTCGAGATTCTGTTACTTGGGACTACTTCTCCACTGTCTAATTGCATGATTGTCTTCATCTATTCTTAAGATCCCATGGGTACTTTTTTCCGATTCAATCCAGCTGGAAGGTTCAAGTTGTTGTAAATGCTGGTTATGGCATTTTCTCTTTTCTTTTTTTTTTTAATTTTTTTTTTTACGTTTGTTCACATGTACCGTTTGAGTGATATCATGTATAGCTGTTTTAATTTATTTACTTTATTGCATTCATTCTATTTTATTTTATTTTATTTCATTTTATTTTATTTTATTTTATTTTATTTTATTTTATTCAATTTTATTTTATTTTATTTTATTTTATTTTATTTATTTTTATTTTATTTTATTTATTGTATTTCATTTCATTTCATTGCATTGTATTGTATTATACTGTATTGTATTGCATTGCATTGTATATATCACTAATTCACTCATTCATTCATTCATTCATTCATTCATTTATTCATTATTTCTTTATTCTGTCCTTCCTTCATTCTCTGTTTTTTTTTTTTTTCTTGCTTCCTTTCTTTCTTTCTTTTTTTTCTTTCAGTCTTTGATGTTCTTTATGCTGTTGTTGTTAATGTTTTGTAGTTATTTGTCGCTGATCGATTTTTGTGTGCAGCCATATAATGCTCTCTTTCATATACTGTTTCACAATGTCCTCCGTGGGTTGTTCTGCACAATCTATTCTATTCTCTGTCCCAGCCTGGAGTTCCTCTGTGATCTGCCATTGGCCTCTTTGACTCTGTCAGCTAGAATAATTGTTCTCATTTTTTCCCTTACCTACATTTTCTTTGCTTTACCTCTTTCAAGAGACTACGAATTGTGTAACTCTTTAATTTTGTCGTTGTAGCTTATACTGTTGCTTTATCTATCTATCTATCTATCTATCTATCTATCTATCTATCTATCTATCTATCTATCTATCTATCTATCTATCTATCTATTTATCTATCTATCTATCCGTCTGTCTATCTATATATCTATCTATATATCTATATATTTGTCTGTCTGTCTATCTATCTATCTATCTATCTATCTATCTATCTGTCATCTGTCTATTTGCCTCTATCTATCTATATAACTATCTATATACCTATATATCTACCTGTTTATCTATCTATCTATCTATTTATCTATCTATCTATCAATCTATCCATCTACCTATCTATCTATCTATCTATCTATCTATATATATATATATATATATATATATATATGTATGTATATATATAATTATATATATATATATATATATATATATATATATATATATATATATATATATTGCATTATTCTCTTAATTAGCAACTGCGGGTTTGAAAAATAAAAATACAGGCTTTTAAGCAATAACTTCTAGAGGCAGAACATAAAGTCACATTGTCATAGTCTCCTTCTACCTTATGTAGTTTGCTGGTCTGTAAGAAAATGAGTGAATGGCTTAAGTTCCCGTCTCTTTCTTTGTTCTCAACCGTTATCTTTTCACTCGCTAGAGCAACCGTCTGTAAACTGTATAATGGCTTCATCGTTAACACAAAAAACAAAACAGAAGAACTCTCCTAGATTCCATACACTTCAACCAGCATCATGGCACCTACACTTGCTGTTGGATATCTCTTATCACAGGCACACAAAAAGATAGCAGCGGAGAGATATAGGTAGACAGACATATATATATATATATATATATATATATATATATATATATATATGCATATATATATATATAGATAGATAGATAGATAAATAGATAGATAGACAGAAATATAGACAGATAGATAGATAGATAGATAGATAGATAGCTAGCTAGCTAGCTAGATAGATATATATAAAGGTAGGTAGATATATAGATAGATAGATAGATAGATAGATATATAGATGGATAGATAGAGAGATAGATAGAGAAAGAGAGAGAGAGGGGGGGTAAGAGATAGAGACAGAGAGAGAGAAAGAATGAGAGAGAGTGAATAAAAGAGAAAGAGAGAGAGGGAAAGAAGGAGAGACAGGGAGAGAGAGAAAGAGCGAGACAGAGAGACAGAGAGAGACAGAGATAGAGAGAGAGCAAGAGAGAGAGAGCATGAAAAAATGAGAGAGTGAGAGAGAGAGAGAAAGAGCGAGACAGAGAGACAGAGAGAGACAGAGATAGAGAGAGAGCAAGAGAGAGAGAACATGAAAAAATGAGAGTGAGAGAGAGAGAGAGAAAGAGCGAGACAGAGAGAGACAGAGATAGAGAGAGAGCAAGAGAGAGAGAGA
>CM060314.1:16393586-16403586 GCA_030674185.1 Monoplex corrugatus | reverse complement strand
TTCCGTCTTGGGAAGCTGCTGGATAGGATGAGTGAATGAAAGTGTGAATTGTTTTGCTGTTGGTGAATAAGGTGCGGGGGTCAAAGGTTTAATACCTGGCTTTTTTTTCTCCTTTCCTTCCCCTTTTGCTTTGGTGGCTGTCTTATCTGCTAAAGTCTTGGATTCACATAATATTGAATTTATATGTACCAGAAAAACACACGAAAAAGAATAAGAACGCGTATCTAATGCAACAAGACAAGACAGTCGCAAGTCTTCGGCCAACTGGCCATTGTCAAGCGTAATATCACAAGCAAACAAACACCAGGTTAAAAAAATTAGGAGAAAAACAATTTTGAAACTTCCCTGCTGCTCCTTCCAGTTTGAGAAAAAGTTTCTCTTTTTTTTTTTTTTCTTCCTTTTCTCACACTGGAAGTAGCAGTAGGGAAGTTTCAGTCTTTTTCTCCTAATTATTGTACATGGGGTTTATTTGTTTGTGATCTTACGCTTGACAAATGCCAGTTGGCTGAAAATTTGAGCCTGTCTTGTTTTGTTGCATCAAATACGCGTTCTTATTATTTTTTCGTGTTCTTTTTCTGGTTCCTGTTTGCTTGAACGCGGGCAGTCACACTTGTTTTGGATTTGGAGTTTTATGTTTCCATTTCAACACTTTTTCACCTCCACACTCCCCTCCCTCTCCTTTATAAACTGAAAGCTTTTTTTTGTGTGTGTGTCCTGCCCGTCTTAATGCTCCATTCATGCTGGTGATGTCATATTTCGTAAGTTCATAAGTGATTATTACTTGCGACTAAAGCATTTGCCTCTGTCTGATTGCGTTCTGTCTGGAGTACCATTCCGCTGGATGAGAATCTTATCGTGCTTTCTCTAGACACTGGGGTTTGAGATTATTGTATTACCTCTAAATGTGTTATTGTCTCCATTTATTCTTCCCCCTCACTGGTAATATTTCTGTCCAGTCTTTCGGACCCTTTAGGTCGGTGGGTTTAGATTTATATTCTTGTAACACAATGGTTGTTGTTATTATTATTATTATTATTATTATTATTATTATTATTATTGTTATCATTATTATTATATTATTATTATTACTATTATTTTTATTATTTATAATAATTATTACTATTATTATTATTATTATTATCTTATCATTATTACTGTTATTGTTATTATCATTATATTATTATATTATCATTATTATTGTTATTGTTACTATTTATTATCATCGTCATCATCATTGCGTGTGAGTGTGCGTGTGTGTGTGTGTGGTGTGTGTTGTGTGTGTGGTGTGTGGTGTGTGTGTGGTGTGTGTGGTGTGTGTGTGTGTGTGTGTGTGTGTGTGTGTGTGTGTGTGTGTGTGTGTGTCTGTGTGTCTGTGTGCACGTGTTAGTATAGCATGGCATGACATTGTTAATCCTGCACACCAATTTTCCTTGCTGTTTTGGAAAAGGACAAACAGCAAAATGTTTTACTCTAGACACGTGTGTCTTACATGCACTATTTTACCTTAGTGTGTTTTGCCATGCCCGTCCTCAGTTCCAACCTCAGAGTCTGACTTTGGATTTTGGAGTGTGTTTATAAAGGGATTCATGGCGCTAGTACGATGCCATGTGCACTCCACCCAAAGCTGCAAGCAAACGTCTGGCAGACTACCTGATCCTGCTCAAAAACCCTATGCATTGACAAAGTCTTGAAATGGGAATGAGTGGTAGGGACCCATTAATATTTTTTATTATTTTTTTCAGGAAATCAGGATCTTCCAAACAAAGAACCCAGCATGATAAAAAAAATGGTATGACAAAAGCTTTATTTACTATTTTTGTTTGTTACATAAAAAAAAAATTAAGCATGAAGTGTAGAAACTGATGGAGAAAACCGCCCCAAACTGAGTAGTCTCCAATTTAATCCCCCAAAAGATTTTGTTTTACATAAATTATTATTACACTGAAATTATGAAGCATTGGCACTGGACAATATTTTTTTTCCACAATGTGCTATCCTTGCTGCACATTTCTGCCAAATTTTAATTGTGTGACTTGAATATTACTTCAGATATAAAAATTACAACAAAATGATCCGATTTTAGCTAGGCCTGCCACCTTAAGTACTACACTGACACTACCAGAATGATGAAAACATTAAGACGGGCAACAGACATTCAAGTTTTCAATGTTGCTGGCTGGCTCTGAATTCGATATATCAGATGTCGAGTCTATAGCCCATTCAAGGAAGATCTACTATCATCATCGATTCATCATCATCATACGCCCTGCCGCAGGGCGTTAGCGATCATGGCCCTCAATACGAATATATCCCTTGTCGCTGCAAACACATCTCCTACCCTTTCTGTCTTCAACCACTCTGCAAATCTGTCCAAAATTTTCTCCTTGGATCTATCTGGTGCTATTTTCCCCTTCCATCTTCCCAGTTGTAACTAGGTGCTCTAATGTAGCTTACCTCATAAAATGTCCTATAAATTTTGTTTATGTTTTCCTAATCTTCTTCATCAATGTTCTCTTTGTGTCTGTCTTCTTCAAGACTGTCTCGCTTGTTTTCTTTGCTGTCCATGGAACTTTTAACATTGTTCTTAGAAACCACATTTCAGCTGCCTCAATCTTGTTCTGACATTGCGGAGGATCTAATACTCACTACTTTTATCATGTCTTCGAGCCTAATTATCATAAAACCACCACGCGAGATGACCCTGCAATAAACCGGTTTAAAAGCAATATGAATGAAAGACTGAATCTTATTTTCTCCCCATACTTTCGTGATCTTCTCCCCGATTGGCTAGACTGAGCCAATCAGAGCTGACGTCTCTGCCCACTAAATACAAGATGGCAATTTATTTTCACATCATGGGAGACCAAATCGAATGTGATGGCCATGAAATGCGGGCAGCTTGCATAACGCCGGTTTTGAACATCATCCAAAGTCCGTTTCTATGGATTTCAGGTGTGTGTGTGTGTGTGTGTGTGTGTGTGTGTGTGTGTGGTGTGTGTGTGTGTGTGTGTGTGTGTGTGTGTGTGTGTGTGTGTGTGTGTGGTGTTGTGTGTGTGTGTTGTGTGTTTGTTTGTTTGTTGTGTGTGTGTTTGTGTGTGTTGTGTTTGTGTTGTGTGGTGTTGTGTTGTGTGTGTGTTGCGCGTGTTGTGTGTGTGTGTTGGTGTGTGTGATGTGTGTGTGTGCGCGGTGGTATGTGTGTGTGTGTGTGTATGTGTGTTGTGGTGTGTGTGTGTGGTGTGTGTGTGTGTTGTCGTGTGTGTTGTGTGTGTGTGTGTGTGTGTGTGTGTGTGTGTGTGTTGTATGTCTGTGTGTGTACGTGTGTGTGTGTGCTGTTTGATGTGTGTTTGTTTGTTTGTTTGTTTGTTTGTTTGTTTGTTTGTTTTTTACATAGTTTAAAGTTTATTAGTTTAGTAACCACACAAATTGCATCCTGCATATCTCCCTGTTTTTTAGAGAAGACCATGCTGTTTTACCAGCCAGCTAAATGACTGTTGATAAAACCATGGACTAAAGATACCTTATATCTAGTTCATCGCACCCCCCCCCACCCCCCCCCCCACCCCCCCCTATCATACAAAGTAGCTTGCTTGCAGTTCATCGTAATATTCCATACATGAATTGTCAGTGTTTTTCACAGCTTCTGTTCCATTTTAAACCTTGCCAGCACAGACGTTTTCTCAGGCTTGTGGCATTTCCATATAAAAAAAACTGGACGATCATGGTTGAGCACACATGGAATTGTCTGAGCTGCAAAACATCCTGCCAACAGACCTCGATCTCAAATCTTGAGTCCATTGTTTCCCAAATGTTACTTTTTCGATTGATTCATTACCACCGTAGTCACAAATACTTGAGGTTTTACCAAACAGTTCCTCCTCTGGGGCAATCTTAATGTCTGTGTTATCGCTATATTATCTGTTACCGGCTGGTTTGTTTTTGTTTTTGTTTTTTGTTTTTTGACATTGATGAATCTCCTACATACTCCAATCATATGTTCCTTTGCCTTAAAAAAACAACAACAAAAACAGAATATAATGGCTACCTGGCTGAACCTGGCTCTCAGTTACAAAAAAGGCTACTTACTGCGTAGCTTTCATCGGCGATCCAGCCAACTTCTTCAGCGCAACTGCTGGGTTGAGAACTGGCTTCAGTGCGCACCGCCGTGAGCGAACTCTCAGAACAGAATAAAATGCATTTTCTGTCTGCCACATTTTCCGCACATCTTCTGTGTCACTAACTCCACACCGCTCATTTCAGCTTTTGCAAACACTTCATAACCCACAGAAAATAAAGGTCAAAATAATAACACCGTCTGATGGCGACGGAATCTTGGACAGTTTCAAACAGCACTATGGTGATAAGAATGGATGATGTCATAGTAGAGATGACCCTATTCCGATATGGACTACGTGACAAGGCCATACTCCACGAGTATTTACATAATCAAGTACGCGTGATACAGGCACTTGCAGTGTCGGTCGGGAAATTTCAAGAACACATCCAATGACGTATCCAAAAAATGGGTGAGGCCCAGTTACGTAGTTCCCAGTCTTCCGGACAGGCCCATAGCACGCTCAGCTATGGGAACAATAAAAAAGCTGATCAGCGTGATAAATTATCACTTGTCATTACAAGACCTTGTCAGGGTATAATATTTTGTTTGTGCAGGCTTGGGAAGTCTATCAGATTTGGGTAAAGCGCGTACGGAGTTTTCTGGGCACTGTGAATTCCTCTTGAACAAACTCCAAACTCAAACTCATTTGTCTTTTTCACTTTTTTCTTTTTTTTTTTTCCTTTTTTTTTATGTTCTTGTCTCTTTCTTTTGTTTGCTTTGTGTAGTTTTGTTTTCAGGAAATGAGACTCGAACTTACGGCTGCCCAGTTTTAAAGACAATTGCGCCGACCACTGTCCTACACAGACTGGGGGAATATGCGTATTGTATTCACAGAGCTGTCCTGGAACTAGTGATCTATCACTGAACTCTTTTTATTGTCTCGTCTGGCGTAATTGTCTTCATAGCGGCTTTTTCACGAAGGCCTCTGTGGTGGACTGTTTAGGGATCGTAATGAACGAAGAATTGAAGGAATGGGCCTCCCCCTCTCCAGTGTCTCAAGTATCTCCCCGCTGATTGCCTACGCTAATAGTTTCCCAGCCTCTCACAGCTGCGTCACCTCACACGCAACACGAGTATTGAATCTCTTACGTTAGTACTGACATGAAAACAAAGTATGACAACCTTGAGAGTAATTTGACATCTAGATCATTAGCATAACGAATGGATTTTGCTATACACAATTTCATGTCCATAAATAAATACATACAAATAAATAGTTAGACAAATAGTTAACGGGGGGGGGGGGGAAGAAATCAAAAGAACAAGCCGAAGAATGAATAAATACATAGCGAAAGTGTGGCGCGTGTTCTTTGAGCTGCAAGAACAGAAGTATTTTACTGTTTTCAGTACATCTTTCATTGAATCAGTTTGTGTTGTAAATTCCGTCTCTGTACGGTCTGATTAAAGCCAGTTTATACGTATATATATATATATATATATATATATATATATATATATATATATATATATATATATATATAATATATATGCATATATATACATACACACACACACACACACACACACACAAACACAGTATATATATATATATGCATCTTCATTTTCCTTCTCAGTTATTCTACACATATTCAAAATTTAAAATTGTATGCAATAAGATGCTATCGGCAAAAATACAGTTCATTTACAAATGGCTGTTTCCATGTGTCAGGTGTTTCTGTTCAATTCGACTTGAATTTGGAACAATAATTTGAAAGCGGCTTTGTGGCTCTGTTTTCTTTATTTTGGAGTTATGAAACTTTGTGTGGAATTGTGTTTTGACATACTGGTCTGGTTTCTATAGTTAGCTTGTTGTGTTATTGTGATGTCTGGTCTGTTGCCTACAATCACATTTTCAAATCACAATGTATGAACTTCACCTCTTTTGAACCACCAGCTATTTCTCCATGTAAAAATCTTCTATTCGCGTAGTAAACATGTTATATACAACTACAGCATTATATGTTGCACCTGGGAAAAAAAAGAAGCAAAACTGTAACGGTGAATAAGACAAATAATCAAATATATGCCCTCTGCTGACTAATGTCACTCCCATAAACTAGAGTTGGAAGGAATCAACTCTGATACAGCCTCGCCTTGATGTTATTGCCGTGTGCATTCAGATGAGAGTGGAGGTGAGAAAGACCTCTATATTTTGTTTATTATTCAGGAAGTGTTTCTGGTCTTCTGAAACGATTCTGTTACGTCGTTGCCTCTCCTTCGTCGTGCCTGACAATGTTGTTTGATTGGTGAACTGTCCAATTGTGGGTAGATCCGTTCCGTATATTTAGGTTGGTGAGAGGTTTGGACTGTTGCACATCATCCTCTCTCCGTCTGTCTGCATTCTGGCCAAATACGTTTATACAGGATGTGTGTTCTCCTGCATATGCTGGTGAGCGTAAGAGATCAGTGTTACATCGTCTACAAGGTCAAAATCTTTCATTATTGAAAAGTAATTTCTGGTGATGCCTCTGCTTTGGTCCAGTATTCAGTCAATGTCATAATCGTTATTCACTGTTCAAGTATTGTTTGTGGCATGTCTTTCAGACTAACGAATGAGCTTTAATCCCACAAAAGAGTCAACAATTGAAATATACTCTCTCTGTCTCTCTTTGTCTATCTGTGTCGCTGTCTCTCTGTCTCTCTCAATCTCTCTCTCTCTTTCTTTCTCTCTCTTTCTCTCTCTGTCTCCCCGTCTCTCTCAATCTCTGTCTGTCTGTCTCTTTTCTCTCTTTCTCTCCCCCCCCCTCTCTCTCTCTCTTGCCTCTCTCCTATTTCTTGTCTCTCTGTCTATATGTTTGTCTGTCTGTCTATTTCTCTGTGTCTGCCCGCTTGTCTGTCTGTCTGTCCATCTCTCTCTCCCTCTCTCTCTCTGTCTCTTTGTTTCTCTCTGTCTCTCTGTCTCTCTCTGTCTCTCTGTTCTCTGTCTGTCTGTCTGTCTCTCTGTCTCTCTGTCTCTCTGTCTCTCTTCTCGTCTCTTCTCTCTTCCTCTCTCTTCTCTGTCTCTCTCTCTCTCTCTCTTCTCTCTCGTGCTCTCTCTACTTCTATCAAAGTTCTCCTTACTCCTCTCTCCTCTCTCTCTCGCTCCCTCTCTTAGGTCTTGTCTAAACATGCGTGGGATGGAAAAGAGTAAGTCTGCTATCTTTGCTGTGTCGTCTGCAGCGCCATCTTCAGTTCAGTCTTTGTTCAAGACTGATTACCGATACAATAGATAGACATAGAGAAGTGCTCTCTCACGCACGCGCTAAATATCTATCTATCTATCTATCTATCTATCTATCTATCTATCTATCTATCTATATATCTATCTATCTATCTATCTATCTATCTATCTATCTATCTGTCTATCTATCTATATATCTATCTATTTATATATATATATATATATATATATATCTATATATCTATCTATCTATCTATCTATCAATAAAATATATTATTAATATATATATTTATATTATATATTATTATATATACACACATATGTGTGTGTGTGTGTATGTGTGTGTGTGTGTGTGTGTGTGTGTGTGTGTGTGTGTGTGTGTGTGTGTGTGTGTGCTCATGCCTATGTATATTATGTATGTATTGTATGTATGTAGTTGTATGCATGCACCACACACACACACAACACACACACACACAACACACACACACACACACCAACAACACAATACACACACATATATATATATGTATATGCATCCAGTGTTTGTGTGTGTGTGTGTGTGTGTGTGTGTATGTCTGTCTGTCTATCTGTCTGTGTCGGTCTGTATGTCTGTTTGTGTCGGTCTGTGTCTGTCTGTGTGTACGAGCGTATGTATGTGTACGAGTGTGTGGGAGGGAAAGGATGGCTTAAGAAGAAAATACAATCAATAAAGCTGTGTTTAAAACGAAAGAAAATGCTAATTCAGTAACAGCTATATGTAGATTTGTGCCGCTTTAAAATGTCTCAAAAAAGATACCTTTTTTTTAAAAATAATGTTGTCAGTTGTTTGCTTACTTGTTTGTTTTTTTGTTAGTTTGTTTGTTTGTTTTGTTTGTTTGTTTGTTTGTTTGTTTTTTGTGTGCAGTGTTGGTATTGATCGAAGGAAGTTGTTACTACAATAAAAAAAAAAAAAAGCACACATTAGAACTATCATATCTATCTTTCCGTCTGCCTGTCCGTCAGTCTGCCTATACACCTATCTATCTATCTATCTATCTATCTATCTATCTATATATATATATATATATATATATATATATATATTATATATATATTATTATATATATGTCTATCTATTATCTATCTATCATCTGTCTATCTATCTATCTATCTATCTGCCAATTCCATCTGTTAAATCCATTTTAATATCACTAATCAAACAGAGAAGTGGTTTAAAATGTGCCATTCAAAATTGTATATAAACATGTTTAATTAAAGCAACACATTTGTGTGCATTCAGTTGCGAATATGTAATCAATGTGTACGCGTTATATGAGCGGGTATGGAGCTGTGTATACATGTGTGTACCTGTGCAGTTGCAGTACACATGTAGATCATATCATGTATGAGGATGAATACAGGGCCATGGAAAACCACGAAAACTGATTAAACAGAAAAAAAACAACACATCATCATCACTACCATCATCATCACCACCATCATCATCACCATCATCCTCTTCCTCTCATTCTCCTCCTCCTCTCATCATCATCATCATCATCATCATCATCTCATCATCATCATCATCATCATCATCATCATCCTCTTTTCCTCTCCTTCTCTTCTTCTTCTTCTCTTCTTCTTCTTTCTCTTCTTCTTCTCTTCTTCTTCTTTTCTTCGTCTTTTCTTCTTCTTCTTCTTCTTCTTCTTCTTCTTCTTCTTCTTCTTCTTCTTCTTCTTCTTCTTTTCTTCTTCTTCTTCTTCTTCTTCTTCTTCGTCTTCTTCTTCTTCTTCTTCGTCTTCTTTTCTTCTTCTTAGTGTTATTGTTGTTGTTGTTGTCGTCGTTGTTGTTGTTTATCCTTTAAGTTTAGTTATGCCTATTTTCGTAACGCATTTGGACTCACTGCACTTTACACATAATCTTTTTGCACTTTACTATGGAATCCGGAGAATTCAACCTTTCTTATTTTTGTCTTTTTATAACGGAATACGGAAAAGTCAAGCTGTTAGGTGAATTGACAGTATTCAACTGTATTGTTCTCACAGTCTCCATCACTAGTTTGGCGTGCATGTCACGTGCCCATAGACTAGCTACTGACACGACTAGCGGGAAGTTTAACCAGATTGTTTAGTATTCTGCATGCTTGTATACGCGAAAGGTGGGGATATGAGTGGGGGGGAGGGGTGCAAGAGGGGGGGGGGAGGACAAGGCAATGGCAAGTCCGAACACACGTTGACCTAAGAGATCGGTAAAAGAAAATATCTTCACCCTTTACCCACCAGACAGAAGTGGACTGACCCCCAGGACCTTTTGATTTGGACGTCTGGTGTTCCCCCCTCCCCCCCCCCCCCCGCCCGTGCCATACTACCTCCGCCGTCACATACAGTACAATAACACACTAACACGTCATGCATGGCCCGTGTCACGTAAATTACCCGTCCATGGTAAACACGCTCACCACAACGGTACAGTGAATCAATATTGAAGGGGAAAATTATGCTAACTGAGATCTAAACAATTGCAAACAAGATGACATTTCACGTAAAACGCGTCTTGTAAGGGGCCAATAAAAAAACAAACAAACAAACAAACAAAAAAACCACGAAAGTGTGTGGGAAGGACGCGTCTGGTTTTAACGAAAGCAAATACTCAGGGGCATGTATCTGACCTTTTGGGCAGCAAGAAAGCCCTCCGGCGTGTGTCTGGCTTGTGATTTTTTTTTTTTTTTTTTTTTTTTAAGGTG
>CM060314.1:16368586-16388586 GCA_030674185.1 Monoplex corrugatus | reverse complement strand
GGCGAAATGACCACGTTCCGGTACATTGTTCACAATCCCTTATTCTGTGGCTATTAATGTGGCATAGAAAACGGGGCAGCGTTAAAAAAATTGTTTAAAAAGAGACAGAGACAGAGAGAGAGGGGAGAGACAGACAGAGAAATAGGCAAAGAAAAAGAGACAGAGAGAGAGAAAGAGAGAGGGAGTGAGTGAGAGAAGGGAGAGAGACAGAGACAGAGAACAGAGAGACAGAGAGACAGGGGCAGGGAGTCAGAGAGACAGAAAGAGACAAAGGAAGAGAGAGACAGAGACAGAGCGCAAGAGAGAGAGAGAGAGAGAGAGAGAGAGAGAGAACAGACAGAGAGAGACAGAGACAAAGAGAACGAGCGAGCGAGCGAGCGAACGAGAGAGAGAGAGAGAGAGAGAGAGAGAGAGGAGAGAGAGAGAGAGAGAAGAAAGAGAAACAGACAGAGAGAGAGAGAGAGAGAGAGAGAGAGAGAGAGAGAGAGAAAGACAGACAGACAGACAGACAGAAAAAGACAGAGAGAGACAGAGACAGAAACAGAGACAGACAGACAAATAGAGAAGGACTGAGAGAGAGAGAAAGAGAGCTTTCGTGGGGTAAGCATGTAGGCTGTATCAAACTGGAACATGGTTAAGTGCCAGGACAGTCCATGGCGTTGCACCATGATACCATGGCCAGAGACCTGTCCCAGCAGAGCCCAGCCTGTGCCCCATCGATCCCCAGTGGAACTGTGTGCACAAACTCGAGTGTCACGGACAGCACTACGGTTTCCTCTGTTTGTCTTCCTCTTCATCAGAGCTTCCTCTCTTTCTGCCGCCCCTGCACTGATTAGGGTGGGGGAGGTTGGAGAGGATGGACAGAATGTAATGATGAATCGGTGGTTTGGGTTTTAAAGTGCTGCTAACTGAACGCTGCTGAAATTGTGAATTCCTCTTCCACGGGCGCAGTAGTTCAGTGGGTAAGAACGTCGGATTTGTTACTAGAAAGTCGGGGTTCGATCATCTGCCCAAATACCTCCCAGCTGGTGAATAGATAAAATGGAGGTTTTTTTTTTTCGATCTCCCAGATTAACATGAATACATTCCTGGTACTGTCTGGATATAAATATATTCATGGTTGTGTCTGAATATGAATACATTACTGCTAGTGTCTGAATATGAATACATTACTGCTAGTGTCTGAATATAAATACATTACTGCTAGTGTCTGAATATGAATACATTACTGCTAGTGTCTGAACATGAATACATTACTGCTAGTGTCTGAATATGAATACATTACTGCTAGTGTCTGAATATAAATACATTACTGCTAGTGTCTGAATATAAATACATTACTGCTAGTGTCTGAACATGAATACATTGCTGCTAGTATCTGAATATAAATACATTACTGCTAGTATCTGAATATAAATACATTACTGCTAGTATCTGAATATAAATACATTGCTGCTAGTGTCTGAATATAAATACATTACTGCTAGTGTCTGAATATAAATACATTACTGCTAGTGTCTGAATATAAATACATTACTGCTAGTGTCTGAACATGAATACATTGCTGCTAGTGTCTGAATATAAATACATTGCTGCTAGTGTCTGAATATAAATACATTACTGCTAGTGTCTGAATATAAATACATTGCTGCTAGTGTCTGAATATAAATACATTGCTGCTAGTATCTGAATATAAATACATTACTGCTAGTGTCTGAATATGAATACATTACTGCTAGTGTCTGAATAAATTATGCTAGGTCTGATATAAATACATTGCTGCTAGTGTCTGAATATAAATACATTACTGCTAGTGTCTGAATATAAATACATTGCTGCTAGTGTATGAATATAAATACATTACTGCTAGTGTCTGAATATAAATACATTGCTGCTAGTGTCTGAATATAAATACATTGCTGCTAGTGTCTGAATATAAATACATTACTGCTAGTATCTGAATATAAATACATTACTGCTAGTGTCTGAATATAAATACATTGCTGCTAGTATCTGAATATAAATACATTGCTGCTAGTGTCTGAATATAAATACATTGCTGCTAGTGTCTAAATATAAATACATTACTGCTAGTGTCTGAACATGAATACATTACTGCTAGTGTCTGAACATGAATACATTCCTGGTAGTGTATGAACAAGAATACATTCCTGCTAGTGTCTGAACACGAATACATTCCTGCTAGTGTGGGAACAAAAATACATTCCTACTAGTGTCTGAACACGAATAAATTCCTGCTAGTGTATGAACAATAATACATTCCTGGTAGTGTCTGAATATAAATACCTTCCTGCTAGTGTCTGAACGTGAATACATTCCTGCTAGTGTCTGAACATGAATACATTCCTGCTAGTGTCTGAACATGAATACATTCCTGCTAGTATCTGAACGTGAATACATTCATGCTAGTGCTGAACATGAATACATTCCTGCTAGTGTCTGTACTTGCATACATTCCTGCTAGTGTCTGTACATGAATACATTCCTGCTAGTGTCTGTACTTGCATACATTCCTGCTAGTGTCTGAACATGAATACATTCCTGCTAGTGCCTGAATATGAATACATTCCTGCTAGTGCCTGAATATGAATACATGCCTGCTAGTATCTGAACATGAATACATTACTGCTAGTGTCTGAATATGAATACATTCCTGCTAGTGTCTGAATATAAATACATTCCTGCTAGTGTCTGAATATGAATATATTCCTGGTCGTGTCTGAATATAAATACATTCCTGCTAGTGTCTGAACACGAATACATTCCTGCTAGTGTCTGAACACGAATACATTCCTGCTAGTGTCTGAATATAAATACATTCCTGCTAGTGTCTGTACATGAATACATTCCTGCTAGTGTCTGAACAAGAATATCTTCCTGTTAGTGTCTGAACACAAATACATTCCTGCTAGTGTCTGAACGCAGGACGCAGACACAACTCAATGCATGTACACATATTGTTTGGTGATAGGTTAGTCAAGTAGGTAAACTTCGGACCTCCGATCGGAAGGTCCTGGGTTTGATCCGACAAGACACCCCCCCCCCTCCCCCAGTGGGTAAATGGTGGTCATCGTTTTCCCGATCTCTCAGGTCAACACGTGTGCAGACCTGTCAGTTCGTAAACTGCCTTCATATGTATACGTGTGTGGAATGTGAACTACACACGTTAAAGAACTTTTGTGTCATGCCAACGGCTGGCTTAGTAAAAGGAAAAGGAAAACACACAGAACGCACGCCCAAAAGAAGACGTAGTATGCAGACTGTGCAGCGATATGCCACATGCACGGTGCGGGCAAAACAACGTTGTATACGAGTGTTCGATAAAAAAAATCGAACTGTTTACTACTTCTGTTGCTAGTTCACAAAGAACAGAGGTTTAGACAATTTAGCTTGCTTCAGCCCACGTAGTGAGCCATTGGCACATAGTGACGCATATTCACGTCGTGATACATGGGGTGCTTTATCCCAAGCTGCAAATTGATAAAGGAATCAATCGTGTGCAGGGTTCTGTCAGGACAAATGTCACTGCACTTTTACTTCGCTGACAATCGAATGGGGCTTTCCTTCCCTGTATGGATTCCCTTTTCCTGGCTTTTCTACCTCTTCTTCTCTGTCTCTGTCTCTGTCTCTGTCTGTCTGTCTGTCTGTCTTCTCTCTCTCTCTCTCTCTCTCTCTCTCCTCCTCTCTCTCTCTCTCTCTCTCTCTCTCTCTCTCTCTCTCCCTCTCCCTATTGCTCTCTCTCTCGATCTCTGTCTGTCTGTCTATCTGTCTGTCTCTATTACTGTCTTTGTCTCTGTCTGTCTGTCTGTCTGTCTCTGTCTCTCTCTGTGTCTCTATATCTGTCTCTGTTTGTCTGTTTGTCTGCCTGTATCTCTGTATGTCTGTCTGTCTGTCTGTCTGTCTCTCTCTCTCTCTCTCTCTCTCTCTCGTTCTCTCTCTTACTTTTACTCTCTCTTTCTCTGTCTCTCTTTGTCTCTGTCTGCCTCTCTCTCTGTGTTTGTCTTTCTCTGTCTCCCACCTCTCTGTCTCTCTGTCTCCCACCTCTCTGCCCCCCCTCCCCCCCCCCCCTCTCTCTCTCTCTCTCTCTCTCTCTCTCTCTCTCTCTCTCTCTCTCTCCTATCATCTCTTTCCCATCTCTCACTCTCTGTTCTTCTGTTGTATTTATCCCAGTGTAGATTGGCAGGCGCTCTGGCCAAGTCGATAAACACTGGAGTTTCAATCAGAAGGTCTTTCGTTCAATCCATCTGAATATCTACAGCCGTCGGTTAGAAGCACATTTTCTTATCCAATCCCGCGGGTCAACACGAATGCAGATCTGCCATTCATTTAACTCCGTGTGGGTTTATATGCATGCAGAATATCAAATAGGCAGGAGGAAAATCCTTGGACACTATGCCATTGTTTAATAACTTATGGAAACATGAAAACAGTCAGCATGCATGCCCACCGTATATGCAGACTGTGCGACAGTATGATAGAATGTAGTCGGTAAGATTAATAGCTCGAGTTATTCGTCATCATCATCAGGTGCCCTGCCGCATGGCGTTGGCGACCATGAACTTCCAACCATCTCTATCTCTCGTTGCCCCCAGTATCTCCCCCTACCCTCCTCATCCACAGCCACTCTGCAAGTCCGTCCAGCATTCTCTCTTTCCCTCCAGCTTTCCCGTTGTGACCAGGTGCTCCAAATCCCCCTTCCTCATAAAATGGCCTATAAATGTTGCTTGTCTTTTCCTAATCTTTCTTATGAGTGATCTACTTGTGTCTGCCTCCATCAAGACTGTCTCGTTTGTTTTCTTTGCTGTCCATGAACTCTCAACATTCTTCTCAAAAACCACATCTCGGCTGCCTCAATCTTGCTCTGGCTTTGCTTGCTGACTGTCCGCAGTAGTAGTCGGTAAGATTAATAGCTCGAGTTATCCGTGCTACACTGAACAGTCTGATTATGTGTGATGCGTAGCGAATCTAAGCGAAGTAACATAACTCTTGAGAGTCACGGAGTTATCTCCCATGTAGAATTTCTCAAATCCAACACAGTTTGCGCTACCCATTTAGCTAGCATAGACGCAGCCACAAGGCACATAATTGCAAGCTCAGATCATTCCTCAAAAAAAGGAATGCCCAAGTCTGCCCCTATACCCTGCAACTACACCCACACACAACCACGAGGGAGGAGAGAAATTCATACAATATATGTTGCTTAGTGAATTTGAGAAATTCTACTTGGGAGATAATTCCGTGACTCTCAAGAGTTATGTTGCTTAGTTAATATTTAAAATTCCTCCTTTTTTGAGGAATGTTCTGAGCTTGCAATTATGTGCCTTGTGGCTGCGTCTATGCTAGCTGAATGGGTAGCGCAAACTGTGTTGGATTTGAAAAATTCTACATGGGAGATAACTCCGTGACTCTCAGGAGTTATGTTGCTTAGCTAATATTTAACATTCCCTCTAATTCTCTCTTATTTCCTTTGGAATCTAAACGAGTTAGGAGAACATCGTTATGCATTAAATAACAATAATGATAAGAATAATAAGAATTACTATTATTATTATCATTAGTATCATTAGTATTATTAGTATTATTCAACATCGAACAACGACAACGACCACGGCACCAATTCTACTACTACTACCACTACTACTACTACTACTACTACTACTAATACTGCTACTTGTAATAATGGCAATAATAACACTGATACTATAATAAAAATGATAAAGTAATGAGAGGAAGAAGAAGAAGACGACGAAGAAGGAGGAGAAGAAGAAGAAGGTGTCATAAGAAGAACGTAGGTAATACATGCAATGATACGAAGAAGAACGTATCTCAAGAAGGACGTAGATAATACGTGCAATGGTACGAATCTAAAGAGCCATCTGCCTGCATTTTGATATATCTCGTTCACCATCACGTTTTACACAACGTTTGCCGTGCAAACTCAGGATGCTTTTTTTATTTATACTTCGCTCAGGGCATCACACACCGCGCAGACAAAATCCACTAGGCTCAATTCGCTTCTAATGTTACGCAGCACAAATAAAAAAAAATTAAAAAAAATATTGTAACAGTACGCCTGTGGCTCCCCTGAAAAAAAAAAAATGTCACAACTGATTTATAAGGAGTGCTGGGAGAAACTGGCGCACAGTGAAACATGACCTTTTTAGTGACATTTTTACAGTTCCCAGCAGTGTGGTGGGTGATAAGTGGCTTGTTTGTTGCCAGTTGGAAAGGAGCAAAACAAATCGATTCTGTCAGTTTGTATACACACAGGGACGAAATGTCACTATGAGTATGTTTTTTTCTGCTTACGTTTCGAAATTGGTTCTTTGGCTCTCTCTGTCTCTGTCTCTCCCCCCCTCTCTCTCTCTCTCTCTCTCTCTCTCTCTCTCTCTCTCTCTCTCTCTCTCTCTCTCTCTCTCTCTCTTCTCTCTCTCTGTAAGAACATTAGTCTATTTGACGCTTGATTTATCTTCTATAATTTTTTCACATGTATTGTTTCTTCTCCCTCTATTTCATTTTATTTTGTTTTATCTTATTACTATTTTGTTTACTGTTTTCCTCCCCTCCTCCTCCTCTTCCTTCTTCTTCCTCCTCTTCTTCGTCTTATTTTTATTATTATCACTATCAACATTATCTTTCTTTCTTTATTTACTTATCTACCTGCTCATCTATCTATCTATCTTACTATCTACTCTCTCTCTCTCTCTCCTCTCTCTCTCTCTCTCTCTCTCTCTCTCTCTCTATCTATCTATCTATCTGTCTATCTATCTGTCTCTAAGTGCTGAATGTGTACGTTTCTTGATTTCATTATAATGTTATCTTAATTTTAGTATTCAACATGTATTATCCTTAAGCTGTACTTGTTACTGTAAACAAATGCCATGTGTATAGAATAGCAACGGCAAGTTTGAAAAATGGCTTCTAGCCAATAGCTTTTACCGTTGGAAAATAAAGCGTCATTGTCATTGTCTCTCCTCTCTCTCTCTCTCTCTCTCTCTCTCTCTCTCTCTCTCTCTCTCTCTGTGTGTGTGTGTGTGTGTGTGTGTGCGTCTCTGTCTCTGTCTCTGTCTCTGTCTCTCTCTCTCTCTCTCTCTCCTCTCTCTCTCTCTCTCTCGTCTCTGTCTGTCTCTGTGTCTTTGTGTGTCTGTGTTTCTCTCGTTCTCTCTCTCTCTCTCTCTCTCTCCTCTCTCTCTCTCTCTCTCTCTCTCTCTCTAAAAGACTGTTATTGCTACTTTTGATTCATCTCTCCTTGATTTATGTTTGATGTTTGACTTAAGTATTATTAACGGTACTTGTAAGGGAGATTACAATGGGGAGTTTACGTTTGTTGGACCTAATGGATTTAGTGTTATTGATTATTTTATTATATCAGCAAGTTTGGGTGGTAATTCTGATTTGTGTGTGAGTGACAGATTGCATTCGTGGCATCTGCCTGTCGAACTATAGTGGAAGATTGGCAACTGTGACAGGGGAGATGATAATGTTATGGGTGTGGGTGAAAGAGTCGAATGGTCGAATGAATTTGTGAATGTGTACAAAAGTGAATTAGAGTCCGATGAATTTAAAGAGTGTTTAGCAAGAACAAAAGAGAGGATGGTTGATGGTGTTGATGAATCGGTTGATACATTTGTGAATGCATTGTATGGAGCAGCAGCATGTATGGTAGAAAGAGGAGGAACAGAAATGATTGGTTTGATGAAGAATGTAAAAGGAAGAGAAGAGTCGTAAAGAGTTTATTGAGAGGTTTGAGAAGAGCCAAAACGGGATCTGGCAGAACGTAAAGAATTATATGTTAATGAAAGAAAGCTATATACTAAAATGATTAAACAGAAAAAAGGATAAATATGATGAGAACAGACTACGATCACTGAAAGAATCAAGTAATGATCCAAAGCTGTTCTGGTCAACAATTAGAACTGTCAATCGAAAAAGTGTAATATATAATGACATTAGCCTATATGGCATGACCATTTTTATAGAGTATTTAATGCTGAGGACAGCGAAGATCAAAATGAAAATTTGATAGAAACAAACGGAGAAGAATACTTAGAAGAACCTATATTTAATGACCCGATTAACATGAGGGAAGTTATGTATGGGGTAAGGCATTTGAAATTAGGCAAAAGTGCCGGTATTGATAATGTAATCAGTGAAATGCAAAAAGAGGCAAATACAGCTATACTCAACTTCTTGCTTGATCTGTTTAACGTATTATTTGAGAAGGGATATTTCCCAATAGCATGGTCTAAATCGAGTATAGTACCAATACATAAAAAGGGCGATAAGAATAACCCAGACAATTACAGAGGAATAGCACTCACAAGTAAAGAATAATCCAGACAATTACAGAGGAATAGCACTCACAAGTATTGTAGGAAAGGTTTATACACATATATTGAATAAAAGACTAACTAAATGTGCAGAAAGGAAAAAAAATATATTATTGAAGAGCAAGCTGGATTTAGAACAGGGTATAGTACTGTGGACCACATATTTATATTATATGCATTAGTACATAAATACTTGAATAGAAATTCTAAATTATGCATAGCATTCATTGACTTCAGAAAAGCGTTCGACTCTGTAAACAGGAATGCATTGTCGAATGTACATGTATTGCGAAAGTGTGGCGTGAATGGAAAACAACGATGAGAGGAATTTGTGATACAGTATTAGCTAGTGCGAGAGATAAATGTTTGTGTACAGAGTTTTTCAACTGTCCAAGGATGTTTATTAAGTCCTCAGATGTTTTCTTTTTTCATAAATGAATTAGCTATTGAATTATCCAAAAATGGACGGCATGGTGTACAAATTATCCCAGGAGCTATTGAAGCTTTTTCATGTTATTTGCGGATGATGTAGTACTCATCTCAGATGCAGCTATCGGACTACAAAATCAGTTAAACATTCTAAAACAAGAAGCAGACAGATTACATTTGAGTGTTAATCTTGATAAAACTAATATACTTGTTTTTCGTAAGGGTGGGCACCTTTCAAAAAATAAAAATTGGCAGTATGGGGATTGTCAGCTCATAGTGATCAATTCGTATAAATATCTTGGGCTGATGTTTACGAAATTAAGCCTAACAGCAGCCTGGACGGAACTATGTACGAAAGCAAAAAGGGGCGTAACTGAATTACTGGGAGCGATGGAAAAATTAAACTCTGTTGACCCCTCTCTTTATTGGAAGCTTTTCGATACACAAATTGAACCAATACTAACATACGCAGGAGAAGTCTGGGGTACTTTGGAAAATAAACACATGGAAATTGTACATACATTTGCAATCAAACGTTTCCTAAATGTGCCAATTCATTCTTCTAATAAAATGGTATATGGAGAAAGTGGAAGATATCCGCTAAGTATTCGTACAAATGTTAAGTGCGTAAAGTACTGGCTAAGAATTTTAAAACTACCAACAACAAGATTATGTAGACAGGCTTATGATATCGATGCTACACGAACACGAAAGAGGAAAACATAATTTGATAAACAATTTAAAGAACATTTTGACAAATAATGGGTTTGGAATAGTTTGGATTAGTCAGGGTGTATAGGCAGTGAAATTGTATTTTTATCCGAACTCAAAGACGTTTAATTAGCTCTTATAAACAAAATTGGCATTCTCAGATAGGAGAAGATGCAAAATGTGCATGGTATTTCTCCTTTAAAGATATTTTCCAGGCAGAAAAATAAAATCTTTCAGTTATTACAAATAGATGGCACCGGAGCCTACTTGCAAGTTTTAGAACAAGAACACTTTGTCTTGATGAGAGTCAAAGATGGTTTCAGCGGAGCAGTGAGTATGGTTTACTTTGTAGATTATGCCACCAAAAAAGGAAGACGAAAATCGTTATATTTTTGAATGTGAAGCTTATAGTACTGTAAGAAATAGATGTAATATATTTTCCTCCCCAGCAGCATTAAGACATGATCTAAGGTCATTATTAGCATGTGAAAAAAAAGAGAATTTACAGTCAATCTCTAAAATATCGCGGAAGCACATGATATACGAAGAAGAACATTGCTGCTTTAATTTCAATATGATTTTTTTTTTTGTTAAGACTAATAGCTTTTTCCTTAACCAAAATAGTACAGGTCAATATTAGGCATAGTTGGATGGTCACGCATGTCCACTTCTACTGTAAAACTGTTGTTTTGATATTGTAAATATTATTTTTCTGCTCTTTATTTGAATTTTCCACTTTTCTGTTTCCTTTATTTGTTTCCCTTTGTTTACATTTGTTGCCAGCATGAGTTATACCCTTGGTGCTAAAACCATGTATATGGTTACGTCAATTAATGGCGCGCAAAGCGCGCGTCAGCGTCAAGCGTCAAGCGTCAAGCGTCAAGCGTCAAGCGTCAAGCGTCTCTCTCTCTCTCTCTCTCTCTCTCTCTCTCTCTCTCTCTCTCTCTCTCACACACACACACACACACACACTCTGTATCTCTCTTCCCTTTGTCTCTGTCTGCCTGCCTGTCTTTCTGTATGTCTGTCTCTGCCTGTCTGTCTATCTGTCTGTCTGTCTGTCCCTCTCCCTCTCTCTCCCCTCTCTCTCTCTCTCCCCTCTCTCTCTCTCTCTCACTTTGTCTCCCTCTCTTGATCTCTCTCTCTCTCTCCATGACCTCGTCTCTCTTACAACTGTTTCTTCTACTGTTGCTGCTTTTCCTCCTACCCTGCCTTATTCTTACCGCCCTGGTCTATCTTTTTTTTCTTTTCGTTGTCTTCTTTTTCTTTGTCTTCTTTCCATATTGAAACTGAAACTGAAAGCTGTAATTTGATATTGCACTTCTTGTCAGATGTTTCCAGTCCAAATGCTTCTTGACCTTTTCTACATGTCTATAGTTTCAAGATAATATGTGAACAGAACAAGATACAGCATTTCTCACAAGATATAAGAGGAGAAGATGTGCAATAAATTTCAAACTTTCTTTTGAAACTGTTGGACTTTTTCAGAGGCTTAGGAACGGTGCACCAAATAATTGCTACTATATCCATACAAAGAAACGCAGAAAAGTAATAGGAAACAAGCACAGAAGTAAAAAAAGGGAAGAAACTGAATACACGCATACCATATCAAAAATCAGAAGAAATGGGGCAGCACACTTCAAAACAAACAAAAAAAATGTGACCTGCAGACTACTCATAAATAATACAGAACAATAATTTCGGAGGAAGAAGTAGTGTACTCACTTAGCTCCAAAATGACATTATCCATTAGGAAAAAAATAAACAACGGTCATTTTGTTAAAGTAGATAACGTCGAATAAAATGTCCTGAAACATATTAAAGGTATCATCAGAAGATAATAACATCTACAGATAAATTGATCATAGTGGAGGATTAAGTCACTGAGACAAATGTTGTGTTATCTGATATGAAATCTGACTTTGCCATATGTAACTGTGTGATATGATATCACTTTTTCAATGGTTTCTTTTGATTTTGTGATCATTTTTAAGGTACTTAGCAGAAGGGGAGTGATATTAGAATGGCATATACTAGGGAAAGTGGGCAGAAAATGGCAGAAATTAAATAAATTTAATGAAAATTATGAAACAATATTTATCAAATTTACAGGATGTAAATGCAAACAAGACGTTAACGAATCTTACTGTCAAGAACAGCCTGTAGTCAGAATAAATGTAAATCATTGTGAATCTACTTATATCAAAACATGAAAACACATAGGTTACAAAAAAGCATACAATAGACAGCTTACCAGATTAACATTCGTCCTAGTTGGTTTCGTTATGATAGATATGCTCGAGTGTACACTCGATTAAATGGCGCCATTTTATTTACAAATTGAATTCTAATTTGTTCTTCAAATGTGAACATGGAAATTGAAATATGTTGACATTGTAGTCACATTATATATGCATCATTCTCATAACTAATTTAAACGGATACATATTCATCACATACCATAGAGCCAGTGATATCATTTTTGGTTTCTCGGGATTATTTGCAATAGATAGTAAGACCAGTATCAGAAACTGACAATCTGCCATCTGCCACACTCACAATGAACATGAATCATTGAACTTCAATAACATGACTGACGCAACAGGATTTTACAAACAATTAAACTTCAAACTGATTTGTAGAAGTTAATAATGGCACGCAAACCAATACATCGTTTATTCTGTTCTGTTTAACTAATGTAGTTTGGCTTGATTTGGCGAATGCATATGGATCAGTTCCACACGATATGATCCAGCTGGCTCTTGAAATGTATCACATCCCAGAAAACATCCGAACAATGATGAGGAAGTATTTCCAAGGGTTCTCAATGCGGTTCTCTACCAAAGAATACACCACGGACTGGATAGACCTAGAGGTGGGCATTGCAATGGGCTGTGCAATCTCTCCCATACTGTTCGTGTTGGCAATGGAAGTCATCTTGAAAGCTGCAATGAAGAGTTCAGGTCCAGTGAATCTGGGAGATGGATACCAGATGCCTCCTCTGAAAGCTTTCATGGATGACACAACAGTCTTGTCCACGGATGAGGAAGAGACACACCAAATCTTAAAGCAGCTGGATGAGCTGGTGGCCTCTTCAAGAATGAGGTTCAAACCTAAGAAATCCCGAAGTCTCTCACTGCGAAAAGGAAAAGTGGCAGATTCAGTCAAATTCATGGTAGCCAACCAAGCCATCCCCACTGTCACAGAAGAGCCAGTAAAAAGTCTCGGAAGATGGTATGATGACTCCCTGAAAGACACACAAAGGGGATGTGAAACCAAGCAAACAGCAGAAGAAGGCCTGAAGAAAATAGATAACTGCGGACTGCCAGGCAAATACAAAGTCTGGTGTCTACAGTTCATGCTGATACCAAAGCTGCTGTGGCCACTGCTAATCTATGACATTTGCACCAGCACAGTCGAAGCAATGGAAGCCAAAATCAACAAATACACAAGAAAATTATTATTATTATTATTATTATTATTATGAACATTTAGTACGCCTAATCAAATTAATGCCCTAGGCGTTTACAATGGCAAAACATAAAACCAGAATCACAAGCACACACACACACGCCCACAGAAGCACCCCCACACACACAAACACACACACACACACACACAAACACACACACAGCATGACATGCAAATACAATGACACATTGACACTAAGACACTATAATGTCACATGGGGGGAAGGGGGCAGAGATTACCAGTTTTGGGAAACAGGTGAGTTTTGAGGGAGCGTTTGAATGTGGACAGAGAGGGTGAGTATCTAAGAGAGCGAGGTAACTGATTCCAGATGGTTGGAGCTTGATAGGAAAAAGAACGCTGCCCAAACCTTTTAGTGCGGACTATGGGGATACTATAGAGACGGGTATCAGATGAGGACCGCAAAGCTCGAGATGGCGTGTAGAGATGTAACAGATGGGTGAGATACTCAGGACAGGAAGACTCAATAGATTTGAAGCAGAGGCAGGCAATCTTGTAGGATATTCTTTGCTGAACAGGGAGCCAGTGGAGAGAACAGAGCAATGGAGTAACATGGTTAAATTTTGAAGAGCGGAAGATGAGACGGGCAGCATGATTTTGAACTTTCTGAAGTTTGTTAATGAGATGAGAGGGGGAACCAGAAAAAAGAGCATTACAGTAATCGAGACGGGATAGAACAAATGCACAGACAAGAGCCTTTGTCGTGTCTTCTGAGAGGAGGTGGCGGATAGAAGCAATTCGGTGGAGTTCAAGAAAACAAGTCCGACAGACGTTGCTCACATGCTGGTGGAAGGACAGGGTTTGATCAAGAGTTACACCAAGGTTACGGGCAAAATGGGAGAGAGGGATAGATGAGTCAACAAGTGTGACAGAGGTTGGAAGAGAGGGGTGATTTTGGAGTTTGGGTGGGGTGATCAAGATCAATTCGGATTTCTCTTCATTTAATTTCAGTTTGTTTTCAGTCATCCAATCCTTCAGGTCAGCTACACAAGATTGGGTTTTCTGGATCATGATGGGAAGGTCAGGGAGAGGCCCAGAGACATACAGCTGATTGTCATCCGAGAAAGAATGATGCTCGGTGTCCCACCTGGTCTCACTGGTGTTGCATTCTACTGTCGTCAAGCAATGCTGAAGCTACCTCTCAAATCCATAGTGGAGGAATACAAAGTTGGAAAAGCAAGACTGTTGAGCATGCTGGAGGAATCGGAAGACAATATCATGAGATCAGTTCATCCCAAGCTGAGAACTGGCAGAAAGTGGAAAGTCCAAGAGGCTGTAAACAATGCCAAGAGAAACCTCAGCATCAAAGAAATAATTGGACACACGCAAACCAACAGACAGGGACTGGGAGCAACAAAAATGCAGTGGTGGTCCAAAGCCAAAGGGAAGGAAAAAAGAGACATGATCATACAGGAGTTGAAGGAAGAAGAAGATGTCAAAAGAGTGCAGAAGGCAGTCCAGCAAGGTCAACAGGGGCAATGGACAACATGGGACAGTGCACTCCAAAGAAGTCTCAGCTGGAACGATATGTGGCACATGGCTCCTCTAAGGATAAGCTTCCTCCTCAGATCTGTATATGACCTGCTCCCCTCGAATGCAAACTTAGTGAAATGGGGGAAAGCAGACGACCCAGCATGTCCGCTCTGTCAGAAGAAACAAACAGTGGAACATGTCCTAAGCTCTTGCAAAGTAGCGCTAGCCCAAGGAAGGTATACATGGAGGCACAACCAAGTTCTGAAAGTGATCACAGATGTGGTTAGCGAAAAAACCATGACCCCAAACGCACCAATTGCTATGACAACGTTCTACAAAGCAGGAGGGAAACAGGTCTGGCCCGAAAGTGCTATGACAACCAGCACATTGCCAAAGGGTCTTCTGGATGGAGCAGTCGACTGGGAGTGTACAGCAGACCTCCCAGAGTGGAGAAATTACCCAGATGTCATCAGCAAGACAGGCATGAGACCAGACATCGCTCTCCACTCTGACTCCTCGAAACAAGTGATTCTGATAGAACTCACTGTGCCATACGAAAGCAGAATGGAAGAAGCACATATCTACAAGACCGAAAAATACGCCGGTCTTGCCAGCACCCTGAAGAAAGCAGGTCTGCGGGTCAAAATCTTCGCCATAGAGGTCGGGGCAAGAGGGTTTGTGGGCACCTCCGCTTATGATCTCATGAAACAACTCGCCATTTCTGGGAAGAAGAGGACTAGAGCCCTTAAAGCGATGGCAGAGGCAGCAGAAAGGAGCTCAAGCTGGATCTGGGCAAGGAGGAACCAAAAAAGTGAACTTCATAAGGATTAACTTCCCTACAGATGATGTGTGCCCCGTTAGCACATTGGTAAAACCGCGTACCGCAGTTCTGAAGCGCAGAATCGCCCAGGTTCGATCCCCGGCGTGGGAAAAAAAAAAAAAAAATAGACAACAGCAGAAGGGCATCCAGGAGTCATGACCTGGATGTGGCCCGGCCCCCCGGGAGAGTGTAAGGAATTCAGGGCCGAAACACTTGTCTAAAGGGGGTTACTTCTCTGAAGACCTTCTGTTGTCTAGCTCTCCCTAGAGTTTCTTTCTACCTAGTATGTAACTGATATTTAACTAAAACACACGTGATTATCTACATGCTATATGATATTTTGTTCACATGAAACATAGATCAAACCGGAGGTGAACCGATTTTTTCCAAAAATAATTAACAAATGTGCAACAAATTCAGCTATCAGTGATAAACATTTTGATGAAAACTGAAAAGTCAAGGAAATGATGTCAATTAACGTCAGTTCTCAATAGGCATAGATTTATATTAGCAGACCACTTTGCAACATAATACACATTTTTTGTTTATGTTCTTGTATCATGTGCATTGGGTGTAGTCGCTTTCTATAGTATGTCATACAAGGTTGTTGATTTCTCAGTGCACATGCGGACAGATGGTGTTCAGCAAAGAGTATAATAAAATCAAAATACAAAGTCAGTGTTAATAGTTCTTTCTTTCCAGAATCGAAAATAATAATATCTTCACATTGTGAATTGTTCTTGTCTGTGGAAAGAAATAAAACATGCATGTTTAATCCTTTTCTCAACAGTAATTAGAACAAGGACAGTGAGTTGCTGACATCTATTGCTTGTCATTTTATCTATGGGAATTTGCACCTTTACTCGACCAACAAAAGGAGCTTTGTCTAGCAATGTTAGCTTAGTATCCGTTTCTCTAAGAACAAGGTTTCAAATGCTGACGAAATTTCAAGCAGATGTTTATCATTAATCGACCCTAAGACTAGTTTTGCAATCATCTGACTTTTTTCACACGGTTGTTTAAACGTTTTACAATTCAGGACGCCAGCAGAACAACAGAAAGAAAAAAAAATGACTGAATCAGACAAGCGTTGGATAGGGGAAAAATATATTAATACGTGTGTAATCTCGTTTATTGAGCATTATGATTTTTGTAGATTTAGAGATCAAACATGAATATCACATTACTAGCGGTAGGATTTTCTATGTCTGACCTTCACGAAAACCAGATAGTGCACATCGCTGGTTGGCTACAATAACATGTATCGAAGGACAGAGTGGGGATTTCCAGCGCTGACTACGCTATCGATCCCTTGACCAGTATGAAGTGACAGCAGGACCCGGTCTGAGCCCCATCGACTCCATGTTGAGTTGATGCATAAACACGATTGTAATGGACAGCACTATGATGTCCTTTATTTCTCTTCCTCTTCATTAGATTCCCCTCCTACCTCTTCTGCCGCTCTTGCACTGATTATGATAGGAGACTGGAAAGGAGGTGGGTATGATGAAGGGGGTGGACGCGTATTGCTTTTTTTGCTGATCCATCAAATTTGAGCTGTCAACGTTCCAGCTTCTGGCTCTTCTCTGTCTACCACTATTTTTGATGTAGTACTGGTAAAACCCAGCCGAGATGTTGTTTCTAAGAAGAATGTGAGGGTTCCATGGGCAGCAAGGAAAACAAACGAGACAGTCTTGATGGAGGCAGACACAAATAGATCACTCATAAGGAAGATTAGGAAAAGACAGGCAACATTTATAGGTCATTTTATGAGGAAGGGGGATTTGGAGCACCTGGTCACAACAGGAAAGCTGGAGGGAAAGAGAGCACTGGGTAGACCCAGGGAGAAAATGCTGGACGGACTTGCAGAGTGGCTGGGGACGAGGAGGGTGGGGGAGATGCTAGGGGCAACGAGAGATAGAGGCAGATGGAAGTTCATGATCGCCAACGCCATGTGGCAGGGCACCTGATGATGATGATGACTGGTAAAACCACACGTTCACCGTTGTTGTTTTATATCAAAACTGGTTGGGTCACAGCTTGTACACAAGTGGTTAAATGTTTGTTTGTCTGTTTTTTATTGTTGTTTGTTTGTTTGTTTGTTTGTTTTAAGATAAGATTATTACTTATACATAACCAGCCATGTTTGTTTGTTTGTCTGTTTCTTTTGTTTTCGTTTGTTGTGTGTGTGTGTGTGTTTTTTTTTTTTTTTTCCAGATCAGATTATCGGTTATACACAACCAGTCATCCTGGATCATGGGTTAGCACAACACACTAATGACTAAAATGCTGTGGGTTTGAAACCTATCAGTCCTATGTAAAACAGTGTGAAATAGTTGGTCACAACCAGCTCCTACACAGGAATAAGTGTGCTATGGTCACAGTGGGAAGTCTGGTACCACACAGTCTAGTCTCATCCATTTCAAGTATGCGTCATTGTTGTTGTTGTTCATTTGCTGATCATAACAAAGGGTGTCTATCACATTTTGGGCTTGGTTGATATGTTATTAAGGTAAGCGTAGATGGCAGCTTTGTCACTCAGATTTAGTCAAAAATGGTCACAGAGATTCAGTCCAGAATGGTCACAGAGATTCAATCCATAACAGTCACACGGATTCAATTCAGAACAATCACACATATTCAACCAGAATGGTCACACAGATTCAATTCAGAACAGTCACATAGATTCAATCCAGAACGATCACACAGACTCAATCCATAATAGTCACACAGATTCAATCCAGAACAGTCGCACAGATTCAATCCAGAATGGTCACACAGATTCAATCCAGAATGATCACACAAACTCAGTCCAGAATAGTCACACAGATTCAATCCAGAGCAGTCACACAGATTCAATTCAGAACAGTCAAACAGATTCAATTTAGAATAGTCACACATATTCAATCCAGAATGATCACACAGACACAATCAAGAATGGAACTCCATGGCATCACGATTATCATTCTCATCGTCATTATCATCATAACATTGTCAAAAATTCCCTAGATTCTGTAACCATTGATGTGTTGCAGGAAATAAACAGATAAAAGAAAAAAAAATCATCGTTACTGCATTACATCAGAGTTGGTTATTTGATCAAAGGTTATACTCAGCAGGCTGAATATCCAGATACCTTGTATATTTTGTGTCTTTAACATGAATCTTGTTTGGTTGATGAATTATCCTGCAAGTAAACAGGGTATTACCAAATTTAGATTAGAAAGAAAATAATGGACACTATCTTTATTGTCATATTCTAACAACATTAGTTTTGCTGACAGTTTGTCACCAGCATGCTGATGATTACAGTTTCGATATTATATTTTCATACATGTCTTTGAATTCAATTGGCTTCATTGAAATGTAGCCTGAAGTAAAACGGGGATTGTTAAATGCAACACAGAATGAAAATAATACACAATGGTTTCTGTTTAACAAAAAAAATTGCCTGAAATTTATCTGCTTCATGTGGTTTTGAAAACAACTCTCATAGTATAAATTTGGTTGCATAAAAGTGTAGGTCACACCTGACTGCATGAGATTGAGTCTGGTCCGAAAACGCTTTGTGTATGTAGCTACTATTCCATGCAGCTGTGAACAGAATTTAAGCTCGGAAAGGGAAGAGAGGATATGGGCATTGACTCATACGCTCGCACAAAAAATGTTTTGTGTTTCTTCTATAAATGTTGTGCTTGGTACAGTGATCAAACAAGTGATATGTCTGGAAGTTTGTATCAGAAATGGTGGTGCATGTATGGAATTCTTTGTGTTGTGTGCAAACCTGAGATAGATAGATACCGAGGGAAAGAGAGAGAGAGAGTGTGAGAGAGAGAGAGAGAGAGAGAGAGAGAGAGAGAGAGAGAGAATGAGAAAGAGAGAGATATGCAGACAAACAGCCAGACAGACAGACAGACAAAGTCATACAGAAAGACACCAATCAACAGACAGACAGATAGCCAGGCACATAAACAGAAAAGGACAGCTAGATAGACATAAAAGCTCCAAATGTCAAGACTGACGCAGAAAAAAGAAAAAAAAAGGTAAAAAGAAAATAAGAAAAGAAAATGGCATCTTCCTTGAGTGTTAGTTGATGGACTTGTTTACCTCTTTTATAACAAGATGAACCAAGCAACAACACGTTCTGTGCTGAAACAACATCCATGAACAGCCATGCAAGTTAATTGCAGTTTTATCCTTCAAACCTCTTACTTAACTGTCTACACGTTTATCCTTCACAGAGCAGTGGTGTGACATTTTGTGAAAACATGTGATCACAAGACAACAGGATCGTGTTTAGACACTACAGGCAACGTGATATGTTTTTTGGCCTTGATCGAAAAAAGGAAGCAAGAAGGAAGGAAGAATGGGTAACCACAGAGATGGGGGTGAAGTGATGGTGATAATGTTGTCCACACCGTTCTTAGACTTCACAGAGACCTACGACAAAGCCGTGGTAGTTCGTGGTGTGATTGAGTGCATTTCGATCAACACTTTACTTTTTTTTTTCCATTTTTTGTGGAAAACAAAAACCACACGATTTTTAACACGTGCACATACGTGCACTCGTAGCTCTCTCTCTCTCTGTCTGTGTGTGTGTGTGTGTGTGTGTGTGTGTGTGTGTGTGTGTGTGTGTGTGTGTGTGTGTGTGTGTCTCTCTCTCTCTCTCTCTTTCTCTTTGTCTTTGTCTATCTGTCTGTCTATCTGTCTATCTCTGCCTCTGTCTT
>CM060314.1:16356086-16363586 GCA_030674185.1 Monoplex corrugatus | reverse complement strand
TGCCGGCAAGGTTACGAGGACAGTTAAACAATGACGATGTCAGCAGAAGACAAGGAAAGAGAGAGAGAGAGAGAGAGAGAGAGAGAGAGAGAGAGAGAGAGAGAGAGAGAGAGAAGGACAGACAGACAGACAGAGACAGAGACAAGAGAGAGAGAGAAAGAGAGAGAGAGAGAGAGAAGAGAGAAGAGAGAAATAAAGAGAGAGAGAGAGACAGACAGACAAAAAGACAGGCAGACCGACAGAAAGACAGGCAGACCGACAGACAAAAAAAAAACAGAGAGAGAAAGAGAGAGAGAGAAAGAGAGAAAGAGAGAGAGAGAGAGAAAGAGAGAGAGAGAGAAATAAAGAGAAGAGAGAGAGAGAGAGAGACAGAGACAGACAGACAGACAGACAGGCAGACCGACAGAAAGACAGGCAGACCGACAGACAACAACAAAAACAGAGAGAGAAAGAGAGAGAGAGAGAAAGAAAGAGAGAGAGAGAGAGAGAGAGAGAGAGAGAGAGAGAGAGAGAGAGAGAGAGAGAATTAGACAGAGAGAGCGATAAACAGAAACAGAAGCAGAGACAGAGACAGAGACAGAGACATAAATAGAGAGCACTAATGTGATACATCCTTTATCCTTCATGGAAGCGAGATGATTAAAAACAACCGTCCTTTTTCTACAACTTCCATTTACCATCTAACTGACCAGGCCATATGCAGGGATGACTGCTGCCCGATGAAGGACATTCTCCTCTAGAGTAGATGACCGTGTAGACATCTTTGACATATTGCACGGTGCTATGGTTTCATACAAGGTGCCTGCGGTCCTGGTTCCTCTGGCTCTAGCCCTCTGGGTTGTCTGTTCGGGGTGAAGTTCCCATTGTCTCATGACCTAAAGACATAGCCTAAAGTTATGACGACGATTTAACTATGACGATGCCAGCAAAGCTCAAGGAAATGAGAGAGAGGGAGAGAGAGAGACGGGGGAGGGTTAGATAAGTATAGAGAGGGAGTAGAGACAGAGCGAGAGAGAGACGGAAAAGGAGATATATATATATATATATATATTATATATATATATATATAAAATAGAGAGAGAAAGAGAAGAGAGAGAGAGTGAGAGAGAGAGTGAAAGAGAGAGAGATAGAGAGACAGACAGACAGAGGGGGAAGGAGAAAAGGAGAGAGAGAGAGAGTGAGAGAGAGACAAACATACATACATACAGAGAGACAGACAGACAGAGGGGGGGGGGGAGAAAAGAGAAGAAAGGGAGTGAAAGAGAGAGAAATAATAGAGAGCAGACAGAAGAGGGGGGGAGTGGGAAAGGGGAGAGGACAAACATACATACAGAGAGACAGACAGGCAGAGAAAAGGAGGGGAGGGAGAAGAGAAAATGATCAAGAGAAGAGAGAGACAACACATCCTCCAAGTACACAACAAGCAAGTAAATAATAAACAAAAAAAGAATAGGGTTGAGATAAAAATCAGAAAGTGCATGCTTGCACGGCATCTCTTTCCCCAAAGTACACTAACAAGCAAAGGAAAAATAATAAAACAAACAAAAATGCAAGGGATAAAGGATAAAACGAAAACGTGTTATATCAAGTCTTGAGTACTTGAAAATGGCGTACACATTATTATAAACACAAAAATATGGACGTTTCAGAAATCAAGTTTAATTTAGGAAGGTTGTTTTTGGTATTGTAAAAGTTTATGTTCATTTACAATGATTGTTACTGTTTTTTTTTATTTTCGATGGTTTTTTTTCTTTGTTGTTATTTTTATGTGTTTTTGTTTGTTTGTTTCTATTGTTTCCTTATTTTTTTCTTTTTCTTCTTGCTGCACTATCAACATTTCCTTCTTCTTCTTCTCCTTCTTCACATACACACACACACACACACATACACACACACACACACACACACACACATACAGAGAGAGAGAGAGAGACAGACAGACAGAAACGGAGACAGAGACACAGAGAGACACGGAAAGAGGCACAGAGAGAGAGAGAGAGAGAGAGAGAGGAGAGAGAGAAGAGAGAGAGAGAGAGAGAGAGAGAGAGAGAGAGAGATGGATGCTGTATACATCTTCTGTTCTTCTTCTTCTTCTTCTTCTTCTTCTTCTTCTTCTTCTTCTTCTTCTTCTTCTTCTTCTTCTTCTTCTTCTTCTTCTTCTTCTTCTTCTTCGCAATTCTTCTTCTTCGCAATTCTTCTTGTTCTTCTTCTTCTTCTTCTTCGCAATTCTTCTTCTTCGCAATTCTTCTTCTTCTTCGCAATTCTTCTTTTTCGCAATTCTTCTTCATCTTCATTTTCTTATCCTTCTTCTCCTCCTCCTCCTTGACCTTCTTCTCCTCCTTTGCATCACACTTCTTCTTCGCCTCCTCCTTCTCATCATCCTCCTTCGTCATCATCTTCTTCCTTTTTTTTCAACTTGTTCCTCCTACTGCTCCTCCTGTTCCTCATCCTCCTGTTATTCTTCTCCCATGTCTAGTGTTCCCTCCCATCTACTCAGTACTACATTGTGATCCATTAATTTAAGTAGAGAGGAAAAAGAACGGGGAGGTTGATTACAGCTGACCGCAGACAAAATTGATCCCACACGCTGCCCAACAACAAGCCGCACGTATGAACCTCGTCCATCCCTTGCTGAGTATCGGGTGACCAGCACCTTGGCATCGTCACAACACCACTTGGCCAGCTGTGACCGCCACTTACAGCCTAAACGGTACAGTCTTGCAGTGTTGGTGTTGGTGTTGGTGTTGGTGTTGGTGTTGGTGTTGGTGTTGGTGTTGGTGTTGGTGTTGGTGTTGGTGTTGGTGCCAGCCCACTGGCGTGTTCGTGTTTAATTTTCTCAAAAACGAAAAAGAGCGTTGCTGCATCCGACAAGGAAGATTCTGTATGTGCTACAACGCATCTGTTACGTTAGGAGAAAAGGAGAATTTAAAGACAGAACGAAAGAGAGAACGGAAGTGTGTGTGTGAGAGAGAGAGAGAGAGAGAGAGAGAGAGAGAGAGACAGACAGACAGACAGACAGACAGACAGAGACAGGGACAGACAGAGACAGAGAGAGACACAGACACAGAGAGAGACAGAGACAGAGACAGAGACAGAGACAGAGACAGAGACAGAGAGACAAACAGCCAGCCAGACAGACAGGCATGCAGGCAGGGAGACAAAGAGATAGAAAACTCCTACAACTGGCATGAAACTAAAGGTGTACTGATAAGTATGAATAAACATTATGCGCATGTCAACCCGTCAAGTTCGAGAAGACACACTTGTGAACAGCATTTTTGTTTTATTGTTTAGTAAGACATGATTGTTCACAAAGTGGGAACATGCGGTTTATACACATTGGCAGACAATATCGATTTGCCCCTGTGTCGATTTGAGGGATAACTGGCTTACTATGGGGTCTTCAGTTCTTGACGTGGCCTTTATGTGAAATACACACACACACAAGACATCAAACAGACAGACAGACACAGACAGACAGACACACAGACAGCCACACAGACAGAAACACAGACAAGACACACAGACAGACACACAGAAGAAACCAATCTTAGGCACATGTACTTCTGCATGCAACTCATGGGAAAGAGTCATGATAGTTAAGGTTCGGCTTTCAGTGGTCTCTCTTACAAGAATAAAATGACACATGCATTATACGTGATCATAAAACATTGACAAAAAACAAACAAACAAACAAACAAACAAACAAACAAACAAACAAACAAAAAACTGTAAAGTAATATTAATATTTTTGTTGTCAGTCAGAGGGAAATTGCCTTTTTGTACCCAGTTTATGCTTAAGGGAAAACAAAATACCACCAAACACAAACAAAAACAAACAAACAAAAAAACAAACAAAAAGATACAGTCCACTGCAGAAAGACAGTCGATTACTGAAGGCCTCTAACGATGCGGACGCCAACACGTCCAACAACAGGCTGACAGTCCTCATTCTCTACGTCCCTAACTGGTCATTGTGTGGCCACCCCACCCTGTAATCACGGCACTACTCACCAGTTAAAATCGCTACTCACTGCCTAAACATAATTATATGGCCGTCGCAGGTGTTTCCACAGTAAAGTGACCATGTCAGATTAGACCCCAGGTGCGCTGGACTTGAGTTTGTTCAAAATGGCAATACGACGGATACGCGATTTTTTTCTATAGGTTTTGTGGCACATCCGTTTCTAAAATGAGAAATAAAAACAATGTGTATGTTTGTTTCATACTGAGAGCAAAGCGATGGAGTTCTTATCAGAGCTCCCATCCAGGAATGAAAGGTTCGGGTTAAACACTCATTTGGAACAGCTTTCTCTCCCTCCCCCATCTCTCCCACTCCCTCTCTCTGTCTTTCTCTCTCTGTCTCTCTCTCTCTCTCTCTCTCTCTCTCTCTCTCTCTTCTGTGTCTCTCTGTCCCTCTGTCTGTCTGTCTCTGTGTCTCTGTCTGTCATCAGTGTCTCTCTCTCTCTCTCTCTCTCTCTCTCTCTCTCTCTCTCTCTCTTCTCTCCCTCTCTTTGTCTGTCTGTCACCAGTATCTCTCTATCTCTTCTCTCTCTCTCTCTCTCTCTCTGTTTCTCTGTCTCTCTATCTCTCTGTCCTCTCTCTCTCCCTCTGTCTGTCATCAGTCTCTCTCTCTCTCTCTTCTCTCTGTCTCTCTCTGTCTCTCTGTCTCTCTTCTGTGTCTCTCTGTCTCTCTCTCTCCTCTTGCCTGTCATCAGTCTCTCTCTCTCTCTCTCTCTCTCTCTCTCTCTCTTTGCTCTCCCTCTCTTTGTCTGTCTGTCTGTCTCTGTGTCTCTGTCTGTCTGTCTGTCTCTCTCTCTCTCTCTCTCTCCCTCTCTCTCTCTCTCAACTCTCTCTCCCTCCCTCTCTCTGTCTGTCTGTCTTTGTCTGTCATCAGTCTCTCTCTCTCTCTCTCTCTCTCTCTCTCTCTCTCTCTCTGTCCTTGTCTCTGTCTGTCATCATTCTATCTCTCTCTCTCTTTCCCTCTCTCTCTTTCTCTCTTTTTCTCTTTCTTTCTCTCTCTGTTTTCTTTCTCTCACCATTCTCTTTTGCCACTTTCTTTCTCTCTTTATCTCTCCTGTGGCGCATCACACTGGTTGAGCTATTGAGCTTTTCTTTCTGCTGCTGTTCCTTCTGCTATTCCCTGACTGCTCTGCATTGCCTTCCTCTGTTCTTCTTTTTCATTGCTTTACTGTTCTTCTTGTTCTTTTTTTGTTGTTGTTGTTTTTATTTTCGTTTATGTTTTCATTTCCTTATTGCTGTTTTTGTTGTTGTGGTGATGGTGTTGTTGTTGTTGCTGTTGTTGTTCTCGTTATTGTGTGTGTATGTATGTGTGCATGTGTGTGTGTGTGTGTATGTATGTGTGTGTGTGTGTGTGTGTGTGTTAGTTAGTTTGTGTTAGTGTGTGTGTGTGTGTTAGTGTTAGTGTGTGTGTGTGTGTGTGTGTGTGTGTGTGTGCGTGCGTGCGTGCGTGCGTGCGTGCGTGTGTGTGTGTACATGTATGTGTGTGTGTTTTCTCGTGTGTGTGTTTTCTCGTGTGTGAATGACTTTTTTTTAAATTCTCAATACGGGTAAACAGTCAAACTTTACCAGCCCCGTTGCCAGTCAGTCTGTTCTTTCATAATTCCCTTAGTTTCATGACAAGCATGCCGAGTTTAGAGTAATCATCTTCTTTTTTTCCCCTGAACATAATCAAGTAGTACATTTGCACTGAGCTTTTTACAATGTGTTTTGCGACAACATTCTTTATTGCTTTGGGGGATACAGTACAAAAAACCCTCACTGCAAACAAACAAACAAACAAACAAACGTACTTCAAATGCAAGCAGAGAAGAAACAGAACTCAGACAAAACATAAAATTCAGGAGGACAGAAAATCAAACTAACAAATAAACAAGCAAAATTTTCAAACTATTGAATGCCACCAGACAACTTACAAAAAAATAATGTACACTTGAATAATCTGAAGGGATTAACCATAGAGCTGACATGCAGTATTGTATTTTGTAAAAAGGATTTTCCTTGTGACCAGAGTGATCATTTTGTAAAATAGCTGCCTTCCTGCATATATGGATATCAGAGAGGAATTAGACTTGGGGCCAAAGTGATCTGGGATGAATAGTTTATTTTTCTGAATGACAGAAAGCTGTGAGAGCCTCCTGCGTTTGCATATAATGCACAGAATGGATGTACGATGCACCATTGAATACATGATGCACAAAGCAAGATACACGTTGCTTCAATGAATATATAATGCAATAAAAAGGAAGTGGCTACATTGAGCACCGATGAATATACAATGTAAGAGATGCGTACTGTAACGGGAACTTGATTTCGTTCAGTACAACACAATGCTGCTTAGACAGCTCCATATCCAATCAACTCAGACGGAACTGAATGATCTTGTCTTACACAAACATCATTCTCTGTGCAAAGAAGGGCTTTGAGTATTGTGCTGGAAAGGTGGGGAAGAGAGAGGGGTGCAGGGTTATTCCAATCAGGCAGCAAGCTTACACCAACAGAGTGATTGGTATGTTAAGGTAGACAGTGGTTGGGGCAGTTTTATGTTTGTAGATGGGAATTAAACCGAAATTCTTTACTTCGATATCCAATCAAGAGAAAGGTACAGCCACTTCAATGACTGGAAAAGATTATTGCTGCAGTGCATGTATTTGTCAAAATGCCAACCATGACAGCCACAAGACAAACAAACGCTGAAAAGGAGGACTTGTACGGCGAACGAAAAGCAAACACAGTGATAGTATAAGGGCTACCTGGTTGAACCTGGCTCTCAGTTACAAAAAAGGCTACTTACTGCGAAGCTTTCATCGGCGATCCAGCCGACTTCTTCAGCGCAACTGCTGGGTTGAGAACTGGCTTCAGTGCGCACCGCCGTGAGCGAACTCACGACAGTGCGACTGAATAAGTGAGGAGTACATGTACACCGATGGCAGGTTGTGTCGGCCCCGGTCACGGTTGAGGGTGGGGTTCCTTGCGGCGATGTAAACTGCCTCCTTTACAGTGATAGTAGGTTACTGTTATCATATACAAAGAGCACTATGTAAACGACAACATTCACAAAGACTTGGGCGTTACTTATTGACAAATCAGAACAATACTAGTCACATCATGGATAGAGCATTGGCTTTGTGGTCCCATACCTGCATTTTTTAAACATTGTCATTGTGTGTGTGTGGGGGGGGGGGTCATCACATTGTGCAGTTTCTTGCTGCATAGTATGCAGTCTCCTTCTTTACTGAGCATGCATGTTTTTGGTGAGCTTAAATTTCCAATCCACGAGACACTTACATGACTAGCATGGTTTCTGACGAGCAGGTCTGATGTTCTCCGGCATATACACACGAAGAAGCCATATCTGCATATTTGCTGACCTAGGAGATCGGAAAGATCTCCATCCTATGCCTACCATGTGGTAGGTACGAAGACAGAATCGAACCTACACCTTCCAGTAGAACACGTCCACTGATGATACTGCGGGGA
>CM060314.1:16346086-16348586 GCA_030674185.1 Monoplex corrugatus | reverse complement strand
GGTTACTTATTTGTAAAACCAAGCAAAACCCTACTTTCCTTGACGTTTCACGTGATAATGCACAATGGGTGACGTGATTTAATGATATTTAGATTCATCCATATCGATTCCACCCTATCTTGATGAGATGACTTTACATTAGGTTGACAAAACTATATGCACAGTGAATATGTGATTGTTGAATGGACGGGAAATAAAGAAGGACCGCATGTCAAATGCTTAAACTGAGGATCTGTATTTCCTAATAGTCAATGAATCAAACCACGCATGCCACTTTGTTGACAGGAGAATATGCTGTCTTCGGTGTACCCATTTGAGAAGGCATAAACAGTGACAATGTTAGTACAGAACTGAAAACGAAAGTAGACACTGAGAACATTAATCCTTTAACTCCTGCACGCTATGCACCAACTGCTAAAACTTAACCCTTTGACCCCCTCACCTTATCCGTCGACTTCCTGCAGGGAACTGGTGGATAGGGTGAGGGAATCAAAACGTTAGATTTTTGCTTTTGTCAAAATGGTTGAAGTGTAGGACAACAGTGGACAGTGTGCGGGAATCAAAGGATTAAATTAGGCTCATAATTAGATTTTGATTTTTTTTGTATGCAAAGATGCTTTTTAAACGTGCTAAAACACTGTGTACATCAGAAGAAAAAAAAGCTTCAAGATGCAAGTGCAAACCCAAGCAGACACACTGCTAGTGGATCACTGGTTCAGTGCTAGCACACCCCTTGAACAGGGCTCGCAGGAAAACTAACCAGGAAACGTCGTGTGTGTAGTAGTCAGTCTAATGTGTATTGACAGGTGGAGTGGGGGATTTCGACTGCTGCCCATGATGCCATCCCATTGATCCGTGCGTTGCCACTGCAACATCCAGTCAGTACCCCACTGATTACATGCAGGGTTGTTTGCACAAACACGATTGTAATGGACAGCACTGCGATTTCCTCTGTTTGCCTTCCACTTCGTCGGACCCTTCCGTCTTCTGCCGCTCCTGCGGTGATTAGGGTGGGAGATTGAGGAGGACGTGGGTTGATTGGAGAGGGTGGGAGTACATTGCGTGTCTGCATATCTGCTGAGTTCGACACCCCCCCCCACCCCCCCACCCCCCACACACACACACATCCACTGCTACCCCTAAGTTCTTCTATGTCCGTCGAAACGTTAACCCTGATGTAATGGTGGAACAATTCCGTTTTGTCTTGGCCACATTATGGCTTCCCATTTAGCTACACAACCTGCGGGTATTATCTCCCCTAGATACATGCCCTGTACTAGCAGACGGAAACAAATACAATACAATACATTATTTTATTTATGTAGCGCAAAATCTTGATAAAATCAAGCATATTATATACAATTATATATTACAATGTGATTCCCCTCCGAGTGGAGACAGGCTGCAGAGGGGATTGAGTGAGGTCAGGATTTTATGCAGAGGAGAAAAGGTGAGTTTTGAGAGCGGACTTGAAGGAGACAAAAGTAGGTTGCCGACGGACTGAGAGAGGAAGTTTGTTCCAGGAAAGTGGACCAGAAACAGAGAAGGCTCGTGGACCATAGGTATTGAGCTTAGTGCGTGGAAAGCGAAAAGTCAGAGGATCGGAGGCAGAGCGGAGGGTACGTGAGGGAACATAGATCTCAAGTAGGCTTGACAGGTAATCGGGGGCTGCGTTATTGAGGCTTTTGTAGCACATGGTGTCTAGTTTGTACTGTATGCGCTTTGATACAGGAAGCCAGTGAAGTTGTGCCAGGAGAGGAGATATGTGGTCAGCTTTTTTTCTTTTTGAGTACAAGGCGTGCAGCATTGTTTTGAATGCGCTGTAGGATGTGAGTGGTGGAGGCAGGAAGACCAGACAGGAGTGAAATGCAATAGTCAATGCGAGACATTATGAAGGAGAAAACGAGTTGTGCAGTTGTTTCGACAGAGAGATACTTCCTGATCAGGCTTATACGATGGAGGTGATAGTAGCAAGATCTGGCAGTTTGAGAAACAAAGTTGTTCATGGAGAGTCAAGGCAGACACCAAGGTTTTTAGCTGAATCAGAAATTGGGATTGATGTGTTACATAATGGGAGAGAAAGAGGAGGCAGCTGATAAAGTTTCTGACGGGTGCAAATGTGAAATGAGCATTGTGACACAATTATTTTGCTCACAATTTCTCAAGCTTGCATGGTAAAAATATTTCGATTTTTACTTAAGATTTTTTTTCTACGTTTATCTTTAAAACGCAGTTCCCAAGTTTGAGATAAAGCTTGAAGTAACCTGGAAAATGGCAAAATAGAACACAACTTGGGAACAATGGACGCTGCATAATATTTAGCGACGTATTTTCCTGGACAATGTAATCGAGGTATTAGCTCTGAGTATATTGTACTGGTATAGAACTGGTATAGACTTGATCGCTGTGGGTTTCCACTGTCTGGTATGATACCATAAGTGTGATAAATCGTTGTATTGAGGCTTGTAGTTAAACTCGTTGTGAGTGGATATTTGACGCT
>CM060314.1:16331086-16341086 GCA_030674185.1 Monoplex corrugatus | reverse complement strand
AGAGAGAGAGAGAGGAGAGAGAGAGAATGCTAGAGAGAGAGACAGAGATAGAAAGAGAGAGAGACAGAGGGAGGGAGAGACGGAGAGACAGAGGGAGAGGGAAAGGTTGGCGTTGGGGGTCACTGGTTGACTCGATCGAAATCAATCTTCCACTACAGAGAGAAATGGGATGGGAAGAAAGAGGTGGGAAAATAACTGTCCAGAGCAGTGCACAAGAATGAATGAGGGACTTCAGAAATGTCAGAATGACGAAGTGGGGCATTGAATTTCGTCTGACTATTATTTTTCTGTGTGTGTAGCCACAAGGCTCATGAATTTTGCAAGTGTAAACTTTTTTTTCTATTATTATTATTATTTTCATCTCTAGGGGCCTTTTGGCCGTAGAGGTCCAGATTTTAGAATTCAGACTGACTGCATAGGTTTGAGTCTCCCTAAATTTATTCTGTATATGTTACATAGAACCAATACTGTTGTAAGGATGCGAGGCGTGGACAGTCAGCAAGCAAAGCCAGAGCAAGATTGAGGCAGCCGAGATGAGGTTTCTCAGAAAAATGTTGAGAGTTCCATGGACAGCAAAGAAAACAAACGAAACAGTCTTGATGGAGGCAGACACAAGTAGATCACTCATAAGAAGATTAGGAAAAGACAAGCAACATTTATAGGCCATTTTATGAGAAAGGGGGATTTGGAGCACCTGGTCACAACGGGAAAGCTGGAGGGAAAGAGAGCGCCAGGTAGACCCAGGAGAGAATGCTGGACGGACTTGCAGAGTGGCTGGGGATGAGGAGGGCGGGAGAGATGCTGGGGACAACGAGAGATAGAGATGGTTGGAAGTCCCATGTCGCCAACGCCATGCGGCAGGGCACCTGATGATGATGATGATAATATGGTCGTGAGTACATTCAGTGGTAAATGGGAAAAAAGTCTTCCCAACTCCGTTCAGGTTGTGAGAAAGGTAAAATGGTGAAAGAAAAGAGGGAAAAGAAGTTGGCATTGCAGTCATAACACTGGGTGTGATTGTTTTTACGGTTTTGAGAATTAATCCTGAACGAAACTCGCTTTACGTTTTAAAAAAAAGTGAAAAGAACTAACTACAGACGACTGTGTGTATGATTATGGATGTTCGTGGTGTGTGTGTGTGTGTGTGTGTGTGTGTGTGTGTGTGTGTGTGTGTGTGTGTGTGTGTGTGTGTGTGTGTGTGTGTGTGTGTGTGTGTGTGTGATGATGTTGATGATGATGATGATGATGATATTATATATAGTATATATATATTTATATATATATATTAATTATATATATATATGCATATATATATATATACATATATAATATAAATATATATATATATATATATATTATATATATATATATGTTTGTGTGTGTGTATGTATGTGTGTATATACACATATATGGGTCTGTGTTGTGTGTGTGTGTGTGTTTGTGTGTGTGTGTGTGTGTGTGTGTGTGTGTGTGTGTGTGTATGGTGTGTGTGTGGCGCGCGCGCGTGTGAGTGTATACATATGAATGTGTCTATGTGTGTTTGTGTGTGTGTGAGTGTATGTGTGTGTGTGTGTGTGTGTGTGTGTGTGTGTGTGTGTGTGTGTGTGTGTGTGTGTGTGTGTGTGTGTGTGTGTGTGTGTGTATGTGTGTGTGTTTGTATATTGTATTTGTTGTTGCTGTTGTTGTTGGAGATGATGACGATGATATAATGTCGTTATTGATGTTGATTTTCTTCTCATGTGTTTTTTTTTTATTGTATTTCCGTCTAATCGTACAAAATAGAAAATAACAAACATATACACAAAAACAAACAAATCCCATCAAAAAAGATACAAACAAACGGACAAAACAAAACAAGTGCAACACACATAGAGATAATGTTGCTAATGTTGTTGTTGTTGTTGTTGTTGTTGCTCTTATTGTTTTTTCTTGTTGTTGATATCATTGAGCATGCGGTTTTATTAGTTGTTTTGATTAATCGTGTGTTTATTTATTTTTTTTTTTATTCGGTGAGTGAAGATGAAGATCATATCTAATTTATTCATTTATTTGTTCTATTAGAGAAACAAACAAACAAACAAAAAAATAGACAGACAAAGAGACAGGAAGACAGACAGACGGATATTTCGACAGACACGGAAGGAGATGGTGATTTGGACGGGAACATTAAGAAGCGTCGTCTAAAGATTGAAGACACCAACAAAATTATAATCAAGACAATCACAAGGACAGTTTTTATTGAATTCGTTGTCAGCAAAATATTGACGACTGTCTAAGAATAATGATTTCAGCGAAAATGGATAATGAACGGAGAAATTATCAATTGTGAAGAAGACAAACGCGCTGCGCGCGCGCGTGCGCGCACACCACACGACACACACACACACACACACACACACCACACCACACACACACACACACACACACACACACACACACACACACACCACACACACACAACACATCACACACCACACAACACACACACACACACCACAACACACACACACCACACCACACACACACACAACACACACACACACACACACACACACACACACACACACACACACACGCACACACACACACACACACCAACACACACACACACCACACACATCACACACACAACACAACACACTCACAAACACACACACACACACACACAAACACACACACACACACACACAACACACGCACACACACACACACACACACAACACAACACACACACACACACACACACACACACACACACACACACACACACACACACACACACATACACACATTTTTATCCTCTGAAACAGTCCCCACTCAAAAGTGAAGATTACATTAACGTTGAAAGAAAGAAAAGACAATGTAAACTCTATTTGTTTTCAAGCAAACAAGTATGCAGATGGACATGCAAAGCAAGCATAGATTTTAGAATAACACTTCCAACTGATCGTTTCTTTGGTGTTTCTCTTAACAAACAAACAAACTGTAAACAAATAACTGTTTTAAAAAACGAAGTAGTGTTGGCTAATGCGGCATTTTTTTTTTAAATCCGTTTTTGCATTAGGAAAATTGGTTTTGAATTTTCTTCTTCTTCTTCTTCTTCTTCTTCTTCTTCTTCTTCTTCTTCTTCTTCTTCTTCTTCTTCTTCTTCTTCTTCTTCGCATTCTTCTTCTTCTTCGCAATTCTTCTTCTTCTTCTTCTTCTTCTTCTTCTTCGCAATTCTTCTTCTTCTTCGCAATTCTTCTTCTTCTTCGCAATTCTTCGCATTCTTCTTCTTCTTCTTCTTCGCAATTCTTCTTCTTCTTCTTCTTCTTCGCTTCTTCTTCTTCTTCGCATTCTTCTTCTTCTTCTTCTTCTTCTTCTTCTTCTTCTTCGCATTCTTCTTCTTCTTCGCATTCTTCTTCTTCTTTGCATTCTTCGCATTCTTCTTCTTCTTCTTCTTCGCAATTCTTCTTCTTCTTCTCTCTTCTTCGCATTCTTCGCTTCTTCTTCGCATTCTTTCTTCCTTCTTCTTCTTCTTCTTCTTCTTCTCTTCTTCTTCTTCTTCGCATTCTTCTTCTTCCTTCTTCTTTCTCTTCTTCTTCTTCTTCTCGCATTCTTCTTCTTGCATTCTTCTTCGCATTCTTCTTCTTCTTCTTCTTCTTCTGCATTCTTCTTCTTCTTCGCATTCTTCTTCGCATTCTTCTTCTTCTTCGCATTCTTCTTCTTCTTCGCATTCTTCTTCTCTTCTCTTCTTCCTTCTTCGCATTCTTCTTCTTCTTCTTCTTCTTCGCATTCTTCTTCCTCTTCTTCTTCGCATTCTTCTTCTTCGCATTCTTCTTCGCATTCTTCGCATTCTTCTTCGCATCTTCTTCGCATTCTTCGCATTCTTCTTCTTCTTTCGCATTCTTCTTCTTCTGCTTCTTCTTCGCATTCTTCTTCGCATTCTTCTTCTTCTTCTTCTTCTTCTTCTTCTTCTTCTTCTTCTTCTTCTTCTCTTCTTCTTCTTCGCATTCTTCTTCTCTCGCATTCTTCTTCTTCGCATTCTTCTCTTCTTCGCATTCTTCTTCGCATTCTTCTTCGCATTCTTCTTCGCATTCTTCTTCGCAACTTCTTTCTTCGCATTCTTCCTTCTTCGCAATCTTCTTCTTCTTCTTCTTCTTTCTTTCTTCTTCTTCTTCTTCTTCGATCTCTTCTTCTTGTCTTCTTCCCTTCTTTTTCTTTCCTTCTCATTTTCTCCTCTGTTTTTTTTGTTCTTCTTTCTTTTCTCCCCCTCCTCTTTCTTCTTTGTACTTCCTATTCTGATATCCTATGAGAAAAACAAACGCAAAGAAATAAAACTGTAAGAACAAGCATATACGTCATTAACATCCTCCTCCTCCTTTTTCTCCTCCTCCTCTTCCTCCTCCTCCTCTTCTCACCAACGACGCATCACACACACACACACACACAACACACACAACACACACACACACACACAACATACACGCGCGCACGCACGCACGCACACACACACTCACAAACACACACACACACACACACACACACACACACACACACACAACACACACACAAACACACACACACACACTCACAGAAGCAAGCCAATTCAAACACCCAACCACCCACCAGCTAAAAATGACCTTTTTATCCGTGACAGAGACATTAGTTGCACACAGGCCGGTTTAAAGAAAACAAACTCGTTCTAACTGCAGAAAATGAAAAATGAAAAATGAAAAAAAGATAAAGAAAAAATCCTGTGAATATACTAGAAATAGAAACCAGAAATATCTATCAGTTAACATGATCAAGAGAGTTCTTCAGTATTGTATAGTAGAACTGAGACTGATGTACAGATGTGAAGTGCGGACGGTTAGCTCGCGAAGTCTAAACAAGACTGAGGCAGCTGAAATGTGGTTTCTAATAGAGAATGCTAAGAGTTCCACGAACAGCAAAGAAAGCAAACGATACTCTCCGGAAAAAAAAAGGCAAATGCAAAAAGAACATCACTGAGCAAGATTTTTCAGGAAAAGACAAGCAACATTTCTAGGACATTTTATGAGGCAAAAGAAATTTAAGTATCCAGTCACAAAGGAAAGCTGGGAGGAAAAGAAGCACCAGGTAGACCCAAGGAGAAAATATTGGACAGACACGCGGAGTGGCTGAAGACAGAGAGAGTGGGGGATGTATTTGCAGCGACAAAAGATAAATTCACATGGAGGGCCGTGATCACCAACGCCATGCAGCAGAGCACATGATGATGATGATGATGATGATGCTTATGATGATGATGCTTATGATGATATGATAGTATGATGATTATGATGATGTATGATGATGATGATGATGATTGATGATGATGATGATGATGATGATGATGATGATGATGATGTGATGATGATGAAAACCCTACCTCTTGCACATACAGGGTAAGTCTTTTTGGTCATGAATTAAATCGGGCTAACCGTGCAGAAGATCTAAAAAGCTGAAGCGGGAGGTACAAGGACTGCTGGCGCCTTCTAATAAACCACAGAATGGTGCAATCTACCGCAAATGTCTACACGTTCATCTGTACGCTAGAGGAGAATGTCGTTCATTGGGGCAGCATTCATCGCCACATAATTATAGCCTGATCAGTTAGACGGTGAATGACAGATGCAGAGAAAAGGACGGTTGTTCTTAAGGGGGCAGACCTACCCAGATTTGGGTACCAAGATTGTGATGTTCAGTGTTTCAATACTAATTAACCAATCACCATGAATATTTGGCAAGAAGATACCTCAGACAGTATTCTTTGGATTGCATATCTTTGTTGGGGTCTGTGAGTTATGAAAAGTTGACAAACATTAATTAATTAAAAAATCTTCTCGCGAAAATGAAAAAAATATAGTACATACTGTGACATTTATAACTACACATATATATTCATGTTGGAATTTGATATTTAGTGAGCAAACACATCTGTATAGTATGTATGGCATGTATTAAAATTATCTATCATTATTTTCTGTACAATCACCACACCAATGTTTAGAATAATTTTAATAACAAAAATTATAATACACCTTTTGATAAAACTGTTTCTTTCAAGCAGAACTGCACAATTTTACTACCGGCTATAGGTACCTGTCCCTGCTATACGTGTGCCAAATATCAAGGAAATCGCCTGAAAACTTTTGAACATATTATGTCTGATGTATACGATCTCGCGAAAAATTGCAAACTTTCGCAGACCAAAACATATACTCTATTTCCTATTCACAGACCCAAACAAAGATATTCAATCCAAAGAATACTTCTGGGGTATCTTCTTGCCAAATATCATGGTGATTGGTTAATTAAAACTGAAACACTGATTATCACAATCTTGGTACCCAAATCTGGGTAGGTCTGCCCCCTTAATCATCCACTTTCATGAAGGATTCAGAGTTTATCACATTAATGTACTCTCTGTTGTCTGCCTGTCTGTCTGTCTGGCTGGCTGGCTGGCTGGCTGGCTGGCTGACTGTTTCTCTGTCTGTCTGTTGGTCTGTCTCTCTCTGTGTCTCTGTCTTTCTCTGTATCTCTCTCTCTCTTTCTCTCTCTTTCTCTTTCTCTCTCTCTTTCTCTCTCTCTCTCTCTCTCCCACTCGCTCTTTCGGTCTCTCTCTCTCTCTCTCTCTCTCTCTCTCTCTCTTTCGCTCGCTCGCTCTCTCTCTCTCGCTCTCGATCTCTCTGTCCCAGTCTCTCTTTCTGTCTCTGTCTCTGTCTGTCTCTGTCTGTCTCTCTGTCTCTCCTCTGTCTCTGTCTCTGTCTCTGTCTCTGTCTCTCTCTCTCTCTCTCTCTCTCTCTCTCTCTCTCTCTCTCTCTCTTAGCCCTCATGTTTCTGTCTTTGTCTGTCGCTTCTCTCCCCTTTTACACTGTAGATAATTAAATAGAGCAGAAGAGAATAGGGAGCTGATCACCCACGTTTGCTAATGATGGAGACCCAACACGCCCAACAACAAGCCCACAATGTTAACCTTGCCTTTCTGTAGCCAGTCATTGTGTGTCCATTCGCATGTGATCACGACACCATTCATCGTTTGAACTGCGAAAAAACCTACACGTGCTTTCGAGGGGGAAAGTGAAAATGTGAAAGACGAGAGAGAGAGAGAGAGAAGAAAGAGAGAGAGAGAGAGAGAGAGAGAGAGAGAGAGAGAGAGACAGAGGACAGAGAGACAGAGAGAGACAGAGAGAGAGAGAGACAGACAAACAGACAGAGACAGAGAGAGACATAGAGACATAGACAGAGACAGAGAGACAGAAAGAGAGAGACAGAGAGAGACAGAAAGAGACAGAGAGAGACAGGGAGAGACAGAAAGAGAGAGACAGAGACTGAGAGAGAGAGACCGAAAGAGCGACTGGGAGAGAGAGAGAGAGAGAGAGAGAGAGAGAGAGAGAGAGAGAGAGAGAGAGAGTTAATGATGGTGGTGAAGACGATGCTGATGATGATTGTGCTGATGCTGCTGCTGCTGCTGCTGATGATGATATGATGATGATGATGATGGTGTTTTGTCGTTGTTGATGGTGGTGGTGTGGTTGGGGTGTTGAAATGAAATGAAAATTTCCAACATTGCATTAATACCTCGCACTTCATATCCCCTGTTGCTGGTATGTTTTTAAAATAACAACAACAAAAATGCATATGGAAGAAGATTAAGAATGATAATGAATAAGATAACAACATAAAACAACATAAATAAAAGAAAACAAAGAAGAGTAAAACAAAAGAAGAAGAAAACGAAAACAGAAAACTGTAAAGATAAAATAACACGAGGCTTGAACACATGTACTTTGAAAACAAGTCTCTCCATAAGGAAGGGATAGAATGAGACAGATATAGGGATACAGAGAGACAGACAGACACTGGCATTGGCACTAAAGCTGTTTGGATTGTAGGAAGCGGTCGATCGTGACACCATTAGAGACAAAGAGACAAACAAAGAAAGGAAAATGGGCAACAACAAAAAAGATAATTACAGAAAAAAAAACAGAAACAAAAATATAATGTGTAAACTAGATAGAATATTATATCACGAAAACTACAATCCTCACGCACACACGATCTCCCTGTCGTAAGATGTCCCTCAGTCTTTTTCTCCACAAGTTCATTTTCACCGACTTCCTCAACCACCACCATCATATGTCTGGGGACCACACCAATGTTTTATTCGTCACCGACACCCCTTACTATAATTCTGGGAGTCAGACAACATACACTCTACTCCTCCCTTGCATTCATTGCATCAGACCGTCAGTTCTATGCCACGTCAAACACGATGGACCAAGTAGTCGTCCCACACTGTTGACAATGAATCCACGGCAAATTGAGGACTGATAATACTAACCAAATACCGTATAAACAAAGTATTAGCCAAATACTGTATAACCAAGGCACTAACCAGATACCACGCAACCGAAGTACTAACCAAATACCTGATAACCAAGATACTAACCAAATACCATATTGTAGCCAAAGTACTTACCAAATACCATATAACCGAAGCTGTAACATGTTACCATATAACCAAAGTACTAGCCAAATACCACATAGCCAGTGTACTAACCGAATACCACATAACCAAAGTACTCCAAATATCATTATAACCAAAGTACTAATCAAATACCATATAACCAAAGTGCTGTCGAAGTACCATATAACCAGTGTCCTAACCAAATACCATGTAACCAAAGTACTAACCAAACATCATGTAACCAAAGTACTTACAAAATACCATATAACTAAGGTACTAATCAAATACCATATAACCAAAGTGCTGTCGAAATACCATATAACCAAAGTACTAACCAAATACCATGTAACCAAAGTACTAACCAAACACCATGTAACCAAAGTACTTACAAAATATCATATAACTAAGGCACTAACCAAATACCATATAACCGAAGTACTAACCAAAGACCATACAACAAAAGTACTAATTCAACACCATATAACCAAAGTACTGATCAAACAACAAATCAAACGGAGTAGCCAGAAAATAGATTACAGGAGGACCATCTCAAAACTAGTTATCTGTTGAAAACTAAAAGTTTTAGACGCTCAAAAAACTTTGAGACATCAAACACAAAGTTGAAGCACCAAATAAAGGAATCTTATCCACAACCAAACCAAACAAACTGAACACAATCAAAGCAAAAGAGTTTCAATCCAGAGTCAGAATGGAAAGAATTTTTTTTTAGTCAAAATAAACAAACGAGAGTCCCACCTGCTCTTCTCTCTGTTGTTGAAGACAATCATCCCTGTGTTTGCGCGTGTTGCACGTGCTGGCTGCAGTCCTCAAACATCGGTGTTTTAGTTATGATGGCTCCCCCTTCCCTTCAAGATAATGGCCTTTCATCTCCTTCAGTATAGTGTTGACATTGCCGTGTGGGGCCAAACTGAAGAAAAGGGCACCTAAATTGTCAACGTAGTGCCTTCCTGATCACCAGAGACTGAGAGCCGATTGACTGGAACCGGCGATTGTGATGATAAATGCTTTCCTGTTCAAACAATGCTTGGACAGAAAATAGCCCCTGTTTGTTTTCCGCCCGGGCCGCTGAAATAAGAAATGGAAATAGGAGTGTCTCACAGGGTCAATTACTTTAGTGTAATGCAAATTCTTGGACATTGCTGACTCCAACGTAGACTGCATTTTCCTCCGAAGTGTTCTCTGGAGAACCTACCACGCGATGGTGGTGTTATTTTTCAATATTGTAAGAGCGGTTTGTTGATATTTCCCCTCACGTTATAACCCGAGACAGTATTTTTTTACGGTTGGGGAATTCAGGTAATGTTCTGTTGTTTAGAAATTGCCGTTTTAAAGACGTTTTCTGGAGAAAGGAGGAAGCCTTAGTTAATTTATTGTTTAGTGTTTGTTTGCAAAGAATTTATGTTGGCAATTTTCCCCCCTTCCGTCTCTCCGTGTCATGTCTTTGAGGCAGTTACTGGAGCGCACTGGAAGTTAGAGAAGACAACACGAAATAAGAGTGGGCTGAAA
>CM060314.1:16321086-16323586 GCA_030674185.1 Monoplex corrugatus | reverse complement strand
TAAGTTTGCCCCAACGAAAAATGACTTTTTTATCTTAAATTTTGGACATAAAATGCTGCTCCAGCACATTTATTTTCTAAGACTGATCCATCGGTAAAAATGTGAAGGTGGGTACGGTATTTTTCATCGATGTGTTCACTTGCTGTGGATATCGAAATGTTGACGTTTTCAGATTTCTTAGCGTCTGTATAATCAATATCAAAAGAGGCTTTTTGCATTTCCCATGTAGGGATAGGCGTTGTTGATGGTGTCTCAGCTATTTCATCCATATTTATGTTAGACGGTTTGACCAAGTCAGATATGTAAGTTGTAACAGTCATTTGTGATGAAATGCTTTTTGCTCGCTTTGGAAAGTCAACATCAGAGCTGATTTTAATTTCCTTACTCACAAAATTGTCCGTTTGTGAAGTAGTTCTAACTGCAAATGTTGCTGTCGCTAGCTCACGATAGTTGTTCAGAGGCAGAATTCCAGCAACTTTGTACGTTTCCAGATTAGAGGCATGAGTAGGGACACCTAGAGCAATTTTAATACTTTTGCAGTCTAAGCTTTGTATCTTCTTTAATAAATATTTTGGTGCACTGAAGAACACTTCTTGCGCATAGGATAATTTAGATCGTACAAGTGCTATTGATAGATGAATTAGTATGTTCGTATCCATTCCCCAAGGTAATCGGCTTATTATCTTTAGAAAATTTAGGGCTTTTCTTGCTTTTGTTGAAATATAATCAAAATGGACATTCCAGTTTAATTTCGATGTCATAAAGACTCCCAGAAATTTTACAACCTGTTTGTAATGTAACACTTCACCAAGCAATCTGAAAGTAGGCAAGTTACTTAAAGTACCACCAGAATTAAATAGCATCATGTTAGTTTTTTCCGTTGACAACGACAGACCATTTTCTAACATATAGTTTCCAAGATTATCAAGATCAGATTGATACAATTTCCTAATGTAATTCTGTGCTCTCTGTGGAGTTGTCTTTTTTAAAGTAATATTCATACAAATACATATATCATCAGCGTACTGTGCCAAAACAACTCGATTTGAGAGTGCTTTAGGAAGATCCTGTATAAGGATATTAAATAAAAGCGGTGCTATCACTGAACCTTGTGGAATTCCCATATCAAGATGTCGTGAAGTAGAATAACTAGTTCCCACTCTTGCCTGAATAGTTCTATTGGCTAAAAAAGATTTAATATAATCATACATATTGCCAGATAAACCAATAGATTTCAGCTTATACAATAAACGCGTATGCCAAACTTGATCGTAAGCTTTTTTCACATTAAAAAAATGTAATAATAATAATAATTACAATAATTACAATATTTATATAGCGCAAAATCTTGATAAAATCAAATCTAAGCGCTGAAGCAGACACACACGCAAGCACGCACGCACGCACGCACGCACACACACGCACGCACACACACACACACACACACACACACACACGCATGGCTATAAATGGGGAGAAAGAATAAAAGCAATAAAAGCAAGAATAAAACCAATGGAAAATTATAGAGAGCATAGCATATACAATTATATATTATAACCATGTGATTCCCTCCGAGCGGAGACAGGCTGCAGAGGGGGGGGGGGGGGGTTGAGTGAGGTTAGGATTTTATGCGGAGGAGAAAAGGTGAGTTTTGAGAGCGGACTTGAAGGAGACAAAAGTAGGTTGCTGACGGACTGAGAGAGGAAGTTTGTTCCAGGAGAGTGGACCAGAAACAGAGAAGGCTCGTGGACCATAGGTATTGAGCTTAGTGCGTGGAAAGCGAAAAGTCAGAGGATCGGAGGCAGAGCGGAGGGTACGTGAGGGAAGATAGATCTCAAGTAGGCTTGACAGGTAATCGGGGGCTGCGTTATTAAGGCTTTTGTAGCACATGGTGTCTAGTTTGTACTGTATGCGCTTTGATACAGGGAGCCAGTGAAGTTGTGCCAGGAGAGGAGATATGTGGTCAGCTTTTTTCTTTTTGAGTACAAGGCGTACAGCATTGTTTTGAATGCGCTGTAGGATGTGAATGGTGGAGGCAGGAAGACCAGACAGGAGTGAATTGCAATAGTCATTGCGAGACATTATGAAGGAGAGAACGAGTTTTGCAGTTGTTTCGACAGAGAGATACTTCCTGATCAGCCTTATACGATGGAGATGATAGTAGCAGGATCTGGCAGTTTGAGAAACAAAGTTGTTCATGGAGAGGGTAGAGTCAATGCAGACACCAAGGTTTTTAGCTGAATCAGAAATTGGGACTGATGTGTTACATAATGGGAGAGAAAGAGGAGGCAGCTGAGAAAGTTTCTGACGGGTGCCAATGAGGATAGCTAAAAGACTTTTTCTGCGGGCAAACTGTTTCTTGATATGAGTGGTAAGTTTAACCAGGTGCTCAACTGTAGATCTTCCTTTTCTAAAACCAGCCTGATTTACTGGAATAACGTTATTTTTATCACAGTAATGTACAAGTCTGTTTAATACCAATTTTTCCAATAGTTTGCTC
>CM060314.1:16306086-16313586 GCA_030674185.1 Monoplex corrugatus | reverse complement strand
GAAAGGAGAAAAAATAGAATTGCCAGAAAAAAATGAAAGACATACATTAACATAACAACAGAAGCAGCAGCAGCAGCAGCATAAAAACAACAACAACAAAAGATGATCAAACAAAACAAGCAATAGGAAGCGTTCGCAATCTACTCACAAAATCGAATAACGAAAGAAATGTGACTGATTTCTGGTTCACACTGATGATCATCGGAGACTAAAAAACTTATTTCCTCTGAAAAATAAAAAGAAATGTTCATTCATATGTTATGAGTCATTAAATATAAACTGATTTCGAATATTTCCATCGTTACATCTGTCAGCTCCCGTTTCACTCCAGACTTTATCTCAACCAAACACGTGTCATTCTGCCAATATGCCTAGAAATAGAAACATTTTCGATGTGGTAGTCACAGTTTTGGCAAACCATTTACAACTGTAAGTAAGTCCATTTTTTGTTACAATGTAACGCTAAATTTAAGGGGATTTTTTTAACATTACATCTGAGTTAGGGTTACACAGGCAGTGGCGAGTCTGGAGCTTGGCACAGGGGTAGCTCAAATTCAGGGAATCGGCGGATATGCGATACACTTCCACCGCCTCCACTCTACCCACCCCCCTCTCCATCCTCCCATTCTAATAAGTGCAGGGGCGGCAGAAGAAGGAAGGGTCTGATGAAGAGGAAGACAAACAGAGGATAATTACAGCAATGACCATTATCTTCGTGTTTGAGCACATAATTGAATATAAGATCGATAAGGTATACAGATTGGGCTCTGCTATGATGTTTGTATGGTCCAGGAGAAAATCATTGTGTGGCAGCATAGGAAATGCCCATATTGCCCTTCAGCACACGACACGCTATTCTGGACACCTCCAAAAAGCGTTGTTTGTGGTTTGCTTTTGTGAAGGTCTGAATCAACTATAAATGTTTTCCGATCAAAATGGTAATCTGCCTCCTTCAATTTTGTTTTGTTTTGTTTTTTTGTTTTGTTTGTTTGTTTGTTTTTTTTTGGTTGGTTTGGTTGGTTTGTTGTTTGGTTTGTTTTTTGGTTGGTTTGGTTTTGGTTTTGGTTTTGTTTTGTTTTGTTTTGTTTTGTTTTGTTTTGTTTTGTTTTTTATTGTTTGTTGTTGTTTTTTTTGTAAATGAGAACACCACGTTGTCAGATATTCCTCGAATCACGCTACCACCAGGCTAATGTGGTATCACTGTTATAGTTTTTGACATGCTGATGAACAGCACACTGTTCTTGACGAACCATTATGCATTGAGCGTGCACGTTTTTTAGTCGTTGCAACTTTGTTCTTCGGTGAGTCTTTTCAATTTACTGTGTCAGATTTCATATCTCTCTGTCCAGTTGACAGTCCTACTGTGCTGCTGGTGACCTGTGGAGTAAACACCACTATGGCGGGTGTGGTAGTCAAGTGGGAAGACATCAGACTTCCAGTTGGAGAGTCCAAGGTTCAATCCTGAGAGGAATATTTGTGGGTATAAGGTGGATATTTTTTTTTTTCCTGATCTCCAGTCATACGCGTGTGCAGACTGCTAGTGCCTGAGTCGTCCGTGTGTTTACACACTCGCAAGGCATCGGCTACGCACGTTATAGATCCTATTTGTCAGTGTCAATGTTAAGCGGCATATGGATACAGTATTGTATCCATGTTGTCTTTTATATTGCTAACTTGCCTTGAAGATGGTCGAATGCAGATATTAGACTGCTAATTCCTGAACAAAACTGTCAGTGTCTCCATCACATTTTTCTAAAACGTTGTACATTTCATCAGACTGAAAATGACTGCCAGTGTTCAAGAAGCAAATATTATAAAAGTAACATAAATAACAAAAATACGATAAACAACATACACGCAAAATCGGAACGCGTATTTGAAATATAACAGAGTAAAACAGGCGCAAAGTTTGGATATACAAAGATAACACAGTATAAATCCTCAAAATGTACACCAAGAAACAAAAAAACAAAAACAAAACAACCAAAACCAAAACCAAAGCAAGACAAAAAAAAAAGTAGAGTTTCCCTAAACTGACGTTAAGCAGGAAAGAAAAGCATTACAGATCCTGCTCTTTACGTTGTAGTGTTGAACTTATGGTTTATCTCCCCTGAAGTCCAGACATTATACACATTGTTAGAAAACATACCGTGGATTGTTGTTTTGTTTTGTTCTGGTTTGGTATGTTTTTATTATTTTTATTATCTTTTTTTTTATTTTCTTGTCATTCTTTCCTACTGATATGTTCTTTTTTTTCTGTTAAACTGTTCATTATATGTGAGTTGCCCAGTGTTGTTTTCCTTACGTTTTGCCTATAAAGATGTTGAACTTTTATGTTTTGTTTACACCGGTTTCAACTAAGTTGTTATTCGAGTATTTTATTTGAACCTCTTACTTTTGTAGATTGGTAAGGTTATGGGAGAGAGAGAGAGAGAGAGAGAGAGAGAGAGAGAGAAGAGAGAGAGAGAGAGAGAGAGAGAGAGAGAGAGAGAGAGGAGACAGACAGACAGACAGACAGAGACAGAGACAGAGTGTGAGAGAGAGGAGAGAGAGAAAAAAAGAAAGAGAGAGAGAAAGAAAGAGACAGAGAGATATACTTTGATTGCTTACAGACACTTATGCTTCATTATTGATCCTGCTGAGAGAGGTAGACAGACCCCCAACACACCCACACCCACCCACCCACCCCCCAAACACACAACGCAGACAGATCTCAAAATGTCAAAAGTCTGTGGAAGAAACCCGCAGTGATATTTTGACTAGGTATGTACAGTTTACAAGCTGCCACGATCGGTTTGTTTTGCTCCTTTTCAACTGGCACAAACAGGCCACTTATCACCACGCTGCGGAAGCTGTGAACACGTCACAAAAAGGCCATGTTTCACGCTGTGTGGGTTTAAGTAGGCCAGTAGGTTTCAACACACTTTTTGTTGTTAATCAGGCTCTGATTGAATGCAAAAGTCAACGTCGAAACATTCTTCTGCGTACAAGCTTTCACGCGTACTGTTGTTGTTTTTTTTCTGTTGTGTGTGACAACAACAACAACAACAACAACAACAACAACAAGTCTGCCATGGGGATGCTGGTGGCTCTTTCAAAAGAGAGAGAGAGAGAGAGAGAGAGAGAGAGAGACAGAGACAGAGACAGAGACAGAGACAGAGACAGGACAGAGAGACAGAAGACAAGACACAGAAACAGACACAGACACAGACACAGAAGACAGTGTGTGTGTGTGTGTGTGTGTTGTGATGTGTGTGTGTGTGTGTGTGTGTGTGTGTGTGTGTGTGTGTGTGTGGTGGTGTGTGTGGGTGTGTGTGCGTGGTGAGAGAGAGAGAAAGAGAGAGAGACAGACAGACAGACAGACAGACAGATAGATAGACAGACAGACAGACAGACAGATGGAGACAGAGAGAGTCAGAGAAACAGGGAAAAAAGACACTAATACTAATACGATAAGAAAAGTGGAAAAACAGGGTAGAAATGCTTGAATCCTGTGAGAGCATTATACCAAAACAGCCGTGATGTTCAGACTGAATCTGTCTCATCAGATGTCTGCTGCCTCTTCTCCACTCTTTCATTTCCTCAGACAACCCTCCCCCCCCCCACTCCACACTACAACCATGTGGCTGGGAACCCCCCCCCCCCCACACCCACTGTTGTACATGTCACTCACATACCACACTGTAATTCCGGGTGTCGGACAACATCCACAATCACTTCCACTGCTGTCAGTCTTCCTAGACTGCTGGTTTTACGCCGTGTTAAACACGATCGACACAGCTGGTAACTGAAAAGGTAGACAGACAGACAGACAGTGGAAGTATGGTGGATTAAGTGACTCGAGAAGAGCTGGGTATGCAGATTTAAACAGAAATACTGCCCGTGATATTAAGCTTAAACCTAGAAAGATGTTGAAGATCATGATGTTTTCTAAATCTTCCTTCAAACAGCAACCCCATGAAAAAAATCAAACAGACACACACACACACACACACACACACACAACACACACACACACACAAAACAAAAAACACACACACAACACACATCACACACACTCTTCTCCTTCTTCTATCTCTCTCTCTTCTCTCTCTCTCTCTCTCTCTCTCTCTCTCTCTCTCCTCTCTTACACTCTGTCCTCCCTCTCCTCCCATCCTCTCACACCCCTCACACACACACACACTAAAACACACAACACAACACAAACACACCACACAACACACACACACACACAAAAACGGAATAAATGTAAAATAAAGAGCGATGACAAAAATGTTATGAATAGATATTTTTCCACAAACTAATTGGACCAACAAGAAACTGACGAAGAACACTGGCTAGGGCCCGGTACAGGAAATAAGGAAGTCAAAACAAAACAAAGGAAACTAGAAATCAAACTATTTTATAGCATGAAACAAGCTCTAGAAAATGTATAAAGGTGATTATTCAGAAACAAACTCACAAACAGACAAATAAAAATAATAATAATAAAAAAGAATGACAGGCTATGAAGGCAATAACCATAAACCAAGTAGAAGAAATAATCTAAATTCATCAGGAACAATGAGAAGTTGGTAAAATCCCCCGTCCCCCACTCTGCTCCCTTTTGTCTCCAGCCATCATCCTTCTGCTTGCGTGTATTCCAAGCGCTGTCAGCGGTCGTCAGACAACGGTGCTGAAGTTATGATGAATCCTCGGTCAAATAATGCCTTTCAGATTCTCAAACGCAGTGTGTTGATTTTGCGGAACCCAGCCAAAAGTAGAGACGGGGACACTTAAATCATCAGCACAGTGCCTTCATTACTCACCAGAGATTTGCAAGCCCATTGGCTCGGAACCGGTGATTGTGATGACAAATGCTCCCCTGTCCAAATAATGCTTGGACAGAAAATAGTCCCTGCGTATTTTCAGCTCAGACGCTGCAGTAAGAAATGGAAATAGGAGTGTCCCACCGGGTCAATTACTCTAGTGTAATGCAAATTCTGTGTACGTCGCTGTCTCTCAGTACGTCGTTCGTTTGTTTTTTTGAGTGCTTTCCGGAGGACATCACAAATGGTTGGGTGTTGTTTCACCTCGTGTTCAGGCCTTATTATTAATGTTTTTACACATAATGATGAAAAGTGCACACAGTTTCGTAATTTGCTGCTGTCCAAAAAAATGCCATCTTCAAAACAAATCAGCGGTGATGGATGTGGAGTGTTGTGCGATAATTCAGTCTGTGTTGCTAAGTGGTTGTTGTTGATTATCATATTTACATTTCACCACTTTTTTTTTTTTTCGTTGTCATTGTAGGGTTGACTTTCATGCACTTGTAATGTAGTGTGAATTGTAGCATCTCAAACAGACTGGTCTTTTGAAAACTGCAGAGCGTTATCATCATTATATCACTGTCACTTTCTGCCATCACCTTGCATGGTGTCAAAGATTTATCCATGATGTATTGGTAGTCATTAAGTAGAATAGTTAACAACTCTCTGCTTGTGTGTTTTTGGCTTGCATGCGTTCATTTATTCTTTCTGTTTAGTTATATGGTATCTTTCTTAATTCTTTCCTTCCTTTTTTCGTTACTGTCTGCTGTCTGCTTGTCTGTCTGTCTGTCTGTCTGTCTGCCTGTCTCTTCCTCTCTCTATCTCCCTTCCTGCCTCCCTCTCTTCATTTGCATATTGAAAGTGTACAGAAACGCACAGACTGACAAGCAGACAGACAGACAGACAGACAGACACAGACACAGACACACACACACACACACATACACACACACACACACACACACAACACACACACACACACACACAAACACACACACACACATGCGCGCGCGCACACACACATACACACACAAACACACACACACGCGCGCACACACGCGCACACACACGCACACACACACACACAACACACTCTGTCTGCCTGTCTGTCTGTTTGTCTCTCTCTCTCTCTTTCTCTCTTCTCTCTCTCTCTCTCTCTCTCTCTCTCTCTCTCTTCTCTCTCTCTCTCTCTCTCTCTCTCTCTCTCTCTCTCTCTACAATCTAAAATATACACATGAAAGAATACGGAATAGATATCCCCCCCCCCAAAAAAAAAAAAAAAAGAAAGAAAAAAAGAAAAGAATTTTTTTTTTTAAAAAGAGCGATGATAAAAATGTCACGAATGGATATTTTTTCCACAAACTAATTAGACCAACTAGAAACTGACGAAGAACACTGGCTAGGGCCTGGTACAGGAAATAAGGAATTCAAAACAAAACAAAGAAAACTAGAAATCAAACTATTTTATAGCACGAAACAAGCTCTAGAAAATGTATAAAGGTGGTTATTCACAAACAAACTCACAAACAGAAAATAAAAAAATAAAAAAAAGAATGACAGGCTATGAAGGCAATAACCATAAACCACGTAGAAGGAATAATCTAAATTCATCAGGAACAATGAGAAGTTGGTAAAATCCCCCGTCCCACACTCTGCTCCCTTTTGTCTCAGCCATCATCCTTTTGCTTACGTGTATTCCAAGCGCTGTCAGCGGTCGTCAGACAACGGTGCTGAAGTTATGATGAATCCTCGGTCAAATAATGGCCTTTCAGATTCTCAACGCAGTGTGTTGACTTTGCGGAACCCGGCCAAAAGTAGAGACGGGGACACATAAATCATCAGCACAGTGCCTTCATTACTCACCAGAGATTTGCAAGCCCATTGGCTCGGAACCGGTGATTGTGATGACAAATGCTCCCCTGTCCAAATAATGCTTGGACAGAAAATAATCCCTGCGTATTTCAGCTCAGACGCTGCAGTAAGAAATGGAAATAGGAGCGTCCCACAGGGTCAATTACTCTAGTGTAATGCAAATTCTGTGTACATCGCTGTCTCTCAGTAGGACAGTCGTTTGTTTTTTGAATGCTTTCTGGAGGACATCATAAATGGCTAGGTGTTGTTTCACGTCGTGTTCAGGCCTTATTATTAATGTTTCTACACATAATGATGAAAAGTGCAGACAGTTTCGTAATTTTCTGCTGTCCAAAAAAATGCCATCTTCAAAACAAATCAGCGGTGATGGATGTGGAGTGTTGTGCGATAATTTAGTCTGTGTTGCTAAGTGGTTGTCGTTGATTATCATATTTACATTTCACCACTTTTTTTTTTTTTCGTTGTCACTGTAGGGTTGACTTTCATGCACTTGTAGTGTGAATTGTAGCATCTCAAACAGACTGGTCTTTGACAAACTGCAGAGCGTTATCATCATCGGTATCACTGTCACTTTCTGCCATCACCTTGCATGGTGTCAAAGATTTATTCATGATGTATTGGTAGTCATTAAGTAAAATAGTTAACAACTCTCTGCTTGTGTGTTTTTGGCTTGCATGCGTTCATTTATTCTTTCTATTCAGTTATATGTGTATCTTGCTTTATTTGTGTCCTTCCTTCTTGCGTTCCTGTATGTCTGTCTGTCTGTCTGTCTGTCTGCCTGTCTCTTCCTCTCTCTATCTCCCTCTCTGCCTCCCTCTCT
>CM060314.1:16296086-16301086 GCA_030674185.1 Monoplex corrugatus | reverse complement strand
AAATCAACAGTCACCACGACCATTACAAACAAACAAATAGACAGGCAAGTAGGTAAACAAACATAAGTATGACACGAACAATAATTATGTATTCTCTATAATGATATATAATACAATTGTTCCCATTTAGCTTCTCCTACATGTAAATCCGGAACTGCAACATCTACCAACCTTTTCTACATACATAAACATAATAGATAATAACATATGCCGTGAACATAAGAGAGTGACCAAGACAGATAGACAGACATACAGACAGACAGACAGACAGACAGACAGGTGGAGGAGGGGGCAGACAGACTGACAGAATTAGAAACCCAGAAGAAGAAGAATCTCATAGCTTACAAAGAGAGAAAGACGAAGAGGGAGAGAGAGAGAATGAGAGAGAGAGAGAGAGGAGAGAGAAAATGAGAGAGAGACAGAGAGAGTGGGAAGGAGGGAGGGAGAGGGAGAGTGGATAGGGGAAGAGATGAATACCACACCCTAATACTCATCAGACATTTGTTGTTGTTGTTGTTGCTGTTGTTGTTGTTGTTGTTGTTGTTGTTGCTGTTGTTGTTGTTTTAACACTTTGGCATCGTCAGCTGGCTATTTGACCTACTTCCCTGCAGACGTGCCAGCTGCAACTGACTACTTTCCTTCGAAACGTGCATTTTTAGGCCACTTTGAATTAATTTTCACATGCGCCCCAAATGACTAACATCAACATGTAGGGTATGGTTAGAAAGGTAATGTAATCCTCTTTTAGGATATCTACAGTATAAGGTTTGTTTAGACATGCTTTGGGGTTATTTGTGCAATGAAATATCATGGTTTAGGAACATTTCAGACAAGCATTTCATTCATTCAGCAGATGTAAACAAAACAGAAAAAAGAGACACCAATTCTCAATGACTTGTATCATCTGATCAGAAGCTCAGAAAAGTACACACATACACACACAAATTCCACAATCCTGAGTGAACAGCGACATCGCGCATTCGCAGGGTGCTCCATTTTGCATTTGTTTCAGTGAAACACGCGGTTCGGGTGACGTTGTTCTCGCGCCCGAAAAATTCTTCAAATACAATTTTTACTCGGGAAATCACTCTCACAGTATTTAGAAATGGTTACTTGATACTATAATAGAGTTGGGTTTTTTTCCCTTAGACCGTAACTGGCTTCACGTAGGAATTTTCTAACGCAAGACGCTAGAATCCTAGCGTTACGTTGTTAGCGGCGAGCCTGTTGAAAGCTATACCCCTAGCGTTCTTGCGCCTGCGGTTCTCCGCGAGAACGTTAGCGGGCTAGCGTTACGATGTGAAAAAGTTAAAAGAAATGTTTTCTTTGTGAGCTTAAAATCAGCTTCCGGTTACGTCTATCCTCATTATTTTCGCTGGCATTGCTGGTAGATACGTACATCCGATCTGGCAAACCCGAGACATTTCAGAAGTAATTGTGAACATATACGTAACGTTTCTTTGTACTGTAATCCTAGTCATTCTACATGTATGTGATACAACCCCTGCATGAACAGTTCTCCACCAGGTTTTCCCGTCTAATATCACTTTTAGTGACGTTAAATCAAAGAACGAACGAACGAAACCAGGTTTTCATCACGCCTGTGTACATGGCTCCACCATCTCTTCCCAAAAGATACGTTCTTCCTTTAAGTCTACCGACAGTTTAATTTTGGTCTTTTTTTTTTTTTTTTTTTTTTTTTTTTTTAGAATCCGGATAACGGCATCGCCAATAAAATTATCTTGGGAAAAAAATCGGTTTTCTTTTTTTTTCTGTTTTTAGTTTGTCTTTATTTCCTGTAAGAACTCATTTAACAGTTTGGTTTATCTCTCTTTATAGATGTTTATTTTTGGTTGTGCTATTTCTCGTGTTTCCTTAGAAACCAAGTGAGGACTCTGTTCGTGTGTCTAGATGTAAGTTAAATGCGTACATGGTGCAGTAAACTCTGTCATCGCTTAAAGAAGGTTGAAGATTCAGAGAGCTCTTAGAACATCCACTGTAAAGTCAATAAAAATGTCTTTAGCTGTGGACGCCTGCAGGAGAGTCTTGGTATAGAAACGTGCCAAAAGCAGGCGTTCACTAGATCCCATTTTACCAAGTTGTGGGATAAACATATGGTTGGAAGGTAAACATACGCTGGAGTTTTAAATTCTCAATTCCAGTGCATGAAAGGTTTTACTTGCTGCCTTGAAAGTTGTGTCCCACTGGTTGAATAGTATGAATGCTGTGGGAATCCTACGATTCAAATAGTGGTCTATATTTGTTTTTGCTGATGTGATACTCCCAATGTACGTGGGTTTTTTTCTCTTTATCCATTACTCGTAAGTCTGTGAATGGAGATGTAGGCGTAAGTTATCTTCGATCATGGCGTGTGTGATAATTTTGGCGCTGTTACCGTTGAAGAATTTCATTTATAGGAAGAAATGGAAAGACAGACGTTGTCATTTTGGGCTGAATGAACTCAGCAGAGATGAAACTGTAACACTGGCATACTTTCTGACGTCGTCAATAAAAAAAAATTAAAATGTTGAAGATCACATCTGTTTTATTGCTTGGGCACACTACGATGTCTGATCCATTCAAATAGTATAATTCACGTTTTATAAACGTTGGTGTAAACTGTTTAACACATCATCATCATCATCATCATCAGGTGCCCTGCAGCATGGCGTTGGCGACCATGGACTTCCAACCATCTCTATCTCTCGTTGCCCCCATCATCTCCCCCACCCTCCTCATCCCCAGCCACTCTGCAAGTCCGTCCAGCATTCTCTCCCTGGGTCTACCTGGTGCTCTCTTTCCCTCCAGCTTCCCCGTTGTGACAAGGTGCTCCAAAACCCCCTTTCTCATAAAATGGCCTATAAATGTTGCCTGTCTTTTCCTAATCTTCCTTATGAGTGATCTACTTGTGTCTGCCTCCATCAAGACTGTCTCGTTTGTTTTTTTTTGCTGTCCATGGAACTCTCAACATTCTTCTGAGAAACAACATCTCGGCTGCCTCGATCCTGTTTAACGCACGATATGAATAATATGAGGACAGTATTAATTAACGATTCTTTTTCCTCATGCAAAACGTTTTGCTTAATGTCCATTGAATGTTGTTTCTTTCCTTTCGCTATTGCTTTACTTCAGCAGCCAACCAATGGCAGTTCAAATGGACGGGGAAGGATTGTGTATCTTCGTCTTATACCACTGAACATTTATTATATATGACTGCACTATTGTTTACAGTTATAATGACTTGAGATTGTTTACTCTCAATTTAACCAATTCCACAATGCTATGAAGATCTTGGTTGATATATGTTGATACTTACACATATGTATGTATGTATGTATGTATGTATGTATGTATGTATGTATGTATGTATGTATGTATGTATGTATGTATGTATGCATGCATGTATGTACGTATGTATGTATGTATGTATGTATGTATGTGTGTGAGGTATCTTTTTTCCTGCCTGACACATCTGTAAAAAGAAGGTAGAGTTGATGAAATGATTCACATCAATTCATCTATTAATCTATTTTTGTTGTTGTTGTTGCTGTTTTTGTGTATGTGTGTGTGTGTGTGTTTTGTTTGTTTGTTTGTTTGTTTGTACATACGTTTTCTTTGAAACAGAAACACACGAAAAAGAGACAGAAGGCATGTTCAATCAAAAAACAGACAGGCTCACTTTCAGACCAACTGGCGTCTGTCAAGCCTACATCAAAGAAAAACGTAGACAAAATCACTGGTTTTGGATGAACAAACGGATAATACAACTTCCATGTATTTCGTACTTCGTCGCACCCGAGAATATAATTACACAGCATAATATGACTAATGACACAATGTCCAATAATATTATCATTTCAACCTTTTCTTTGTTGTTGTTGTTTTGTTTTTGTGTGTGTGTGTGTGTGTGTGTTTTGTTTGTTTGTTTGTGTGTTTGTTTGTTTGTTAATCTGTGGTTGCCATCAATGGTTAAAGACCATTGGAATCGACATGCATACACTTCTGATTAGAGGTGACTTTGATAGATTCAAAAATGAATCAAAGAAATATTGAACTGTCTCACTTTCTCTCTCATTTCCATTCTCCATCTCTGTGTTTCTCTTTTTCCGTCTCTTTCTCTCTGTCTGACTCTCTGTGTGTCTCTGTGTGAGTGTCTCTCTCTCTCTGGGTCTCTCTCTGTGCCTCTGTCTCTGTCATTGTCTATGCCTTCTCTGTCTCTGTCTCTGTCTCTGTCTCTATCTCTCTCTCTCTCTCTCTCTCTCTCTCTCTCTCTCTCTCTCTCTCTCTCTCTCTCTCTCTCTCTCTCTCTCCCTCTCTCTTCTTATTTCTACATACGGTTGCTTGGGCATACATACCCGCGCGCTGGTACACACACAAACAAACACACCACACACACACACACACACACACACACACACACACACGCACACGCACACGCACGCACACAACACGTAAACACAAACACGCACACACACACCACACGCACACATATTACACAAACACACGCGCACACACACACACACACACACACAGCACACGCGCGACACACACACACACACACACACACACACACACACACACACACACACACACACACACACACACAGGCACAACAAACACAACAAACACACATAAACACAGCAAAACACACAAACAAACAAACACACACACACACACACACACACACACACACACACACACACACACGCACACACACGCATACACACGCATACAAAGACAGACAGATTGATACGCAAACATACAGACAGTTGGTAAAGATTAAAAAAAAAGGGCATAGATTAATTGATGTGAATCATTTCATCAACTCTACCTTCTTTTTACGGATGTGTCAGGTAGGAAAAAAACCCACCCCATTATCATTTGCTGAGTGGAAAGAAATAGGTCAAGAGATCTTCCACCCTAGAACAGAACAGTGTCAGCACAGCCACCATAAGTACATCGAGCAGAGAACTAGGCAAACAAACGGCTGTCTCTCTGGT
>CM060314.1:16271086-16273586 GCA_030674185.1 Monoplex corrugatus | reverse complement strand
TGTTTGTGGTCTGTTTGTGACCGTGCGTTCGCGCTTGACAAAGGCCGGTTGGCCGAAAATGTGCGCTTGTTTTGTCTTGTTTTGTTAAATGCGCGCTTACATTGGTTTTCTTGTTCTTCTGGTTCCTGTTGAAGGTTGGACACTTGATCTTACCACGTTATGTTGCAGATCTTAAGTATACACCGTTGATGGAACCATTCCAGCTGTTGGTTTTTGATTAGTTCCTATACTGTTGCTTGGTTGTAGGTGGTCGGAATCATTTGATTTCTATAAGTTGTGCTGATTTAGTTTAAATACTCACCTTTTATTGTGTGTTTATTTCGCCACTCATTTTGTTCCAAATTGTGGGGGGTTTCCATTATTGTTCCTTTCTACGCTACGCAGTAAGTAGCCTTTTTTTGTAACTGAGAGCCAGGTTCAACCAGGTAGCCATTATGTTCCTTTCTTCATTGTTTAGTTTCCATTGCTTATTTTCAATTTATTCCTCTTCATATCGAGTCTGTATATTCATCCTGAGTTACTGTTTGGCTAATCCGCTTAATTTATGTCAAATTCGTTCCAACCATGTCGCCTGTTGTTTTGAACCATGCTTTGTTATCTCTTTGGTCGATTTGATTTGGATTTTGTTTATCACTTGTGATGTCCATTGTCAGAGAGCAGAGCAGTCACAAATAAAGGGTAGGCAGTGCCTTTCACTGGGTAAACAATCAGCACGTCTATGTCAGATTGACTTATCCGATTCACCATATGTGACCTCCCACCACGAAATCAGTCTTAACTCGCACTCAGTCGAACAGCACTAGGAACTGAAAAGGTGACTGAGGGTCTATCTGGGGTGTTTTGACATTTTCTTAAAATGTATTTCTGTAGACTATAATCTATCACCCACAGAATTCTTTTTCTTGAAAAAATATTATTTATCAATATAAAATGGTATTTTAATGCACTGATCGCAGCAGAAAAAACGTAATTTCTTACCAAAGGTACCTCTTTTTGTTTCTTATTATGAACCGTAACCTGTACAGTAACCGCACATGTAAATACTGACGGAAAGCTCTTTGGTGCACCTTTCAGATAATGACAGCGAAAATTAGAAACAAACTGGGTCAAAGCCACGAAATAAAGAAATCTAAGGAAAATTTGTAGGAGAGCACACAAAAATTTCAGAGGCCGTTTTCTCAAAATGGCCGTCATACAACTTAATGACTTTAAACATACATAACTTCTACATTATTTTTAGTACAAGCTTTATTCAAGTACCAAAATAATCAGCAGAATGTACACTTTCCAGTGATATGTATATCTCAAAATACCCAAAATGCTAGTTAAGACTGATTTCGTGGTGGGAGGTCACATATGACCAGTGTCTGTCTTTTAGTAACGTCTGCTGCGTCTGTGGCAGTCTGGGAAAAAAGCATCGAGAAGGGAAGTGATAGTGGATGTTGGCTGACACCCAGAATTACAGTGTTGGGTGTGAGCGACAGGTACAACCATAGGTGTTGTCCCCAGACACACGACAGAGGTTGGTGGTGGTGGTCGGTAGAAATAGGCTGATGGAGAAGAGGCATCTAACATCTTATGAGACAGATCCTTTCTGGATATCGTGGTAACCTTTTCTACAATACTCTCACACTAACGGGTGCGATAGCCAAGTGATTATGACGTCAGATTTCCAGTCGAAAAGTCTCGTGTTCGATCCTGCCTCCCACAATCAAACTTGATTATTCTGGCGCCTATAGCTGGGGGGTTTGCAGCAGATGAATCTGGAGCAGTGGACATGTCTTAAGAGTTCAGTTCAGTTCAGTTTTAATCATGATGATGGTGAGGTGGGGGGAATGAGGGTGGTGGGGTGAGGAGGTAGGAGGGGGCAGGGGGGTCAAGAGGGCAAGAGGGGTGGGGTGGGTGAAAAGGGCAGCAAGGTGGGTGGGGCAGGGGCTTTGAGTGGAAGTGGGGGGAGGGAAGGGGGGTTGGTCTAGTCTGGGATTTTGGAGGCCCTTGACACGAATGTGTCAAGTGTTGTGGCCTCAACCGTTCCTTGTTGGAGACTGTTCCAGTTCTTGATAGTTCTTGGCAGAAATGAAGCAGCTCTATACTGGGTCCTTGATGTGATCAAGTGGAACTGTCTGTCATGGCCACGTACGTCGCTTACGGTCAGGTAGAGGGACTAGTTTTGCTTGTAGGCTGGGACAGTGAACAAGGCCTTGGTGCACTTTGAACAGCATACAGAGTCTTGCTACTTGCCGTCGTTTCTCCAATGAGGGCCAGCCCAGTGTGACCAGCATGCTGCTAACACTAGAAGTGTTCCTATATCTGTTGAGGACGAAGCGTGCAGCTCGTCTTTGAACCTCTTCTATTTTAGTTATGTTTTTCTCTCTATGGGGGTCCCAGACGGAAGATGCGTACTCCAGATAGGGCCGAACTAGCGCTTTGTAGGCTCGTTCCTTGGTGGTAAAAAAAAAAAAAAAAATTTATTCCCCTTTATCTGTGCATACCTGTTAGT
>CM060314.1:16253586-16258586 GCA_030674185.1 Monoplex corrugatus | reverse complement strand
ATTTAAAGGAAAATCCCTCCCTGTAAACAAGTGGTGTAAGAAGTAGGTCACTTCAGAGGACAGCACCGGCAGACTGTGAGATCAATCAATTGATCTGTGTGGACAGACTCTGCATCCCCTTCTCCGTCTGTAGGGCTTCAGTCAGTCTCACAGCTCCCTTCGACCCCTCCCCCCCCACACACACACACGCACTCTTCACAGTTTTAAAGTCGGTGGGTGTTTCATATCAAAGGGTGCTCAACGAACACGTGAACTGCACGTTCAAACTGACGCCTTCGTCAGCCTGTTCTGCGAAAAGGTGAAAACATGTTGCAGCGATGTTGTGGTTATCATAAAATAAAGCGACGGGAGATGTTGATGATAAACAAATCCGCTGAAAACCGAAGTTCACGATTGCTGGCAGAAACAAACAAACAAACAAACAAACAAAAAACTATGGCCAAATGTGGCCTAACAATGTAGATGGCGAGTAAAAGAAGAAAGAAAGAAATAACTAAAAGAAAGGAAAAGAAAATAACAAGGAAGGAAAGAAGGAAGGAAGGAAGGGAGGAAGGAAGGAAAGAGAGAAAGAAGAAAAGAAGAAGAATATAGAAGAAAGGAAGGAAGGAAGGAGGGAGGGAGAGATGGGAGGAAGGAAGGAGGGATGAATGGAAGGAAGAAAGGGAGGAACGAAATGAAGAAGAAGAAGAAGAAGAGAAGAAGAAGAAGAAGAAGAAGAAGAAGAAGAAGAAGAAGAAGAAGAAGAAGAGCAAGAACAAGAAGAAGAGGAAGAAGAACAAGAAGAAGAAGAAAAGCGAGAACAAGAAGAAGAAGAAGACACCACTTCTAACGCCATCCGCCTTCATCTATCAGTAATTAATGATATCTAGTTTACCATTTCCTTCGCACGCATCTTACCCTACTCGTTACAACTTCTTACCTACTTTTAAATTAACCTGACCTCGTTAGACCTGATTGTTATCCACTGATTTCATTGTATCCACAGGCGTCCGCTATATCTGCTTGTCAGAGCACTGGTAAGAGTGTTTTCATTAAACTTACTTGCTAAAACACTTTGCATTCATCTCATTATAACACTTGTACAGCTTCTTCCGTTGCCCTACTTCTGATGGCTTTCGTTCTGACCTACTGTGAACATCACCGTCAGTCTATTCCGAGTTGAAGCCTTTCTTTTTCAATCATTTGGAGAGAAAAAAAAAATGAGAAGAAACCCTTTTGCTTTCAAAGCGAAAAAACATCAGTGTGGAAGGTGATGGATGTGGCAGAATAGAGTTGCAACGTATGTCAAGCCATACAAAGTGCTTATCTTTGAATCTGTGGGTGCATTTTTCATCAATGCGAGCTAGACTGGAAAGACAAGGCTTTTCCTCTTTTTTTTTTTTTCATATTGTCCTTTTATAGCCTGTGTGTCTTTGTTGTCAATGATAACGTTTTTTTTTTTTTTTTCCAAAGGTATTACTTGTAGTCAATAACAGATGTTTACATGACTGCCACTCAGACATCTGACTTCTGTGTGTCAAAAGCATGTGGCGGAAAGCGTCTGGCTAAACAGTCAGTTTGTATATGTTTTATATTCACTGAAAATGAAAACTTGCTGGCACGATGTCAAGATATCATTGTGGTTTGTGTTTACTGATTGTTGTTCATTTATGCCTATATATATATCTATCTGACTAACTATCTATCTATCTATCTATCTATCTATCTATCTGTCTGTCTATCTGTCTATCTGTCTATCTATCTATCTATCTATCTATCTATTCTCTATCTATCTATCTATCTATCTATCTATCTGTCTGTTTGTCTGTCTGTCTGTCTGTCTATCTATCTATCTATCTATCTATCTGTCTATCTTTCTCTCTGTATATATATTATATATATATATGTGTATCATTCACTCTTTCATTCATTCATTCGTTCATACATTTATTAATTTAAGTTTTTATGCATTTATTTCTTACATTTAAGTATAGTTCACTGCAATTATTTATTTGTTAAAATGATTGTTGGTTTATTTGTTTGAAATACTCATATCCTGTTTATTAAATAATCAGTTTCATTCTTGAATCAGCAACACACACAAAACACACACACACACACACACACACACACAACACACACACACACACACACACCGCACACACGCACGCACGCACGCACACACACACACACACACATACATACACACACACCACACACACACACACACACACACACACACCACACACACACACACACACACTCACATACACAGAGACACGCATACATGATTCATTTTTATTGACATATCATATTGTTCAGCGAGAATTAATTTTCGTTTTTTGAATTTCAAGAGAGCAAACCATAATTATGTCGGTCATCTTGCATGACTGCAATGCAGAAATTCCATCTCTCCTCAATTTGTTTTCATTCCTCCTCATAATTCGCGCCGAATTTGCATCATGGAATCTTTGCAGACTTATACATGCTACAAAACAAGACAAAACAATCCCTCAGCTTGTCGTCAATCTACGTACCATTTTCCAAAGATAATGGGGAAAAAGAAGTGGGCTGGGAGATAGGGACACAGCTGTCTGGCGCCACACGACAAGATGGAATAATGACAGGCAGTTTGTGAGGAGTGAGCACCCAGGGACGAAGGCAGAGAGTGGTAACAGATCTGACTGACATTTCCCTCACACGTACAGCAAGCAGTCTTGGTGTGGATGACCGCCAGCCCAACAGTCAGAAGGCTTTTAGGTATCTTTTATCTTCGTGAGATGCGATGTAGTTCCGATGATCCCTTCACTGTTGCTACTTTCTCCTGTTGCGTGGTGGAAGAGAGAGAGAGAGAGAGAGAGAGAGAGAGAGAGAGAGAGAGAGGAGAGAGAAGAAGAGACAGAGACAGACAGAGACGAGAAGACAGAGAGCAGACAGACAGAGAGACAGACAGCAGACAGAGACAGACAGACAGACAGACAGAGACAGACAGGACAGACAGATAGAGAGAGAGACAAACAGACAGACAGACAGAAGAGGACAGACAGACAGAGAGAGAGAGAGAGAGAGAGGAGAGAGAGAAAGAGGAGAGAGAGAGAGGAGAGAGAGAGAGAGAGAGAGAGAGAGAGAGAGAGAGAGAGAGAGAGAGAGAGAGAGAGAGAGAGAGAGAGAGAGAGAGAGAGAACACGCGACACTGAGCCGTTGCACAGTCCCTCTGACCGTAGTTTCTACGTCTATTCTCAGGGGAGAAGGTGTACATCAAGGGTTTTCTCTAATCCTTGGTCTTTTATTCTTTCAGGGTTTACATTGGTATTTTCTTGTCTTCCTTCCTTGTGTGCCACAGTAGTCTTCCAACCGTTCTAATGTGTATGTCTACATGGGAATTTGATTATGGACGTGCAACAAAGTATACGTTTTTTTTTTTTTTTTTAAAGCGGTTGAAGTATGAATACTTGCGTGAACTATTTACATAACAACTTCATTACATGTTTGTATATCTCTTTGTGTTTATCATCTATTATGGTGTGATCATTGTTCTGTCGCTACGTTATGCTATTATATCATTCTGCATTGCGTTTTCCTTCCACCGTTATTCAGTTATTTCTCCTATTACCTTAAGGTTACATGTCAGAAAGAAAACGCGCACATACGCATTCACATACACATACACACACACACACACACACACGCGCGCGCGCGCGCGCGCGCACACACACACACACACACATATGCAGAGAGAGAGAGAGAAAGAGAGAGATAGACAGACAGACAGACAGAGGAGAGAGAGAAAAGAGAGAGAAAGAGAGAGAGAGACTGAGGAGAGAGACAGAGAGAGACTGAGAGAGAGAGACAGACACAGAGAGAGAGAGACTGAGAGAGACAGACAGACAGACAGAGACAGACAGACTGAGAGAGAGACGAGACAGGACAGAGAGAGAGAGAGAGACAGACAGACAGAGAGAGACAGACAGACAGAGAGAGACAGACAGGAGAGAGAGAGACAGAGAGACAGAGAGGAGAAGGAGAGAGGAGAGAGAGAGAGAGAGAGGAGGAGAGAGGATGAGAGGGGAGAGAGGAGAGAGATCGGCGATCCTTGATGTTTCTTCCTAGTAAGTCCATCTCCTTCCGTTGTCTTTGTTTTTATTCCTCCCCTATGGCTGATGGTGATATTAGCTGTCTCTATTTGCATAATCCGCTTGATGCCAGACAGAGCTGGGTGGGGAGAACCATGTAGATCCGGGAAGCATGTCTGATTTATCACCCCTCGCCGCCTGGAGCACTGTCCAGTCCAGAGAGGATTACCATTCATTCCCTCCCAGTTGGGACTACTACTGGAGAAACCAGACACAAAGGCAGAGTCTACTTCCACTTCCAGACAAACTGATGGGATCCACGAACGTTTCGTAGAGAGGTCCCCGCTTTGATTTCAATAGATTAAAACATGAAGGGAAAAATGGCCGGCCTACTAGGCTAGCTATTGTGCTGAACAGCACAGTTTTATGGCTGTACTGTCCAGGATTTTTTTTTTTCAGGAAAAAAAGTACATTCAAAAAGATGGTTTGTGGCTGTGTGGCAAATTAAAAGGGGTGGTTTAATTTAAAAGCAACATCATTTTAAACAAACATTATTTTTTTGTTATGTCATGAGGGGATGGATTTCCTTCATAGCTAAGATGCTAATCGTTCTTTGATTTATCATCTCTTCGCTCTTAATGGTATCTCAGCTGTTTTATCTGTTGGCATTACCGGGTTCGGTGTTGGCGACTGCACATTTTGACACTACCGTCTCCCTTCAGGCCGCTCTGTCGTGACTTTTGTTCACAATTTCTTGAATATTTAGTCGAGTGATGTTGGATATGTTTTTCATGTATGAGATTGGGGATCTGCCTTTCTTCCTGTTCGTCACTGTTTTTCCTTTTGGGGATCTGCCTTTCTTCTTGTTCATCACTGTTTTTTCCTTTTGGGGATCTGCCTTTCTTCTTGTTCATCACTGTTTTTTTTCCTTTTGGGGATCTGCCTTTC
>CM060314.1:16223586-16233586 GCA_030674185.1 Monoplex corrugatus | reverse complement strand
TTGTTGATGGCCTATACCTCAAGAAGGGTGAAACGCTTAAGTAAATAAGAAAATATACATTGGGATAAGAAAACCAAATAAGTCAACAAAGGAAGGAACGAGCAAGGATCCAACCAAACAACCAAACCAGCCAAAGAATACACACACAAAAAGAAAAACAAAGATACAATCAAATATAGACTGCACTGCCTACGTGTTTGTTCGTGATTGTCCATTATTTTTGTCTAATTGTGAGGCATAGGCTGAAGGATGATCCAGAGTAATTGGAAACAATCTACCCTGTCCTAATCCCCGTCTTATAGGGGAGTGTAAACCAGCCCCCTTTCACACACATACACACACACACACACACACACACACACACACACATCACACACACACACACACACACACACACACACACACACACACACACACACACACACACACACACACACACACACACACACCACCTGGACAGTCCGTGAACTCGTCTTTGGTGCAGTTAGAAAAAGAAAGGCTTATGACAATAGAACACGGCCGTTTGCCAATACATAGGTCAAAATGGGCTGATGATGGTCATTCTGTATAGAATGAATACAGAAAAACGATGACACAACCTGTACCATGAGGATAGACCTGACCATCGTGTTTCTCCACGTACAACAGTACACACATTTTTTTTTTCTTTTTAGGACTACCAACTCTCAGAAAGCTTAATCCTTTGACACGCGCAACCCTGTCCACCAGCATCCTGCATTGTCAACCATGCTAGCACAGCAGAAACTTAACCCTATGTTTCCCTTACCCTATCCACTAGCTTTCTGCAAAAGGTGAGGAATCAAAAGGTTATTTTTTTTGCAGCTGGTGTACAGGGTATGGGAGTCAATGTGTTTAGGCTCTGGCTGTCATTACTCTTAGTTGTACGAGCTCCTTTCCCTCTGGTTATTGAAGATAGAAGCATCATGGCATTGAATCGTTGTACTGGTCCCGTGACTGCCGTTCTCTTGTCCTGATCAAGGTGTCACTTAAACCCTTGGTCTCTCCGTCCAAACTGTTTATATTGACCTTTCTACTCATGCAGTATTTCTTTCTCACAGAAAACGGTTACACAGTTCTCTTTGTGTGTCTGTTTCCGTTTTTGTTTCTGATGTTGTTGTTTTGTTGTTCTCTTGGATCATATTGGTGTGTGTGTGTGCATCTGCGTGTACAAAGGAGTGAGTGAGTGAGAGAGAGAGAGAGAGAGAGAGAGAGAGAGAGAGAGCGACAGAGAGAGAGAGACAGACAGACAGACAGACAGATAGACAGAGTGACAGACAGACAGACAGAGACAGCAAGATGAACAGAGCGAGACATAGAATGTAAGTGCATGCCTTTTTTATCCTTTTTTTATTTTCCTTTCTTTAGTTAATTTGTTTCCATGTTTCTATGTATCAAAACTGGTATACCCTGCATTTTGTCTCGAATCAAATACCATTCAGTAGGTCTGCATTATCTTCGTGATGGATATTAGCATGGCTCAAAATATTTCAGTGACCCTCAATATTTTCTTCCTGGAGATCCCATCTCTCCATCCACACCCCCTCCATTCCTTTTTATCATACATTCCCTATGACTGTCAGCCAGTGTTAGCTATTTGTAACTGCATACTTCGTTTGGCATAAGACACAGCAGTATAGAGACGACTATGTACAAAAAAATAAATTGGAAGGTTTCTCTTTGTGTTTAACCAATGTCTCTTCTAAAACATCTTTCAGTTCAGATGGGATTATGACCCATTTCTTCCCAGCGTGGAGTAGTGCTCTTGAAATAAGTCATAAAACTGGGATCTACTTCTAGTTCTGGACAATGGATTGGGATACCGCAGATGACTTTGGAATGTGGAGTTGAATTTTAGTTCTGTCAATAAACATGAGGATCACACAGACACACTTTGATACCAGCATTGTGCTGAACAAGAAACACCACTCTGATGACTGGGACATTCTTGACGGGAACTAGGGGTAGTGGTGGTGGAAGATTGGTTTCATTACAGGAATACTCAAAATGGAGAGGGGTGGTACATTAAGAGGGGTGGTTTTGGCTTTAACACGAAGACAGATTGGACGAGGTGGAAAAGGGTCGAATCGTGAGAGGTGATGCTGCCTCGAGACTTCAATGCTGTGGAGGATGTGGGGTACTTCATTGGGGAGGTAGTTGTTGATAGAAAGTTAGAGGGGCTGATGGTGGTTCGCATCAAACGCCCTTCACAACTTAACGCATTGTCAGGCTGGGAGTTGTTGGACGCTGGTGAACAGGGGTGGGATTTTTGTGTGTGTGTGTGTGTGTGTGTGTGTGTGTGTGTGTGTGTGTGTGTGTGTGTGTGTGTGTGTGTGTGTGTGTGTGTGTGTGTGTGTGTTGTTGTGATTGTAGTCTTTCCTGTAGTTGATTTAACGTCTTGTTGACTTGGTGTAGTGTGTGTGTGTGTGTGTGTGTGTGTGTGTGTGTGTGTGTGTGTGTGTGTGTGTGTGTGTGTGTGTGTGTGTGTGTGTGTTTTGTGTGTGTGTGTGTGTGTGTGCGTTCGTTGCTTGATTTAACGTCTTTTCACTATAAGCGTGTAAGTGTGTGTGTGTGTGTGTGTTGTGAGTGAGGTCGTGTGTGCTGTGATGCGCTGTTGTCGCTGTGGGTTTGTGCAGTATCTCGTGCTTGTTTTTAACTGCCTTTTCCTCAATATAGTTGGTAGCCTTCGTGTGGTCATGGATGTTGTCTGTGTCGGGTGTGTGTGTGTGTGTGTGTGTGTGTGTGTGTGTGTGTGTGTGTGTGTGTGTGTGTGTGTGTTCGTTCGTTGCTTGATTTAACGTCTTTTCACTATAAGTGTGTAAGTGTGTGTGTGGTGTGTGTGTGTGTGTGTGTGTGTGTGTGTGTGTGTGTGTGTGGTGTGTTGGTGTGTGTGTGTGTGTGTGTGTGTGTGTGTTCGTTCGTTGCTTGATTTAACGTCTTTTCACTATAAGTGTGTAAATGTGTGTGTGGTGTGTGTGTGTGTGTGTGTGTGTGTGTGTGTGTGTGTGTGTGTGTGTGTTCTTTCGTTGCTTGATTTAACGTCTTTTCACTATAAGTGTGTAAGTGTGTGTGTGTGTGTGTATTGTGTGTGTGTGTGTGTGTTGTGTGTGTGTGTGTGTGAGAGAGAGATCAGTTTTCAGCACTATGACTGACGCGTTGTCCCCTGTGGGTTTGTGCAGTATCTCATCACTGACTAACTGCCGTGCTTCCCTCAGAGATCAGTTGGAGCCCCCCCCCCCCTCCCCCACTCGGGGGTCATAAAGAGCAAACTGTATTCTGTGTCGGGTAGGGAGTCGTTACGAGGGAATACTGTATTGATGGTGGGTCAGGCTCTGTGATGGAAAGCTCAAAGAAGGACAGAGTGACTTTGTTATCATAGAGGTTCGATTTGAATGCAGTCTTGCTTGACAGCCTCTTTAGTCAGAACAAGTTTGTCGTCTTTTTAGCAGAGTAGGTCATGCGATATCATCCTTTTGATAGAGTCACCCCTTGCCTAGAGAGAGAGAGAGAGAGAGAGAGAGAGAGAGAGAGAGAGAGAGAGAGAGAGAGAGCGGGGTAGGGGGTGGGAGAAGACAGAGAAAGAGAGAGATAGAGGATGGAGGAGACAGAGAAAGAGAGGAAGCGAGAGAGAAAGAGAGAGAGTGGGGAGGAGACTGAAAAAGAGAGAGAGGGGGGGACAGAGAAAGAGAGAGAGAGAGAGAGAGAGGGAAGAGACAGAGAAAGAAGAGAGAGAGAGAGAGAGAGAGAGAGAGAGAGGCAACATTGCTTTAGTGTGTTAGTGTTGAATATTTAGTATTACCCATAAGATTTCAGTGACCCTCGATATTTTCTTCCTGAAGTCCCATCTTCCTTGGTTTTCTTTGTGTTCATGTATCCTCAGTGGCACTGGCCTATATTTGCTATTTCCGTTTGCATATTTCACACACCCGCACAATAGTGCAGAGTAAGGACAACCATGCAAGAGAAAAAGAAAGGCTTGTCATTAAGCGTTATGTGCGACCCCTCTGAAACACACTTCAGTGCAGACAGGATTATGATCCAGTGCTTCCCAGCGGAGACTAATGCTCATGGAATAAATCACAAAACGGGGATTTTCCTTCTACTTCTGGACAGTGGACTGGAATACCACACATGAGAGAGAGAGATCGGGTGGAGAGAGGGAGGGAAAGAGAGAGAGACAAAGAGACAGAGAGAGAGAGATAAAGAGACAAGAGAGAGAGATAAAGAGACACACAGAGAGAGACAAAGAGAAGAGAGAGAGAATAAAGAGAGAGAGAGAGAAACAGAAAGGAGAGAGAGAGAGAGGTCATGCGATATCATCCTTTGATAGAGTCACCCCTTGCCTGGAGAGAGAGAGAGCGGGGGTGGACAGTGGACTGAAATACCACACATGACTTAAGAAAGCGGCGTTCAGTTTCATTCCTTTCAATAAACTTGAGACTCAGAGACAGTTAATACCAGTATTGTGCTGAATAACAAACATTATTCTGGTGGGGGGGGGGGGGGGGAATTCAGGGATGGTTAATTCCAGGAATGCTAAAAAGGGAGAGGAATGGCACATTGAGAGAGTCGTTTTACTTTAAGGCTAAACAAATTCGGAGTAGGTGGAAAGTGTCGAATTGTCAGAGATGGTGCTGCCTCGAGACTTCTATACCGTGGAGGAAGGTGGAGCCATGCTGGGGAGGTAGTTGTTTATAGAAAGTTAAGGGGGGGGGGGGGGTAGTAGTGGTTCACAGCTAACGCCCTTCACAACTGAAAGCAGTGCCAGGCTGAGCTCAACAGGGGATGATGTGGGAGATCAGTTTTCAGCACCGTGACTGACGTGTTGTTCCCTGTGGGTTTCTACAGTATTACACCACCACTCCACCACTGTCGTGGTTTGCTTTGAGACGGTCAGAGCCACAGTGTGGGGTCACAAAGAGCGAGCTGTATTCTTTGTTGGGTAGGGAGTGGTGAGGGTGATAGGGTGATGGAGAATTATATTGATGGTGGGTCAGGTCCCGTGATGGAAGGTTCAAAAGGGGGCAGACTGGCTTTTATTAGGAAAAGGGTTCCTTTTCTATTGAGCCGTCCTTGACGGAGTTTTTAATATGAGCAAGTGCGTTTTCTTTAAGGGTAGTGGCACAAGCTATGCGATGCTTTTATGGAGCTACCCCTTTTGATTAAAGAAAGAGAGAAAGAAAGAGACACACAGACAGACAGACAGACAGAGAGGGAGAGAGAGAAGGAGAGGGGGAGAGAGGAGAGAGAGAGAGAGACAGAGAGAGAGAGACTGAGAGAGAGAGAGATAGACAAAGACAGAGAGAGAGAGAAAGAGGGATGGAAATAAATGTGTAAACAGAGACAGACAGAGACAGACAGCAACAGAGAACAAGACAGCAACAGAGACATAGAGCATGAAACAACATTAAAAAAAAAAAAAAAAAGATCTTATGTTCGTTCGGAAAAAAAAAAAAATTCACAGACAGAATAGTTGCCACGTGACATTCTTTCTTTGAACTCGACCAGCTGCCTGAGGTGTGATGGATTGGGCAGCTAACCAGCCGCCACTACCGACGCACGTCTTCGTTTCCCTCCGTTCCCCACGCCTTAGCCTACTGATTATCTTTAGGTTTTCGTTCTGTTATTTTCAACCCTTTTCTTTCTCAGGCCTGCCGCATGACCGATGGAGAATGAAGAATTTTTTCTTTGTAAGCTTGCCATGTCATCGCCATTTTACTTCATGAGTGACAGAGCAGGTCATCTGGTTGTGTCTCAACTGGCGTTTTCACTTCATAAGCCAATTTCAAGTCCATAGTTACCGACACTGATAATTATGTTCTTCACTTCTCTTCGTGCTACTGTGAGTCCCCAGTATAGGGCCAAGTCATTGTTTCCATACACCATGGTTTCACATGTCTTCGTGTCCACTTGCCTCACGTCACCAAAATCCAATTTGAATGACCATAACACACACCGAGTCACATAACTCTACTGATAATTAGGTATTATAACCCAATCGTAGCCACCATGCCAAATCTGTGGTAGAGATTAGCTTTACTTTCTTTGTATGAGTGCCACAAGCACATTGGGGGATCATAATCTACGTGGGGTCCTTTGGCCCAATGACTCATGTTGGGCTATCACGCCTCGTTTGGACTATGAATGAGATTGGCCGTTGAAATACCACGTGGTGTTTGGACACAATGGCACGTGGTACAATAGCACGTAGACACACTGGTACGTGGATATAATGGCACGTGGATACAATAGCACGTGGACACAATGGCACGTGAATACAATGGCACGTGGATACAATAGCACGTGGATACAATGTCACATGGACACAATGACACATGGACACAATGGATTGTGGTCACAATGGCACGTGGATACAATGGCACGTGGACACACTGGTACGTGGATACAATGGCACGTGAACACAATGGCACGTGGACACAATGGCACGTGGACACACTGGTACGTGGACACACTGGTACGTGGATACAATGGCACGTGAATACAATGGCACGTGGACACAATGGCACGTGGACACACTAGTACGTGGATATAATGGCACGTGAATACAATGACACGTCAATACAATGGCACGTGGACACACTGGTACGTGGACACCTGGTACGTGGATACAATGGCACGTGGACACACTGGTACGTGGATACAATGGCACGTGAATACAATGGCCGTGGACACAATGGCACATGGACACACTGGTACGTGGACACACTGGTACGTGGATACAATGTCACGTGAATACAATGGCACGTGGACACAATGGCACGTGGACACAATGGTACGTGGACACACTGGTACGTGGACACACTGGTACGTGGACAACATGATACTGGACGTGGACACAATGGCACGTGGACACAATGGCACGTGGACACAATGGTACGTGGACACAATGGCATGTGGAACAATGACACGTGGACACAATGGCACGTGGACACATCATATGACACTGTCAATGTACGTGCCCCAATGACACGTGGACACATGACACGTGACAAATGACTTTACTATGCCATAACGTCAAAGGTTTTGTTACTGATCAGTGTCAAATGGCGAGCTGTGTAATAGTTATGGTAATACCGTTCATTCCTTCACATATCGTACACCCAAGTGTATGTAAAAGTGTTTTATCAAAGTAAACACGTGTTTTTTATTACCCACGATCCTCATCCACAACCACACACAACACACACACACACACACACACACACACACACACACACACACACACACACACACACACACACACACACACACACACACACACACACACACACACACACACATACACACACATTTTAGGAGAAAGAAAAAGAAAAGGAAAGAGAGAGAAAGAAACAAAGACACAGACACAGAGAGCAAGAGAGAGAGACAGACAGACAGACAGACAGACAGACAGAGACAGAGACAGAAACAGAGACAGACAGGCAGACAGGCAGACAGGCAGACAGGCATACAGACAGACAGACTGACTGACTGACTGACTGACAGACCGACAGAGAAAGCAGAGAGAGAGAGAGATAGAGAGAGAGACAGAGACAGAGAGACAGTGAGACAGAGACAGACAGAGACAGACAGAAGAGACGAGAGAAAGACAGAGTCAGAGAGACAGAAAGACAGAGACAAAGACAGAGAGATGCAAACTAATCGACGCGCTTCTTACGAGAATAATTGTTCTGAGATACGTTGGAAAACCATTGCTCAATGCTGTCTTGGAAATCGATCCATGAACGCTGACTGGGAAGGGGTATTCAATAGGTTTATTGTTGGTGATTCATTTGTCTGCCTTTAGTTACGCGTAAGCCTATTGTTTGAGGCATAGAAAAACAAACTGGTGGTGATTTTTTTTTCCTGCAGGCCATTGTCATACATTCTATACAGCAAGACAACTAGGCACTGCATATAGAAAACCCACGTTAGAGATTGTGCAACGAGTTGTTCAGGTACAGAGTAAGATGATGAAGAGAAATGCACAGGACTAATCGCCATGATTTAGTGGTTAGTGCAAACACGATTGCAAACTTGAAATGTACAGGTTCAAATCCATTTCAAATTTACTGTAGGACATTTTGGATCCAAATGCATCTACATGTACCCACATTTTGATTATCTATCAGTTTATCGGGAAGACTAGGTCCACAAAGTCGAGTTTCATTCACTTCACGGATGCGTCGTTGAGGGTGCGGCACAAATCTCCTGACCAGCACCGCAGGTGACTATAACTCTCAGGCCTGGTTGACGCCAGGATATATCGTGAAAGTGAACGTAGAGTGCAGCCTTATCATTCAGTCTTAGTCCAGAATGGAACGGCAAGCCGTCAGTATGCAGATCATCCCCATCATAAGATTCATCACACCACTGTGAAAAAAATGTACCAGATTCTGAGGCTATTAATGTGACGTAGACAATGGGAAAGAAAACACACAACACACACACACACACACACACACACACACACACACACACACACACACACACACACACACACACACACACACACACACACACACACACATACACACACACACACACACACACACACAAACAAAGAAACAAACAAACAAACAAGAAATGGACTGTGTTGCAGGCTGGGATTAATGTGCAGGCTAAAGACTTATGCCAAGATCATTTTGGATCTTCTCCATCACATAGCACTTATGACGTTAGTGTATATGGAATTCATTCCGAGCAGGGAGACATCATCTTGAGAAACTGAAACAGAAAAATGAAACTGGACGCACGCGCGCGCGCACACACACACGCACACACACACACACACACACACCATGCACGCACGCACGCACGCACACACACACACACACACACACACACACACACACACACACACACGCACACACACACACACACACACACACTCACAAAACTAGCCAAGACACAAAATATGATGAAACAACATTGCCGGCAGAGGGAGCGAGAGAAGACAGAGGAGAGGAGGCTGCAGCAGTTTCCTACATGATGTTTTTTCCCCCTTTTGTCGCAGTGATCCCTCGTGTATCTAAGAGTCACCCTTTCAAATGCAGACATTATTTTTTGGTGTGGTTTATTTGTTTGTTGCTTGAAGCCCCATTGCGACATCGATTACTTTTGCATTTATTCGTTTGTGTCTTTCTCTCTTTGTATGTATGTTCGCATGCTTGCTGACTCACGAAAGCCAGAGTACACAGAAGCAAATGGAATGTTGACAGTGCGGTCGGCTGTGATGCAGGGAGCTGTTAGCATATGAAACAGATTGGAAACAGGCCTGGCATTGGAGGCAAAGATGGCTTTAATCGCCATGACAATAAAATTACAAACACATAAATAATAATAATGATAATAATAATAAACAATAATAATAATAATAATAATATATAAAAATAACAACAACGACAACAACAACAATAATAATAAATAAAAATAACAACAACGACAACAACAATAATAATAATAATAATAATAATAATAATAATAATAATAATAATAATAATAATAATAATAATAATAATAATAAAAATAATAATAATAATAATAATAATAATATTAATAATAATAATAATAATAATAATAATAATAATAATAATAATAATAATAATAATAATAATAATGATGATGATGATGATGATGATGATTGATGATAGATGATGATGATGATGATAATAATAATAATAGTAATGATGATAAGATAATAATATAATAATAATAATAATAATAATAAATAATAATATGATGATAATAATAATATAATAATAATAATAATAATAATAATAATAATAATAATAATAATAATAATAATAATAAAATAAAATAATAATGATAATGATGATAACAATAAAAATAATAATGATAATAATAATGATGGTAATAATAATAATAATAATAATAATAATAATAATAATAATAATAATAATAATAATAATAATAATGATAATAATAATATTAATAATAGTAATAATAATAATATTCATAA
>CM060314.1:16216086-16218586 GCA_030674185.1 Monoplex corrugatus | reverse complement strand
TCTCTCTTTCTCTCTCTCTGTCTCTCTCTGTCTCTCTGTCTCTGTCTCTGTTATATAAGTTGTACAATCTGCAACACCTGGGTGGCTAGGCTGTATTTACATAACTGCATTGGTGTTAATTATATTGTTTAAGGTTTGTTGAACATATGTTTGTGCGGCTGTTGTTTACATTGCTTTACGTGGATGACTGCATATATTATACTGATGTAGCCGCTATATACAGTTTTATGCTTGACTGTATATACAGTTTATGTATCTGTTACAAAATTCCAAGTAACTTACGGAGGCACACAATATCTCTGGCACAAACAGAACTATTCAGACATCATAATACACACTGGTACTGAATACGTCAACTCTCGAAGACGGTTATGGTTTTCTCTCTGTGTGCCGACGACTACAGACATCATTAGAATTCAACACCTTAGGCACGTGGGGCAAATTAAACAACCAAGTATCGATCCCCACATTGCACACACATTTACAACCAGCTAGTGACCCGCAAACCCAGCCCACGCTGCCATCGTTACGAGGGTAGTGCGTAGAGACTAACGGACCCTATGGTACTTACATCGGTATTTACAGGAAAACATAATTCTGGATGTCGTCGGTGACTATTTTTTTAGTACCATATCACGCAGAAATGTGACTTGCCAAGTGTAGAGTGTCTACTCATCAAATGCCAGCTTCGTTGCTGGGGATACTTTACTCACATGAAAAACAACAGTCTCCCAAAGATACTCGTGTAGGGGGACACCGCGGCTAGAAAACAACCGCTAAGGCGACACATGCATGCTTTGAAAGTCATTGTCTTCATCTCCTGGCACAACTTCACTGGCTCCCTGTATCAAAGCGCATACAGTACAAACTAGACACCATGTGCTACAAAAGCCTCAATAACGCAGACCCGGATTACCTGTCAAGCCTACTTGAGATCTATCTTCCCTCACGTACCCTCCGCTCTGCCTCCGATCCTCTGACTTTTCGTTTTCCACGAACTAAGCTCAATACCTACGGTCCACGAGCCTTCTCTGTTTCTGGTCCACTCTCTTGGAACAAACTTCATCTCTCAGTCCGTCAGCAACCTACTTTTGTCTCCAAGTCCGCTCTCAAAACTCACCTTTTCTCCTCTGCATGAAATCCTGACCTCACTCATCCCTTTCTGTAGCCTGTCTCCGCTCGGAGTGGAATCACATTGTAATATATATTTGTATATAATATGCTCTCTATAATTTTCCATTGCTTTTATTCTTTTTCCCCATTTATAGCCATGTGTGAGTGTGTGTGTACGTGTGTGTGCGCGCGTGCGTATGTGTATGTTCAGCGCTTAGATTTGATTTCTATCAAGATTTTGCGCTATATATATATTGTAATTATTATTATTGTTATTATTATTATTATCTGGGGCATGAACATCTCCAACTTGGACGACATTGCCTACAACAGAGCTGGCTGGTTTCAGCCATGCATGCAAAGCAGAATTACATTAGAACTGCTCAGAACAGTGCTACTCAACAGAAGTGGGATTGGCGGAGGTAAATACCAAGGGCGCAAGACTCTTTTTTGAGGAACTGCATGCACCATCAGGATCGGTTTTGTTTGCCACATGAAGACCCTGTACCAGAGCAGTGAAGACCAGCATGCCTACTCATCTGCCAAGAGGACAGCCCACCATCATTATGGCATTAAGACATGGGCATCCGTTTTATCGTGTTTCTCAGTTCCAGGTATTGCATGATAATAAGTGACCTCCCATCACGAAATCAGCTTTAACTAGCATTTTGGGTATTTTGAGATATACATATCACTGCAAAGTGTACATTCTGCTGATTATTTCGGTACTTGAATAAAGCTTGTACTCAAAAAAATGTAGAAGTTATGTATGTTTAAAGTCATTAAGTTGTATGGCGGTCATTTTGAGAAAACAGGCTCTAAAGTTTTTTGTGTGCTCTCCTACACATTTTCCTTAAATTTCTTTATTTGGTGGCTTTGATCCAGTTTGTTTCTAATTTTCGCTGTCATTATCTGAAAGGTTTTACCAAAGTGCTTTCCATCAGTATATTACATGTGCGGGTACTATACATGTTACAGTTCATAATAAGAGACAAAAATAGATACTTCTGGTAGGAATTTGCGTTCTTTCTGCTGCGATCAGTGCATTAAAATACCATTTTAAATTAATTAATAATATTTTTGCAAAAAAAAAAAAAAATTCTGTGGGGGATAGATTAAAGTCTACAGAAATCAATTTTGAGAAAAAGTCAAAACACCCCAGATAGACCCTCAGTCACCTTTTCAGCTCCTAGTGCTGTTCGACTGACTGCGAGTTAAGACTGATTTCGTGATGGGAGGTCACAATTTTATTAAACTTAAAACACGAAGATGGTGTTACAAGTCCCAGACAAGTGCTGCCGTTGGCTGTTGGCTTTAGGGAATCAAACCTGATGACTACAGTGAAAGTCCTAGTGACAATTCAGAAAGACGACAAATGTGGGATCCC
>CM060314.1:16203586-16211086 GCA_030674185.1 Monoplex corrugatus | reverse complement strand
ATGTCTGTCTGTATGTATGTCTGTCTGTCTGTCTTTCTCTGTCTCTCCCTCTCTCTCCGTCTCTCTCCCTTTATCTCTATCTCCCCCCCTTCTCTATGTCCTCTCGCTCTCTCTATTTCTGTCTGTCTGTCTTTCTGTCTATCTGTCTCTCTCTGTGTCTCTGTCTCTGTCTCTTCTCTCTCTCTCTCTCTCTCTCTCTCTCTCTCTCTCTCTCTCTCTCTCTTCCTCTCTCTGTGTAGCTCTTTAGGTGAGGCGAATCACCCCTTTAATTTCAAACCAATACTACGATTGCGACTGAAAAGATGGTACCGGGAGCAATTATCGTGACAACTAACATTTTCTCGACTTGACTTTCCCACTACATTGTTAGAGCTCGTTTGAGTTTATATGCTCATATGATAGACATGGTAAATGACTGTACGCTGTTTTGATGTTCCATATATACAATATTTTTTGTTTTATTCTTTTGTAATTCTTGCCTACACTTCAGTATTATGCACCATACTTGTCCATACACATTCGCACACTCCGTTTCTCTGTCTGTCTGTCTGTCTGTCTGTTTGTCTGCCTGCCTGTCTGTCTGTCTGTCTGTCTGTCTGCCTGTCTGTCTGTCTGTCTGTCTTACTCTCCCTCTCTCTCTCTCTCCTTTTCTTTATGTTACTATCTCTCCCACTCTGTCTGCCTCTCTTTCTTTCTCTCTCTCTCTGTCTCTCTCTCTATGCGTCTCTCCCTCTCTCTCCAAGTCTCTCTCCCCCTCTCTCTCCCTTACTCAGACTGTCTGTCTCTATGTCTTTCTCTCTGTCTCTCTGTCTCTCTGTCTCCGACTCACTGCCTCTGTCTCTCTGTCTCTCTATCTCTTTCTCTCTCTCTTTCTCTCGCTCGCTCGATCGCTCTCGATGTCTCTGACACACTCATTCTATCTGTAAAATGGACTGTCATGCAGAGGTCTGCCAAGAGAAACACTTATGATACTGATCAAAACCAGCCTGACCTCGCTTGACTCTTCCATCGCAGGGATTGATCCATCGTCACTACAATCCTTCCCTTTCTCTCTCACCCCCTCATCCCCCACCCCCTACCTCCCTAGGACTCCTGAACCCACACACTGTATCTTTTATGAGCCTCCAGGGGTCCCCACTCATCTCTAAGCAACGCACGACAGCCAGATAGTGCTGAGACACTGCAGAGGGCCAAGGGGGACAACACGTCAGCCATAGCGCTGACAAACTGATCTCCCTTCCCACTACCTCCCTCCCCTCCCCTGTACCATAACAATGCACACCAAAGCCTAGCCCACCATGGACTTGAGTTGTGAAAGACTGTTAGCTGTGACAAAGATCCATATGCCCCCACCACTCTGTAAATAAGCATTTTGACTCTGCTCGGTTTCCACATGTTTCATACTTATTCTGCTTACTTGTGCTTCAAATCGTCCTTCACACACACATATCGCTTTTTTGGATGAAACTGTTAAGCAGTGGTCTGTGTGCGAATGCATTGCTATTTGTGCTTAACGGTGAGCATGCACAGGCATAACTGTCAGATTAACACTTTTTTGTGATATTATGTATGTATATGTCTCTCTTTTTTTTTAATTGCATGATTTAAATTTATAATACAGGCTTTTACATTTATTGTACCCAGAATTTTAGTTGATTTTTACTGTGAATATTGAACATCAGTTTTGTGGACGCTCATTGTAACAAGATTTTTTAGTCTATTTCATTGTATGTATGAATATTTTTTGTCTATTCCATTGTATGTATGAATATAAATGTGACCTCCCACCGCGAAATCAGTCTTAACTCGCAGTCAGTCGAACAGCACTAGGAGCTGAAAAGGTGACTGAGGGTCTATCTGGGGTGTTTTGACTTTTTCTCAAAATTGATTTCTGTAGACTATAATCTATCCCCCACAGACATTTTTTTTCTTGAAAAAATATTATTAATCAATCTAAAATGGTATTTTAATACACTGATCGCAGCAGAAAGAACGCAATTTCCTACCAAAAGTACCTATTTTTGTCCCTTGTTATTAACCGTAACCTGTACAATACCCGCACATGTAACATACTGATGGAAAGCTCTTTGGTGCACCATTTAGATAATGACAGCGAAAATTAGAAACAAACTGGGTCAAAGCCACCAAATAAAGAAATTTAAGGAAAATGTGTAGGAGAGCATACAAAAACTTTAGAGGCCGTTTTCTCAAAATGGTCGTCATACAACTTAATGCCTTTAATCATACATAACTTCTAAAATTTGTTTGAGTACAAGCTTTATTCAAGTACCAAAATAATCAGCAGGATGTACTCTTTCCAGTGATATGTATATCTCAAAATACCCAAAATGCAAGTTAAGACTGATTTCGTGGTGGGAGGTCACAAATTTGAATATGAAAAGCTGTGTTCTTCTTTTATCTATGACAAGCAACAATAAACACCATCTTCCTCGCCTGTCTGCAATCATGTCCCTTGTGTGTTAACTTTAGAGTTGAATCAAACTCGTTGGGAAGACTGGAAGCACACGGACGAGTCTTTTTTTTTCCCCACTTCACGGATGCGTAGATGGGAGTGTTGTTCAAATTTCCTGACCAACACTGCAGGTGTCTGTATCTCTCGGGCCTGGTTGACGGCAGGATGTATCATGAAGTACAAGGTCTGTCACGCAGCAGACTTAATCCTGGATGGCACTTCGTATCATCATGATTATCATCCAGTTTATCGCGAAATCATCAGTCATGGTCTGCAGTAAAAAAACAACAACAATACAACAAACAACAACAACAAAAAACACTTGTCTCTTAATTCGCGACCCCTCCACCCTTTGAATACTGTCTTTGTCCTGAGATATAATCATTTCTTCATAGAAGATCCAGTCACCAGAGTGTGTGTGAGTTTGTCTCTTTGTATGTGTGTGTGTATGTGTGTGTGCGTGCGTGCGTGTGTTTTGTGTTTGTGGTGTGTGTGTGTGTTGTGTGTGTGTGTTGGTGTGTGTGTGTGTCGTGTGTGTTGGTGTGGGTGTGGTGTGTGTGTGTGTGTGTGCCGCCGTGAGTGAGTGTGCGTGTATGTGTGTTGTGTGTGTGTTGTGTGTGTGTGTGTGTGTGTGTGTGTGTGTGTGTGGTGTGTGTGTGTGTGTGCGCGCGTGCGTTTTCACAAACATAACGGTTGTCTTTGAGCCTGGCCATTCGGCCCTCACATGTACTCGCAGAAAACTTTAAGTGGAGCATTACCCTCCAGAACCATTTGTGATATCCTGGTGAAATGTCTGGCGGAAAAGAAAAGCAGATTCTGGCGTTGTGTCTGAATTCACAAGCCGTGCCCTGTAGATGGAAAGGGATGGTGGTAGGCCTAATCCGATCTGGCCTGGAAGGGGCTCCAGGGTGTGAGGGGTGACGAATGAGACAAGCCTCCTGGATCTGCGTGGCCCTCCCCTGCCCAGCTCTGTCTGGCACCAAGTGGATTATGCAAATACAGACAGCTAATAGCAGCCACCGGCCATAAGGGGAGGAATGAAAACGGACAAAATGAGGGGAAATGAAATTTCCGGAAAGACGACATCAGGGGTCACTGATCTCTAATGTACCTCCCTGAAACGTACCCCTACAATGATAGTACGTCCAAGAGAACGACATTAACTTCAAAGACGAAACCACCACCACCACCACCAAAAAAAACCACCACCACCAACAACAAAAAACAACAACAAAAAACAAAATAAACAAAACAAAAACAAACAAAAACAGAAACAAAACAAAAAAAACACACACATCATCTTGAATATAGAACATTTAACAATGGACATCACAGAGCAGGTGAATAATGTAAAAAATGGATCAATAAATGAACAGATAACTACATTTATGCATCACTAAATATTTTTTTAAAAAAAGAAATCATACAAACTTTATGTATCCAATTAAACACTAACACATTGTCGTACTGTTGCCTGTCAGTAACGACGCCTCTAGGGGGAAGGAGGGGGGGGGGGAACACACACATGAAGATATCGTTGACGACCATTGTCTGTGGAAGAAGAAATAAAACAGCAGCGAAGAAGTCGATGAAAATTCCGAAGACAAAGGCCAGGGGTGGAAGCAACACCTTGATGGACACATCCCCAGCTAATCAGAGACGTGGGAATGACAGACAGGGGACCAATACAACGACTCGGTAGCACAGATTTTTTTTCTCTTTCCACCGAGCAGAAAAAAATGGGAAGGAGCAATGAAGGGATCATTGGATCTACATCACGTCTCACGATAAGGACACCCGAAGTCTTTTGACCGTTGGACTGGCTATTCTCGACATCGGGTCTGCTTGCTGTGTATGGGGGGAATGGTTGGTCAGGTCCATTACCACTCTAATCACACAATGCAGGCAAAGCCGTCATCCCAGGGTACCCATTTCACACAAACTATCCTCTCTCTGTCTTGCCATACAGCGCCAATCGCACCATCCTTTCTTATATGGTTTCTTTGGAAAAAAGGATTCTAGGGATTTGGGGGTGGGCGTACAGGTGAACACAAGGGACATTGTTTTATGTCGTTCTGGGGCTTGCTTTGTATATCACAATCTGTCAACGAAAATATCTTTCACATCATGAATCACATAATTTCCTATGTACTACAGCCATTTAAAAAAAAGTTCGTTAATTGTTATAGACTGTTTTCGTCATTATTCAAACCAGCATTATTAGCAGTGGTAGTATTATCTTTACGCATTTAATAATTTACAATAGATGTATTTTAGCCCTATTCGGTATAAAAGCTAGTGAAATAATAAAAAATGTGCATTGCTTAGTTACCTTCTGTACCTGTTTCTGTTTATCTATGGTAAGAAGAAAGATAATTCTGTCTCTCTCTGTCTCTGTCTGTCTCTGTCTTTGTCTATATCTGTATGTATGTCTGTCGTTGTCTCTGTCTCTGTCTCTCTGTTTCTGTCTCTGTCTCTCTCTGTCTCTCTCTCTGTCTCTCTCTCTGTCTCTCTCTCTGTCTCTCTGGTCTCTCTCTCTCTCTCTCTCTCTCTCGTCTCTCTCTCTCTCTCACACTCCTCTCTCTCTCTCTCCACTCTTTCCCCCCATGTAAATGAGCGCATGCATATTCTAAAGTAAATAACACAACAAGTCAGCAGTCTAAAATCACATGGCTTCATAGCTTACACATTTTGGTCATTGTATCTCTTAAGTTACAAAGAATCAGACTTTCTAATGATCTCTAGTGTTCTTTATGATTCACACAGGTTGTCTCTTTGTTCATAAAGCAGAAAACGAAACAAAAATACCAAACTTTTAACAGTTTTAACATTAACGGTTAACATTTTGTGACGTCGTTTGAAGACAGTGATGTGCGGCCTACATTATAACCTATCTAACAAACTGTACACTATAAACAAGAAGAAGACGAAAGAGAGAGAGAACAGACAGACAGACAGACAGACAGACAGAAACAGAGAGAGACAGTGAGAGACAGTGAGAGAGAGACAGAGACAGAGAGACAGGCAGACAGACAGAGACAAAGAGACACAGAGAGAGATAGAGAACGCTAGAGAGAGAGAGAGAGAGAGAGAGAGAGAGAGACAGACAGACAGACAGAGAAGACAGAGAGAGACAGAGAGAGAGAGACAGAGAGACAGGCAGACAGACAGAGACAAAGAGACACAGAGAGAGACTAGAGAGACGAGAGAGAGAGAGAGAGAGAGCAGAGAAGACAGAGAGAGACAGAGAGAGAGAGAGAGAGAGAGAGAGAAGAGACGAGAAGAGAAGAAGAGACAAAAGAGAGAAGAGAGAAGAAGAGACGAGAGACAAAGACAGAGGAAAGACAGAAGACAGACAAATGGGCAGACATACAGACATACAGACAGAGAGTATGTCTGTGCATGCGCGTGTGCGTGTGTGTGCATGTGTGTGTATGTGTTTTGTGTGTGTGTTGTGTGTGTGTGTGTATGTGTGTGGGGGGGAGGGAGGGGTGTGGTGCGTGTGTGTGTGTGTGTGCGTGTGGTGTGTGTGTGTGTGTGTGTGTGTGTGTGTGTGTGTGTGTGTGTGTGTGTGTGTGTGTGTGTGTGTGTGTGTGTGTGAACAAGCTGAATGTTGTGTAGAATTGATATTTATTCAAAGTGCAGGTAATCATTCCTATAACGCAATGGTAGATTACTCAATAGAGTGTAATCCGCAGCCATATCTTTTGTACACGAGCATATAAACCCAAACTATATTACAGGATTCAAGTAGAGACAAGAGTAATTGTCACATTAAGCATCTTAGCTTCACCATTTGAGTCTTGATAATAGTACGCTGGAATTGGTTTTGCATTAAAAGAATTGATTTACCTCACAAAAAGTAGAGAGAAAAGTCTGCTCGCTTTCTGTGTGTGTGTGTGTGTGTGTGTGTGTGTGTGTGTGTGTGTGTGTTGTGTGTGTGTGTGTGTGTGTGTGTGTGTGTGTGTGTGTGTGTGTGTGTGGTGTGTATGTGCGTGCGTGTGTGCGTTCGTGAGTGCGAGCGTGTGTGTGGTGTGTGTGCGCGCGCGCGTGTGTGTGCATGTGCATCTGTGTGTGTGTGTGTGTGTGTGTGTGTGTGTGTGTGGTGTGTGTGTGTGTGTGTGTATACGTGCGCACGTGTGCGTGTGTTTGCTCGCATCAATGGTTAGGATTGTGTTCTCTAGGATTTTGATTTCCATAGGGAAAAGATTTCCATGTATGTTTACGTTAAATTATTTCCAACTGAACACACTTGCTTTCATTACATGTGTATTTCATACGTATACACAGTTAACAATGCCCGAGATGTCATCCGAAAAAAAAACCCAAACTCCCCCCCCCAAAAAAACAAACAAACAAACAAAACAACAACACTCTAACGAAGGAGCACCACAAGGTGTAAACTAAACGGAAAGAGAATGAATTTCTTCGTTTTGAGCAACCTTTCCCTTCTGTTTCGTATAGTGTCAAAAAAAAAAAAAAAGAAATTCCTTTATTATAGCTAGATATGTTTGCTCTTTTGTTTTGTTTTGTTTACTGCTTTGTGTATGTTTGCGTTGTTTTCCTAAATGTGTAACTGTTGTTTCAGTGGTACGTGCGTGTGACAATAAGCAATTTTACGCGCTGACATATGCAGTTTCGTGACTGGCAGTATGTACTTTCCTGTGGCTATTGTTCTACATAGTTTCATGAAACTAAGCTTCTATTTTAGTGGCAAGATAGTTGGCTCGTTGCACTGTTCGTTACATTAACCTCAAATGTTCTTCTTCTTCTCTCTCTCTCTCTCTCTTTTTTCTTTTTAAACGAATTGCTTTGAGACATACACACATGCAGAGATAAAAGTACAATAAAATGGGGTTAGTGGGGTAGGGGTGTTAGAACCACACGTTACAAGAATAGCTATGGTGATAAAAATAGTCTAGTAAACATTATCATCACTCTTTTACTCAAGACTGCCACAATCTTCTGGTGTCTGTCGCAGCATAGGAACAACACAAAAGCCACTGAGTTACCATAGTAGCAAGAAG
>CM060314.1:16191086-16201086 GCA_030674185.1 Monoplex corrugatus | reverse complement strand
CAGTGACCTAGAGTTGTGAATTGTGTTAGCTCTGGTATCGTGACCTTCCTCCTCATTTTCTACGGAGAACTACTTTCTCCAGACGGCTCCCACCCTACCCAACCCCCATCCTCCGATAGTGCCGTAGACAGTCATGTGACAGAGCCACGCCCACTTCATGATTCGATCTCAGTACCGTTTCCTCTTTAACATTTTTTTTTCTTCTTTTTTTTTTTATAAACTAACGCCACTCCTCTTAACTTGCCCTCACTTTTCATTCGTTTATTCCCGAAACGAAACCACTCCCTCGTGTATTGGACTCAAGTCACAGACAGTATCGTTCAGCAGATGACTGTCTTAGCAGACTGACTGACTGTTTGTTCTTCACAGTTATCGACAAGTATCAGAGTGAGTGACACTTACCCAACCCATTTGTGATCTCCTGATGCATTGTCTGGAAGTAGATGGAGAGACCATCTCTGTGTCTGATTTCACGAACAGTAGTCCAAGATGGGAAGGAACGGATGTAAAACCCTATAGATGCTCTTGAAGTTGCTTCCAGGGGATGAGTGATGGCACGAATAAAACAAGCCTCCTAGATCTACAAGTCTCATCTCCACCCATCTCTGTCTGTCAACCAGTGCATTATGCAAATACAGATAGGTAGTATCATTCAAAAGCCGAAGAGGAAGAACGAAAGGGAGTGAGAGAAAAACAGACGGAAATCATGTGGAAGGAGACAGAGGGCAATGGATCTCTTATGTGCTTGGCTCAAATACAACCCTAACTATCAGTGGGTCAGGAAGATTTTTGTTTGTGTTAGGAGGGTGGGTGGGGGTGGGGTGGGGGTGGGGTGGATGTAATGTTGACTGTATTAGTTGAAATACTATGATGCTTCTGTGGACATAACACCGTCGATCATTAAAAAAAAATGACAGACGAATGAAGAAATGAATACAAGAAGACATGAAAAAGAATGGAATAAGAAAATGAATAATAAACAAATAATGCAAAACAAAACAAACAAACAAACAAACAAACAAACAAACAAAACTCAAATGAATGAATCATAGAACACTCATTTTCACACATGATGATGTTCTCTACAACAATAACAACAACAACAACAACAACAACAACAACAACAACAATATTTTATTTATATAGCGCAAAATCTTGATAAAATCAAATCTCTAGCAGCACACACACACACACACACACACACACACACACACACACACACACACACACACACACACACACCACACACACACACACACACACACACAAACTCTCACACACACACATACATACATACATACATACATATATATATATATATATATGTACATATATATATATACACACACACACACACATATTATATATATATATATATATATATATATATATATATATATATACAACAGAGAGAGAGAGAGAGAAAGAGAGAGAAAGAGAGATACATGCACACATACATACGTACATACATACATACATACATACATACATACTTGTACATACATACATACATAATACATACATGCATAATATATATATATACATACATACATATATACACATATACATACATATACTCCTAATCATAATTTAAGGGCCACTTCTTCCTTCCTCTCTAATTTTAAGTTGAAATAATTGACAATGTTTAGAATTGATTCTATGTTTTATTTCATCATTTCCACACCTGTTTTGGAAAAAGAAATTAGCACAATGACCCATTAGTGAACAGCACATGCATTTAAAGGAACATCCCCCCCTTTTCAAAAAACAGAAAGTGTCAGATTTGGCCAATCTGTTTTCAATATCGCGTGTGTCCGCCCCGAGCCTGGATGCATGCTTCACAGCGCCGATGCATCGACCCCACAAGGGTACGGAGTGTGTCCTGAGGGATGGCCGCCCACTCGATCTGCAGGATGTCGACCAGCCTGGCCAGGGTGCCCGGTGGGGGGTGGTTGTCCCTGATGCGCCTCCCGAGCACATCCCAGAGGTGTTCAATTGGGTTCAGGTCAGGTGAGCACGCTGGCCAGGCCATACGGACGACTTCATGCTGCCCCCGGAAGTCGGTCACAAGGCGTGCTCGATGCGCAGGTGCATTGTCGTCCTGGAAGATGGCGCCTTGACCAAGGTCCACAAGCGCAGGCAGTGCCACGGCCGCCAGAACCTCGTCCCGGTACCGGACCCCGTTCAGGATGCCGTCAATGGGGAGCAGGGGGGTCCGGGTACCACGGCTCATGCCACCCCACACCATCACCGACCCGCCGCCGTACCGGTTATGCTCTTGGACAGTGGCGTCAGCGAACCTCTCCCCTTGACGTCGCCACACCCGAGCCCGGCCATCGTTAAAGGTCAGGGTGAACCTGGACTCATCCGAAAACAAGACCCGGGCCCACTGTTGCCTTGTCCAGGTCACGTGCTCCCTGGCCCAGGTCATGCGGCGCACTCTGTTGACCGGTGACAGCACGGGTCGGACGGCCGGTCTCCGTGACCTCAAGTTTGCCTCATGTAGCCGTCTTCTCACCGTGCTGCAGCTGATGTTAGCACCTGTTGCGTCCCTCAGCGGACCCCTCAAGGTCACCGCAGTGGATGCCCTTTCCCTCAGGACGGAGAGGGCAAGGTAGCGGTCTTGCTGTCTTGTCGTTACTCTGGGTCGACCCGTGTGACGCCTTTCCTGGACTGCTCCAGTCTCATTGAAGCGCTCCAGCAGTCTCTAGATTGTGGAATGCGACACTTCACGTCGTCTAGCAACTTCCCGCTGCGCTAGGCCTTCATCAAGTAGAGCGAGGGCTCTCCCCCGCTGCTCATCCGTCATCCGTCGTCTTGCAAGCATGGTTAAAACGAACCAAGAACGGGTCCTTTTTATCCTCGTCTGCGGGCAACTTTGGCTGGAGTAGTGTTCAAAAAGGGCTTGCCTTGCACGTGCAAAGCGAATTTTGTCGCTACCTTGCCTGCGTCGTCAGAGAAACCCTGCTGAAGATTCGACAATTTCGTGTGGAAATTGTCTTCCTTGGGCCGCCCATTGCAAATCGGCAAATACCCAAACACGTGCCAAAAGGAAACTGCAATGTTGTCTGAGCTCTTATCCATTCAGTTACGGCAACGAATTGGAGAAAAGAGTAAGAGAAAATAGGTTATTTCTCCTTTCAAAAATTGACTCAAAAACGTTCCTGGCCCTTCAACAATGACGTGTAGTATACATGCTTAGGTAGTTAGATAAATATATAGATGGACAGACAGACAGACAGACAGACGGACAGGCAGACAGACTTATAGACACATGGACGGATGGATGGGTGGATGGAGGGAGGGAGGGATGGAGGGATGGATTGAGGGATATATGGCTGGCTGGCTGGCTGGCTGGATAGATAGATAGATAGATAGATAGATAGAGAGATAGAGAGATAGAGAGATAGATAGAGAGATAGATAGATAGAGAGATAGATAGATAGATAGATAGAGAGATATAGACAGATAGATAGATAGAGAGAGAGAGAGATAGATAGATAGATAGATATAGATAGATAGATAGATAGATATATAGATAGATAGATATATAGATAGATAGATAGATAGATAGATAGATAGATAGATAGATAGATGGATAGATAGATAGATTGGCACAGATATATTTTATGTGTACCAGAAAATAATAAAGCAGCAATAAAGAAGATCGTAGAAAGTTTCATGGGAAGACCAGGAATAGAGCAACATCTTGGGGGACACATTCTCAGCTTACCAGAGACGTTCAAATGGCAGTCAAGAAACCAACAGAACGGTTGAACGTCACAGATTGCCTGTCTATTTATCAAGGACAAAGGTGGAAGTTGCACTGAAGGGATCAGTAGAAACGCATCACGTCTCACAAAGACTAGGTGCATCCAGAGCCATTTGACTGTTGGAACGGTGCTGCTCCACGTCGGGTCTACGTGTATTTGCTGCACGAAAGAGGATCGGGGGGGGGGGGGGGATGCTGGCCAGGTCCATTACCAGTCTAATGCCAAGATTCAGGCTCTGTCAACGTCCCTTAGTTCTCATTTCACACAGTCTGCCTGTCATCACTCCACCTCGTTGCGTGGAGCCAGACAGCTGTTTTCCCAATCCCTTTCCGTTTTTAAAGGCTTTCGACAATGCGTTTATGCGATGATATGAGGCTGTGGATAGGACGTTATCTTGTGGATGGTGCAATGGTGGAGAGGCGGGGTGGGGGTGGGGTTAAGGGGTATGGGCGAGGCAAGGCAGAGTGTTTCAAATTCCTTCAGAGCATCCGTGTTTCGAACTGCTGCAGATTTTAAACATACATATCAAGACGAATTTGGCCAAATATTAATATTATGAATACTTGACCCATGATCTCTTTTTAGGAGTATTTGTTAAAGCAAGTTTGTTTGCTTAGGTTTTGTTGGATGCTTTGTGTTTCAACAGTAATCTAGTACATCTGTGTCAGCCGTGGCATTTACATTTATCGTTTTCTTTTAATTCATGACTTGAAACGATGGTGTAAATACCTGTTCCGAAAGGACTACAACGAATATAAAACATCTGCTCTGTTAACTGATGATGACTGATTCTCCTGTCGATTAAATGGGTGACTGTGTATATTGATCTTCAGTGCCTGGTGTAGGTCTTCATGCACGATAGAAGATCACTACTGGAAGCACAAGTGCTTTCGAACTGAACAAGAAGTCCTGTGACATGATCCTGGGTTTTATTCTGCAGGTCTCTATTCTAATGAATAGCAGCTGGTGTGCGCTTTTTTCAAATCCGACTGTGCCTCACGTGCGTAGTTTTCATTAGCAACATCTGCTGCAGTCAGTTGTTTCCCTGATGATAGTGTTGATGCCAGACCTGATGAGATTAGTCTTTGGGGTATCCTTATAACGCTTTATTGTTCCACTGTGGCCATGGCGTCCTTGCTTCAGTTGTCCGAGTAGAATACTTTGGACTTATAGTTGCAATTGATATGGGGAGTGTATCCTGTCCAACGGAGCTGGCGTTTTAGATGAGTAGACACATAGCAAGCTACAGTACACTTTATCAGGACTTGAAAGTTAAGCTTTCGGTCTCGCCACACAAAGTTAGCTAATCTTGCACAGACGTCTATGATAGAACCGTTCCAGGTTTTGAATATTGTTTATCTGTAATTTATGGAAATGCCTGTCTCATTGAATCTTATGGTAGCGTAGCATTTGATATCACATTCTCACAGTCTGTGCGTTTGTCTGTCTGTGTATTCATCTGCCTGTTACCTCTGTCTGTCTGACAGTCAGTGTATTTGGTTGTCTGCATGTCTGTCTGTCTGTCTGTCTGTCTGTCTGTCTGATTCTCTCTCTCTCTCTCTCTCTCTCTCTCTCTTTCTCTCTCCTTTCTCTCTCTCCTTCTGTCTCTCTCTCTCTCTCTCTTCTCTCTTTGTCTCTCTCTTTCTCTCTCTCCTCTGCTTTCTCTGTCGGTCTGTCAGTCTGTCAGTCAGTCTATCTGTCTGTCTGCCTGAATGTCTCTGTCTTTCTCTCTCTGTCTCTGTCTCTGTCTGTCTCTCTCTGTCTCTGTCTCTTCATCATAACCCCCTTCTGAGAAGCCGTGGTCTTTATGAGTAAACCATCGCAACTTGAACTCATCAGCATCAACATCAGCATCAGCATTAGCATCATCATCATCATCATCATCATCATCATCATCATCATCATCATCATCATCATCATCATCATCATCATCATCATCATCATCATCATCATCATCATCATCATCATAATTGCAATCCTCCTCCTCCTCCTTTCTATCTGTCTCTGTCTCTCTGTTCCCCTCTCCATCTCTTCCTCTCTCTCTCTCCCTGTCTCTCTTTGTCTCCCACTGTCTCTGTCTGTCTGTTTGTCTGTCTGTGTCTACCTCCTTCTCTCTCCATCTCTCTCTCTCTCTCGCTCGCTCGCTCCCTTGCTGTCTCTTTCTGATATTCCTCACTGTGGTATATCTACATTCTAGACAGGCAAGAAACGCAGAATGGAGGCACACATTGATCCTTTTTTACTTTATAAAATGCTCTACAAACTGTGCTTTTTCTTTGTAACCTTTCCATCTCAATCAATACTGAAGGAAGCAAGAAAAGAGTTTCACAACGCCCATATCAAATCACCCATTGATTCTCCCTCGATAGTCTAGGCTGCTGGCAGCCATGTTTCCTTCCAACGGATAATTCTCTATACACACGACAACAGGAAATCATCGTGCAGTTACTTGGCAGGTCATTTACTATTGAACAAAGAGACAAAAAGAAAAATGGATGAAAGAAAAAAAAAAAAAGAAGAAGAACGCATTGAAAAGGTTATACAAAGCAGAAAAAAAAAGTATCGAAAAAAATGGAAAGATTAAAAAAAAATGAAGAAGAAAACGGTAAAATCATTTTAAATCTATCTCTTTTCATACACACATTATAACCGAGCATCCCGACTTTGTACTTCTCATGGCCAGTTTCACCTGAAAGAAATATAAGATTAAATAGACATAAAGAGAATACAATAGTAGATTGTGACATAAACAGGGGAGAGGAAAAGACAGAAAACAGCAAAGAAGGAGAAAAAACAAATCGACAGAATGAAACCGGAACATCAAGCTTCAGAAACATGTCCATGTGCTTAGCTTCAGAAACATGTGACAACACACAGTGGATTGTGGTCGTTTTGCGTAACGTAGCGTTTTCTGTGCATCGCTAGAAAGATCTGATTAAGTTATTGCTATTGTTATTTTTGTGTTGTTGTTTAAAGCCCAGCCGACTGCGTAGAGCCGTAGCAGGGCTATAAACGTTTGAAAACATACGCATTACTTCAACAGGAAAAAAAAAAGGAAAAGAAAACCAAATGTACATATCAATGCATTTGCGTACATAATCTTAGGATATGCCCTGGCTTTGTCCACCCCGCCCAATTTATAGCATACGGGATTTAGAAACCATATCTGAATGCAAATGTAAACACAACCAAGAACACTAAAACATATACAAAAACAGGCCTGAAGTATCTACAGTTCCTTCTGCATCTCATTTCCCTAGAGCCAAAAAATGCATTTAATACATGTACCCAGTTATCAATCCTAAGAGAAAACATGCCAGACTTTATCGAACACATACAGGTGAACGGACCAGCAAGGAAGACATGATTGTGGGTAAAATGACAGAAAGCAAAGGAACAAGTCAGAAATAGAGAGAGTAACAGAAAAGAGGCAATTTCCAGTGCAGAATTTCCAGAAGGTGGGAATGTTATTCATACTGAAAGAGCCCGCGGCATCCCCACGGGAAGGGTGAAAGGGGAGGGGGGGGGTATCTGGTCAGCGTATAATTCCCAGTGAGTGCAAATGACCTTAGAGGACAGCGCTATACAAACACGATATGTGATACTAATACTAGTTATAAAAAAACTTCATGTTTAGCATAAGTATGACTGGCGCGGTAAACAACTGCACGAGACGTCAGACTTCCGATCGAAACATCCAGGTCTGCTCCCACCCTAAGCACCTCGCGCCTGGTGGGTAAACGGTAGAGAGTTTTCTTCTCGGATCTCCGAGGTCAACATGAGCGCATGCTTGCCAGTGCTTAAGCCCTCTACGTGTGTAACCTGGTTGCCGTTTTTGACGTGGTGTTATCCCTGATGTGGTTCCAGTAGTCGGCTGGGCTATGAGCAATATGAACTTGTGAGTAACTCTTCGTGTGTGCATATAAGCGCGTAGAATATCAAATGTTCATGTTAAAGATCACACAGGCCATGTCAGTGTCCGGTGGCGTTTGGACGCTCGAAAATGCACAACATGCACGCTCACTGAAGACGAAGTTGCCTATGCAGGCTCTGCAGCAACGTACCGCTTGCACGGTGTGGGCAGAAGTACGTATACGCACGCATCCGAGAAAACCGCAATGTTGAAACAAAAGAAGTAAAATTATGGGCATAGCATATTCATTAGATTCTGAAAGAAAACATACACAAGCAACTTAAGTTTCCTTTCATTCTTTCTTTCTTTCTTTCTTTCTTTCTTTCTTTCTTTCTTTATTTATTTATTTCCATATGTTTTTTTTTCAGAGTGACGTACTAATTAACTCAAAGACCTTGGATTAAAATGGATTGCGCTGGGCTATTGTTTCCTTGTTTTGTCACTAGTGAACTGTTTCCTGGGGAAGAGCGTCGCCATAGTACGGCTCCACTCCCTTTTGTTCTAACCCCCCCCCCCCTTCCGCCCTACTGTATGCACATATTTTAGTTTGCACACGACAGCGGATTTTTTAACAGATTTACCCAATACATCGGTTTCTTGTTTGCTTTTTGTTTGTTCGTTTTTTTGTTTGTTTTGTTTTGTTTGTTTGTTTGTTTTATTTTTGTACGTTTTACCTTTCTGATCTTTCATGAGCAATAAGTAGCTGCTACACATTGGGTCTTGGTATATCGTTTCATCCAAAAGACTAGCACTCATATCAGCATTCAAGGTCTATAGTGGACGTAGGTGAGAAAAAAAAAAGTCCAACCGGGAACTGAACCTAGCTTCAGAGTATTCAAAGTAGCTACTATATCTACAACTACTTGAAATAAGCCTTATCCTCAACAGCTACTGGGAATAAGGTCCATCTACAACAACTGCTTGAAATAAGCTTCATCTACAGCAACTGCTTGAAATAGGCATTATCTGCAACAATTACTAGAAAAAAATATCTGTATCTACAACAATTACTTGACATAAGCTTAATCTACAACACTTACTTGAGATACGCTTTATCTGCAACAATTCCTTAAACTAACAATGACATTTGTGAGGCGTCAAATCTTGATATAAAAAAATAGATCAAAGCGCAGATTCTGTCATCATTCATCAAAACATTTACTCACTGTAGCCAAAATTCCAGGATACAAAGCATACGTAGGAGAAGAGTGAGATGGAAGGGTGGGCACATAGAAGGGGCTATCGCTGCTGGACAAAAAGGTATGTATTCAAGTCATATTTGTGACCTCCCACCACGAAATCAGTCTTAACTAGCATTTTGGGCATTTTAAGATATACATATCACTGGAAAGTGTACATTCTGCTGATTATTTTGGTACTTGAGTAAAGCTTGTACTAAAAAAATGTACGTTATGTATGTTTAAAGTCATTAAGTTGTATGACAGCCATTTTGAGAAAACGGTCTTTAAAGTTTTTGTGTGCTCTCCTACACATTTTCCTTAAGTTTCTTTATTTGATGGCTTTGACCCAGTTTGTTTCTAATTTTCGCTGCCATTATCTGAAAGGTGCACCAAAGAGCTTTCCATCAGTATATTACATGTGCGGGCACCGTACAGGTTACGGTTCATAATAAGAAACAAAAATATGTATTTTTGGTAGGAAATTGCGTTCTTTCTCCTGCGATCAGTGCATTAAAATACCATTTTAAATTGATTAATAATATTTTTCAAGAAAAAAAATCTGTGGGGGATAGATTATAGTCTATAGAAATCAATTTTGAGAAAAAGTCAAGACACCCTAGATAGACCCTCAGTCACCTTTTCAGCTCCTAGTGCTATTCGACTAACTGCCAGTTAAGACTGATTTCGTGGTGGGAGGTCACATTTGAAGGAAGACAGAGAATGTGGCAGTCCAACAGACAGGGGAAGCTCATTCCAATTGTGTGGACCAAACACAGAAAAAAAACATATGCGACCGACTGTGGAACAGTTACATTGAGGAATATGTAAACAGAGAGGTATCAGAAGCTGAACGGAGACATCGGGCAGGGTTGAACATTCAGTGTTGGTCACAAAGATGAATAGGTACAATGCCACTGACGCGTGTGTAGCATAATGTATTATTTTGTATGGAATTCTTTGAGAAACAGGCAACCGACGGAGAAAGTGATAAAAAAGGAATGGTATGGTCAAACTATATTTTAACGAAGGGCAAGATGGTTTGTGGAATTATGAATACGCTGGATGTATGGAACAGAAGAAAAAAAAGCAGGAAAGTCAAACAGCAGAGAGTCACAATTGTCGACATGAGACAA
>CM060314.1:16173586-16176086 GCA_030674185.1 Monoplex corrugatus | reverse complement strand
GAGAGGACTCAGATACGGAGAGGACACAGAAAGAGGGAGGGAGACAGAGGGTGAGAGAGAGAGAGAGTCAGAAGAGAGAGAGAGAGAGAGAGTCAGAGAGAGAGAGGAGAGAGAGTCAGAGAGAGAGAGAGAGAGAGAGTCAGAGAGAGAGAGAGAGAGAGTCAGAGAGAGAGAGAGAGAGTTTGCTGTTTTATAGTTGTTCAGTTTTGTCCATCTGATATTGTTATTTTCAACATATTTTTCATATTTCCTTGTACATTGCGGGAATGAAAGGGGGTTTTTTATGTTTTAACTTTGTGCATATATCGAATCAGGCGAGTGTTGAAATGGACACCCAAAATGTTACTTTTCTTTCAAAGTATATTTTGACTTTGTACAGGAGAGATTTTGTTAAGATGAATTCTTATTTCGATTTAATTTTCTAGTGAAAATTGTTGACCTGTACAGACAGTATTGCACCTCTAATGATGTTCACGTTAGTCACTAGCTGGTCAAAGCAGTACTAACTGGTTACTCATGTGTAAGCACAGCTCTGTTTGAAAAGTATTCATGTGTGCAGTTTTGATGGGAAATAAAAGATGCACTTACCTGTGCAGTTCTGTTGGAAATAAATAGGCATTTCGTAGCGATGATCAAGCCCCCAGAATTCCTCAAAGAAATGAAAACCCTGGAAACAATAGATTAAAAAAACCCACAGAATATGACAGTTACAAATCTCAAGTACATATAATGCAAGTACATGTACTTGCGTTTTAGTAAAAGAAAATGATGGTTTCCTAGAGACAGTTCTGAACACCGAACCTGCATGGTAAAGTTAAAAAAAGGGAGGAAGACAAGGTAACGTAATGTAATTTAAAATATATTTCCATCGGACAATTCTTCCAAAAGTTCTGTTTTTGAAATTTGCCTCCTCACAGCAACGTTTTCAGGCAATAAGCCAACTGTAAAAGGGCAGCGGGCTTCGTTGGAAAAATTTGATATTCTGCATTTTCAAATAAAAGGTGTTCAAAGACTGGCAGTCTGCCACCATGAACTAAGAACGGGGAAAAAATCTCCACCCTTTGCTCTCCAATAAGATGTTAATACTAACCGTAGACCTTTAATCGAACGCCCTACGTTCTCCACTTTACTCTACCCCTCAGTTTTCAAACGACTTTTGTTTTTTTTGGGGTTTTTGTGAAAATTTTTTGTTCATCAGGGTTTTTCCAAATACAACCAGTGGTCGAGCGTCATGCCATCTTGCTTTAAACAGACTTTTTTTTTTTTTTTTTTTTTGAAAAGGAACTTGGGGCATCATTTTTGAAGTTAAGTGGTACCTTGCAGGAAAAGAAGTTGCTGTCATCGCACAGTAGTAGGGGTGCCCAACTATAAAACAATTCTAAATCCAAAAGTCCTTGACTTCTTAAATGTTCTCTATTCACCTTTAAAAAAAAATTTTTTTTTAAAAAGAGAGGGGGAGAGAAAGAGAGAGAAAAAGACAAGAGAAAAAATTTTAGAGAGGGGAAAAAAAGAGAGAGGGGAAGAAGAGAAGAGAGAAGAGAGGGGAGAGAGAGAGGGAAGAAGAAAAAAAATTTCCCCGAGTGCTCGACCTTTTTACTTTCGGATACCAAATACACACAAAAAAAAATGAGTGTGCTCACGTAATTTGGGATCTAACAACCACCCCCGGGGGAAACATGCAATCGAAAAATTTCTTTGCCAGCAAGGTGGGGAATCCCTATAGGTTTAAAAATCAAAACATTAGGTAAGTGCCAAATTTGCATTTACACAACGTCTTTTGACAAACTGGGGGGGTTTTTTTTTTATAGCGTGCAGATTTCGCTACGCTAAGGCGTAGTTCCATTTTGTGCTTTCATTTTACTCGATTTTGGTGACTTTTACTTCTTGTGTTTTTTTTTGGGGGTTTTTGTTTTTTTTCCCTTTATAATTTTTTTCCTGATATTTATTTTTAAAAAAGCCTTGGAAAGGCTCTGATTCTGGTGAAATTCTTCACGTATCGATACTATAAATTTCCCAATTCAAACTTTGACAGTAAATCACACGAAAACTTCACATATAAGAATGAACTGTTCGAAAACCCCGGGCCTTGCAGGGGGCCCCCCCACCCCCCCCCCCCACCACACAACACCCCCCCACGCACGCGCCAACCACCCAACACCACACACCAACACACCCAACCACACACCACATACGTTCATAATCATAATACATATAACCACATACATTTTACATACATACTACGATATACATACTACAAAACAACATATAATACATACATCATACATGTCATGAAACAACATACATACATACATAATACATCTAAACTTTCATACATACTTGCATCATAATACATACATACATACATAATAAAAACATACTACATAATACAACATACATAAACATACATAATATAAAATAAAACAAAAAAATAAAACACCCCCAAAAAAAAAAAAAAAAAAAAAATTCAATTTTAAAAAAAAATAATAAGACAAAAAAAAAA
>CM060314.1:16166555-16169055 GCA_030674185.1 Monoplex corrugatus | reverse complement strand
GAAAAGACAGAAAACAGCAAAGAAGGAGAAAAAACAAATCGACAGAATGAAACCGGAACATCAAGCTTCAGAAACATGTCCATGTGCTTAGCTTCAGAAACATGTGACAACACACAGTGGATTGTGGTCGTTTTGCGTAACGTAGCGTTTTCTGTGCATCGCTAGAAAGATCTGATTAAGTTATTGTTATTGTTATTTTTGTGTTGTTGTTTAAAGCCCAGCCGACTGCGTAGAGCCGTAGCAGGGCTATAAACGTTTGAAAACATACGCATTACTTCAACAGGAAAAAAAAAAAGGAAAAGAAAACCAAATGTACATATCAATGCATTTGCGTACATAATCTTAGGATATGCCCCTGGCTTTGTCCACCCCGCCCAATTTTAGCATACGGGATTTAGAAACCATATCTGAATGCAAATGTAAACACAACCAAGAACACTAAAACATATACAAAAACAGGCCTGAAGTATCTACAGTTCCTTCTGCATCTCATTTCCCTAGAGCCAAAAAATGCATTTAATACATGTACCCAGTTATCAATCCTAAGAGAAAACATGCCAGACTTTATCGAACACATACAGGTGAACGGACCAGCAAGGAAGACATGATTGTGGGTAAAATGACAGAAAGCAAAGGAACAAGTCAGAAATAGAGAGAGTAACAGAAAAGAGGCAATTTCCAGTGCAGAATTTCCAGAAGGTGGGAATGTTATTCATACTGAAAGAGCCCGCGGCATCCCCACGGGAAGGGTGAAAGGGGAGGGGGGGGGTATCTGGTCAGCGTATAATTCCCAGTGAGTGCAAATGACCTTAGAGGACAGCGCTATACAAACACGATATGTGATACTAATACTAGTTATAAACAACTTCATGTTTAGCATAAGTATGACTGGCGCGGTAAACAACTGCACGAGACGTCAGACTTCCGATCGAAACATCCAGGTCTGCTCCCACCCTAAGCACCTCGCGCCTGGTGGGTAAACGGTAGAGAGTTTTCTTCTCGGATCTCCGAGGTCAACATGAGCGCATGCTTGCCAGTGCTTAAGCCCTCTACGTGTGTAACCTGGTTGCCGTTTTTGACGTGGTGTTATCCCTGATGTGGTTCCAGTAGTCGGCTGGGCTATGAGCAATATGAACTTGTGAGTAACTCTTCGTGTGTGCATATAAGCGCGTAGAATATCAAATGTTCATGTTAAAGATCACACAGGCCATGTCAGTGTCCGGTGGCGTTTGGACGCTCGAAAATGCACAACATGCACGCTCACTGAAGACGAAGTAGCCTATGCAGGCTCTGCAGCAACGTACCGCTTGCACGGTGTGGGCAGAAGTACGTATACGCACGCATCCGAGAAAACCGCAATGTTGAAACAAAAGAAGTAAAATTATGGGCATAGCATATTCATTAGATTCTGAAAGAAAACACACACAAGCAACTTAAGTTTCCTTTCATTCTTTCTTTCTTTCTTTCTTTCTTTCTTTTCTTTCTTTCTTTTTATTTATTTCCATGTTTTTTTTTCAGAGTGACGTACTAATTAACTCAAAGACCTTGGATTAAAATGGATTGCGCTGGGCTATTGTTTCCTTGTTTTGTCACTAGTGAACTGTTTCCTGGGGAAGAGCGTCGCCATAGTACGGCTCCACTCCCTTTTGTTCTAACCCCCCCCTTGTTTGCTTTTTGTTTGTTCGTTTTTTTGTTTGTTTTGTTTTGTTTGTTTGTTTGTTTTATTTTTGTACGTTTTACCTTTCTGATCTTTCATGAGCAATAAGTAGCTGCTACACATTGGGTCTTGGTATATCGTTTCATCCAAAAGACTAGCACTCATATCAGCATTCAAGGTCTATAGTGGACGTAGGTGAGAAAAAAAAAAGTCCAACCGGGAACTGAACCTAGCTTCAGAGTATTCAAAGTAGCTACTATATCTACAACTACTTGAAATAAGCCTTATCCTCAACAGCTACTGGGAATAAGGTCCATCTACAACAACTGCTTGAAATAAGCTTCATCTACAGCAACTGCTTGAAATAGGCATTATCTGCAACAATTACTAGAAAAAAATATCTGTATCTACAACAATTACTTGACATAAGCTTAATCTACAACACTTACTTGAGATACGCTTTATCTGCAACAATTCCTTAAACTAACAATGACATTTGTGAGGCGTCAAATCTTGATATAAAAAAATAGATCAAAGCGCAGATTCTGTCATTATTCATCAAAACATTTACTCACTGTAGCCAAAATTCCAGGATACAAAGCATACGTAGGAGAAGAGTGAGATGGAAGGGTGGGCACATAGAAGGGGCTATCGCTGCTGGACAAAAAGGTATGTATTCAAGTCATATTTGTGACCTCCCACCACGAAATCAGTCTTAACTAGCATTTTGGGCATTTTAAGATATACATATCACTGGAAAGTGTACATTCTGCTGATTATTTTGGTACTTGAGTAAAGCTTGTACTAAAAAAATGTACGTTATGTATGTTTAAAGTCATTAAG
>CM060314.1:16156555-16161555 GCA_030674185.1 Monoplex corrugatus | reverse complement strand
AAATAAATAATAGACAAATGAATAGATAAATAAATAAATAAATAAGTAAATAAATAAATAGATAAATAAATAAATAATAGATAAATAAATAAATAAATAAATAAATAAATAAATAGTAAAAAGTAAAAAATAAAATGAATAAATGAATAAATAAATGAATTTCCAAAAAGTCAATAAATATGAATAAATATAGATAAATAAGTAAATAAGTGAATAAATAAATAAATAAATAGATAAACAAATAAATAAATAAATAAACAAATAAACAAATAAATAAATAAACAAACAAATAAATAAAAGTATATGTATACATATGTATACATAGATATATGTATATATATTGATCATATCTGATTACATGATTAATATAATGTAAACATTACAAAAATAACATGAAAGGGTTAAAATACATAACACAGCAAAAGCAATGATACTGTATTGATAATGTCAACATAACAGTTTTATTAAAAACAATGGTATAACAATACTAAACAAAACCATAACAATAAGAAGAAGAAATAATATTGTTACGACAATAAAATGACAGTGCTAAGAAAATAATGGAAAGAGTGCGAAGTAACATCATTAAGTCAATTATATCGCATTACTACTCGAAACATGAACATAGTGTTATAGGATATTATCAATTGGGAAATGTTACTAACACAAATATAACAATTGCTTAACGTCATAAAGGCAGTAACATAACATTATCAATAAAACATTAACATTGTATGATACGACATTATTAAAAAAAAAAAGACAACATTTCTAACAAAAATAAACTTGAAAATGGTGTAACATATCCTTATACAGATAATAGTATAACATGATTAATAAAACACTAACGTTGTGTAACATAAGATGACGACAGCACTAACACAATCATTAAGAAACACACACATTTTGATTGTTTGTTTGTTTGTTTGTTTGCTTGTTTGTTTGTTTTTGTTTAAGGGGGGGATCCCGATTTCTACGCCACGTCTCTTTCTTTCTTTCTCTCTCTCTCTCTCTCTCTCTCTCTCTCTCTCTCTCTCTCTCTCTCTCTCTCTCTCTCTCTCTCTCTCTCCTCTCTCTCTCTCTCTCTCTCGTCTCGTCTCTCTCTCTGTCTCTGTCCTTCTCTTTCTCTCTTTTCTTCTTCTTCTCTCTCTCTCTCTCTCTCTCTCTCTCTCTCTCTCTCTCCTCTCTTCTCCTCTCTCTCGCTCTTCTCTCTCTCTTCTGTGTCAGGTCTTGTCTGTCGTCGTCGTCTTTGTGTGTCTCTTTCTCTGTCTGTCTGTCTGTCTCTCATGTCAGCCTGTCTCTCTTATCTATCTATCTATCTCCCCCCCCCCCCTTTCTCTTTCTCTCTCTTTCTTAAAAAGGGAACAGTGACAATAAGAACATTGTGAATGACAGAAGAGAAATCGCTGTCTTTGCCCTTTAGCGAAAATTACCCATTGACGTCCGTCGAAAACGTTAACGGTAGCCGATTTTCTCTGGACTTAGAAGCAGCAAGAAATAAGGATTTCGAATGGGGTCTATCGTTGGACGTTAATAGTCCTACGAATATAGACAGACAGGTAGCGAATGTAATTTGAAGCTATACAATCTCTTCTGTAGGAAAGCCATTTTTTTTTCCTTTTAATTACAGCCTTTCTTTCGCAGATGTGTAGGTATGGATTTAGCATCGGAAGAGTGAAATGGACCTTTCTGAAAGAAAGAGGTAGCACCCATCTTGAGGAAACTAGATACATGTATGCAACAAACTGTGATTTTGTTCTTGCTGTCGATGTCCCATTTCCTACCACGTTAATGGTCATAAAAATCTTGGACACATTTTCGCATTGTAATGGTGTGGTGGTAATGGTGGTGGTGGTAGTGGTGGTGGTGGTGATGGTGATGATGATGATGATGATGATGATGATGATGATGACGACGACGACGACGATGATGGTGATGGTGATGATGATAATGATGATGATGATGATGATGTTGGTGTTGACGATGATGGTGATGAGGGTGGTGAGGTTGAATATGAGGGTGATGATGGTGGTGGTGATGATGGTGGTATTGGTGTTGGTGATGACGACGACGACGACGACAATGATGATGATGATGATGATGTAGATGATCATCATCATGATCATGACGACGACGACGACGATGACGACGACAACGATTACGATGATGACGACGAAGACGATAGGCATGATAGTCACAGCGATGTAGACTCTCATTTAGGGTTTATAATTCGTCACAGATCTGTGCACCCTATATATATATACATACGCATGTGTGTGTGTGTCTGTTTTTTTTTTAGCATTACATCTCTCTCTCTCTCTCTCTCTCTCTCTCTCTCTCTCTCTCTATATATATATATATATATATATATATATATATATATATATATACATACATATGTATGTATGTATATATATATATATATATATATATATATATACATTTATACATACATACATGCATACACAAGCCCATACATAAGTATATTACAAACAGTAAGTTAACAATACATTACAATCTATTAAAAGCTATTTCTATACATATACATCTTTATGAAACAACGTCACGCAACTACTGCCCATTTACTTGCTTTTATATTTTAAAGCATTAATATGATTGTTTTGGTTTGCTTATGTGTTCAATTTTGATCTTTGTTATGCAGGGTTTGAGGATCTAACTGGGAAATGGATTTTGTGTGTCTCTTTCTGTATATCAAGTAGTTATTGAAACAACTTAGGCCACGTTGTAATGAAATCTATATTTGTATCTGCATTGTTTAGAGACATGTCCTCGATGGAAACGCATCCAGTCCCTCAGCACGACCTGATATATTAACATCCGACACAACTATATCACATAAAAACCTAATGGCTACATGGTTGAACCTGGCTCTCAGTTACAAAAAAAAGGCTACTTACTGCGTAGCTTTCATCGGCGATCCGGCCGACTTCTTCAGCGCAACTGCTGGGCTGAGAACTGGCTTCAGTGCGCACCACCGTGAGCGAACTCACGACAGTGCGACTGAATAAGTGAGGAGTACACCGATGGCAGGTTGTGTCGGAAGACACGAACAACACGACGCACGGGTTCCATACACTCCCCAACACGACTAATAATCCCGCAGTGTCTGAGCTTAGTCCCTTGGGCTTGATTTAAAACACACACACACACACACACACACACAACACACACACACACACACACACATACACACACGCACGCGCGCGTTCACGCGCACACACACACACAGACACACACACACACACACACACACACACACACACACACACACACACACACACACACACACACACACCACACCAATTTTCAAATGTCCTCTTCACTCCTCCTCTATCACCCTCTCCCCCCTTTTTTTTGGTCTAAAATTACTTTAGTGAATATCATCATCATCATCATCATCATTCTCCTGCCCGTGATGGGCGTAGAGGAGAGATGAGAGACACTCGTGAAGCCAGCCGTCGCCAACCGGTCCTGTCCTCCGCCTGTCGCACCAGCGTGGGGCCATCCAACCTGGTCCATTCTTTGATGTTGTCCATCCAGCATTTGGCTTGTCGTCCCCTTCGTCTGCCGCCTCCCAGTGTACCCTGGAGGACCGTTTTGGGCAGTGAGTTGTGGCGTGTGACATGCCCGAACCACGACAGCTTCCTGTTCTTGACTGTTGCCAGGAGGGGTTCTTGTGGGCCTGCGAGTGTTGTTATTTGGCTCCACACAAAGTCGTTTGTCTTCCGATCTTGCCAAGAGATCCCGAGCAAGCGCCTGAAGCATTTAGTTTCAAACGTCTGGATTCTCTTGGTGGTCTCTGCTGTCATGGTCCAGCTCTCGCATCCATACAGCAGGATGGGGAGCACCAGGGACTTGTACAGCTTCATCTTCGATGGAAAGCCGATCTCTCTGCTCTTCCAGATCTTGTTTAGCTTTACCATTGCTGCTGTTGCGATCGCTAGTCTGGTCTTGATTTCTGTTGTAGAGCGACCGTCTTTGGTGAGAGTGGCGCCAAGGTATTTGAAAGCGTCCACTTCTTCAAGCTGTTGCCCGTTCATGTAGATTTCAGCATGGGTGTTGGTTGTGCTGTTGACCAGGACTTTGCTTTTTTCTGTGCTCACTTCCATTCCGTGTGCACCTGCACTTTCTTCCAGTCTCATGGTCAGGTCTTGTAGTTCTTCGTTGCTGCCTCCCATCAGGTCGATGTCATCTGCGAACCTCAGGTTGTTGATGGTTCTTCCTCCGATGGAGACAGTGGAGTGGAAGTCATGGAGGGCTTCACGCATGATGTTCTCCAGGAAGAGATTGAACAGCACGGGAGAGAGTAGGCAGCCTTGACGGACTCCAACTGTGGTCTTGAAGTAGTCCCCTATCTGGTTGTTGAGGAGAACTGCGCTGCTGGCAGTGTTATACAGTGCCTGGATGGTTTGGACGAGACCTTCCTCTATGCCAAACTTTCTTAGCACCTGCCACAAACCCTTATGCCACACCCTGTCGAATGCTTTTTTAAAGTCTATGAAGTTGTGGAACAGGTCTCTCTGATGCTGCAGATGTTTCTCCATCATTATCCGGCAGGTGAAGATCTGTTCTACTGTGCTTCTGCCAGCCCTAAATCCAGCTTGTTCTTCCGCAAGGTGTTCTTCCGCTTCTTTCTTCAGTTGATTCAATATGACTCTGAGCATGATCTTGCTGGTGTGGCTAATGAGACTTATTGTTCTGTAGTTCTGGCATTGGCGCATATTTCCCTTTTTGGGCAGGGGGATGATGAGTGATTGAGTCCATTCTGTGGGCCACTGTTTTGTCTCCCAGATCTTCTGACAAATCGATGTTACACGAGTGACCAAATCATTCCCTCCATGTTTGAGCAGCTCTGCTGGGATATTGTCTGCTCCAGGTGATTTCCCTGCTGGTAGGCTGCGGATGGCTTCTTCCACTTCTTCTCTCATCACTGGTAGCGGTGAGGATTCCCTCAATGGTGTTGAGTCCCCCTGAAACAA
>CM060314.1:16141555-16144055 GCA_030674185.1 Monoplex corrugatus | reverse complement strand
CATACACTCGATTTGTTGGTGACTTTTACTTCTTGTGTTTGTTTGATTGGTCGTTTTTGATTTATCCATTTATATATTTGCTTCCTGATATACATTCTAAAAAAGCACTTGGAAAAGTGCTCTGATTCTGGTGAAATGTCTGTTACACGTATCGATTACTATAAGATATTCCAATTCAGAATACTTTCGACATGATAGAATCACACAGAAAACATACAATATAAGAATGAACGTACGTACGAACGCACGCGCGCTTGCAAGCGAGCAAGCACACACGCGCACACCCCCCCCACACACACAAACACGCACGCACGCACGCCACACACACACACACACACACACACACACACACACACACACACACACACACACACACACATACGTACATACATACATACATACATATATACCTACATACATGTACATACATACATACAGACATACATACATACAGACATACATACATGCATACATACATACATACATGTACATGCATGCATACATACATACATAGTACATACATACATACATACATACATACATGCATCATACATACATACATACATACATATACATAATACATACATACATACATACATACATACATACATAATACATACATACATAATACATACATACATACATACATACATACATACATCATACATACATTACATACATACATACATACATACAATACAAGTACACGCACTACACGCGCGCGAATCTCAAGACACCACTTCAACTAAAAACATCTCAGATGTAAGCACAAAGAAACTATGGCGACATACATGTTACAAACATGAAAATAGTTCTCAATTTTGACTACCTATCACTGTGGACTAGTGGTTAGCACAAAAAAACCTAACTATTAAGTGTGAATTGAACCATAAGCCTTGTCAAAATCGTTGTGGATTTTTCGGCTCCAAATGTGCTTCTACCAGAGTTGAGATGCTTAAGGGCTCATTAGAAAGGCTTGGGAACCACATGCAGTCAAAACTCACTCACTTCACGGATTCGTCACTGAAACTGTTGCTTTGATCTCCTGACCAAAACTGCTGGTGTCTTGATCCATCAGGCCTTGTTAATACCAGTACATAATAATTAATAATAATTATAATAATTACAATATTTATATAGCGCAAAATCTTGATAAAATCAAATCTAAGCGCTGATTATGCAAAGAAACGTAGAGTATAGCCCTGTCACACAGCATAGTCACAATCTAGAAAGGGACTCGGTGACATCACTGTTATTATCATCATTGTCTTGCGTCATCATAGCATTCTCAAAAGAAATAGCAAAATGTTCCTGACTCAGTGGCTGGCGGTGACCCGGTGCAGAAATGGGTCAGCAGTAAAGCAAATTGTTATATTCCTGCAGATTACATGCAACAGCATTCCGCAGTACAGTGCTTGGACAACATCACTTTGCCTGTGGAAAAGGCCAAACCCAAACCAAAATTAAAACGAACAAACAAACAAACAAACAAACAAACAAACAAACAAACAGAACGGTATTTTTGATAGACATAAAACATGGCTTTGATAGACATAAACATGGCTTGATAGACATAAAACATGACTTCGGCTGCAAAATAGTAATGTACAAAATCAATGATTTTTTTTTCTCCGTTATATTCTGTCGTAAATCTGGAATGTAGTTAGTTCTTGAAGCAGATTCTTTGCTGATAAAAATATTTCATTTTCCCTCGAGAATTCAGACACATGGCCACATATATTACAATGCAATTCCTTGCAGCATTATTATGGCTTTTTTGTCCTTTCTTGTCCTTTCTGTGCAAGTAAAAAATAACGACATTTTTTCTCAAAATCTATATATTTCCTTGTTAAGTACTAAGTTGATGGAAGACCAGTTATCCGTGCATTCTTTTCTGTATTGGAAACGAAATGTGTACAGACTTTTTTTTTTTTTTTGACCATGCAAACTGTTCTTTGACATTGGTACACGTGCATCATTATGACCAAAAGTCGGGGTCTACAGGACTCGGGTTCGATGTGATGTGTGGATGTTCATTTACCTGTTCATATAAGCAAAATTGCCTGTTCGTTTTTTGTTTGTTTTTTATTATTTCAAATGTGTGTTTATGATGTTAACGATTTATTGATTGCCCCCGTCTCATCATTGAAAAGCGTCTATATTTACAACTCCGTATGCCTTTATTCACTTCCCGTCGATAAACAGCTTGTATTTTTTTTATTTAAGCAACTTATTCATCTGAACCAATCCTTATATTTAGTTATCATCACTCCTGAATACATGTACTTACGGCATCTTGTGTGTTCATTTGTGTAACACGTGGTGCAGAAATGATGCTGTATATATATATCAATCATCCATTGAAGACAACACTGACTTCCCTCCTTTATGTACTAGAACATCGCTAGTAATCTCCCTTGGTAAAAAATTGCTCTTTCCCTACTCCACTCGGCTGAATAAAGACAAGGCATGAGATATTTTGCCATCTTGGTGTTTATTC
>CM060314.1:16124055-16131555 GCA_030674185.1 Monoplex corrugatus | reverse complement strand
GATGTGCTGTTGGCGTGCACAGTACGATAGTAATAACATTGGCTATAATGGTGATGATAATAAGTATAGTAATAACAATAGTAATAATGAGTATTTTTTTTACGATAGTAATAACTTTGACTATAATGGTGATGATAATAAGTATGGTGATGATAATAAGTATAGTAATAACAATAGTAATAATGAGTATTTTTTTACGATAGTAATAACATTGACTATAATAGTGATGATAATAAGTATGGTGATGATAATAAGTATAGAAATGACAGTAGTAATAATGGTGATAATGAGTATGATAACAATGTACTGGGTCCCACACTGAATGGTTGAAAGATGTATGCGCAAACCTTTGAGCATTAGCCCTGAGCCTAACTGACTGTTTGTGTAGTCTGGGTGCTTTGATATTTATTTGTTTGTTTGCATATTTTTTGTACTGGTTTGTTTTGGTTTTGGTACATATTTAACGATGTCACCATTGTTTACCAATCACTGGCCTCTCAGTCATTCTGAGTCCTACTCATTTCATTTTTTTTTATTTCTTTGTATACATTCTGATTGTGGCACTATGTCAATGTTTTTTTCTTTTTATATACCTATCTATCCATACATACATGTATTTAAAACATGAAGATGACAAGCAAGCTGACATAAGCCAACATCACCGCGGAGTGAAATCTTGATAATGTTGCTAGCCGACTCTTCATCCCTTCTGATGGTTTATTTCGGTATTCGTTATGAGCAAAAATGAGGTACATGAGCTGAGTCCCAAGAGAGTGAAAGCAGGATTATAGGCCTTTGCAGTGTTAAAAAAAAAGACGATAAGAAAGCAAGGTCGTCTCCCTTGCGCTGGTAAAGACAGAGAAAAACCAAGATTGTCTCCCTTACATTGGGTTAAAAAAAAAGAAGAGGGAAAGAAAGGTTGTTCCTCTTGCTGTAATGAAGACAGAGAGAAAGGAAGATTGCCTTTCCTGTAATGGTAAATACAGAGGGAAAGCAAGGATGTCTGCCTTGAGATGGTTAAGACATAGGGAAAACAAGGTCAAATGCTTTCGAATAGTTCAGACATAGTCAAAAGCAATGTTGTCTCATTTTCAATGTTTAAGACATAGTTATAGCAATATTGTCTCACGTACAATGTTTAAGATCGAATTAAGGCAATAATGTCTCATTTCTAATGTTTTAGACGTAGGAAAGCAATGTTGCTTGCCTTGCATTGGTAAAGATAGAGTGAAAGTTTACTTGTCTGTATTATAAAGACAGAGACAAAACTATGTTATTTTCCTTTTGATGTGCAAAAGCAGAGGGAAAGCAAGGTCCCCCCCCCCCCCTTGCAATGATAAAAACCATCGGGACAGTCTTGCAATGGTAGCAATGGACAAGTCTAAATGAAAGCAAAAATTGTCTGCCTTGTGGGTTAAGAATTGGGAAAGCAAGGTTGTCTGCTTTGTGATGGTTGTGACAGAGTAAAATCAGGGTTGTTGCACTTCCAATATTTAAGAAAAAGGGAAAAGAAGGATGCTTGTCTTACACTGGAAAGACAGACAACGTCGATTGTCTGTTTTGTAATGGAAAGCCAAAGGGAAAGCAAAGGCTGTCTACCCTGCAATGATAAAGACAGAGAGAAAGCAAAGCCGTCTACCTTGCAATGGTAAATCAGAGGGAAAGCATGGTTGTCTACCTTGCAATGGTAAAGACAGAGGGAAAGCAAGGGTGTCTACCTTGCAATGTTAAAGACAGAGGGAAAGCAAGGGTGTCTACCTTGTGATGGTTAAGACAGAGATAAAAGTTGTCCGCGTCGCTACGGCAAGGACAATGGGGACTTTGTACACAGCTCTGCGGGGATGGTATTGTGTGTGTAAGCTAAAGGTTGCAATAGACAATACATCATTCATTCTTTGATTGTCATTGCCTTTGCAAGATAGACAACCCTGCAAGAAATAATTTTATTTCAGCTTTAGAGGATTTTTTTCTTAAAGAGGAGTCATCACACTTGGACGTCTGCTTACACCCCACTAAGTGTATCGGCATTTATCTACAAATTTCTTCATTCTGCGCACAGATTGTATGCGATAGCAAGGTCTTGAAACGGAAAAGGGAACAGGGCGCATGGAACTTTGATACCACCAAAATGGTTGGAGCATGAAGGTGGACAATAAAAAGCAGAACAAAAACAAAAACAAAAACAAACAAACAAAAAAAACACAAGAAAACAAAACCCAAACAACCGGTTTTTCTGTCCCTGCGTGGAATTGAATTTAAAGTCGTAAGATCTTGAGTCTCAGGCTCTAAATTCAAAAGCCGGCCAGCGACTGATCTGCAGTCTGTGCCAGAAATCATGCGTCTGTGCTGGTACTATTAGATTGTTTGCAGCGATGGGTGCAATAGAACGATGTGCCGATCTTTGTCAGCGTGTCTCTGAGTTATCTGCAAGGCGAACCCACTGCATCTGTGGGTATTGTCGCATGAATTCCACTCTCATGTTTTACAATACGGTTGTTTTGACATAAGATTTTGCGGTTATTTCTCTTGTAGTTGAATATTCATGAACTGCAATTTCCACTATTGCATTTCAGAGTGCATTCCGTGTCTGTTGAAAATGTATCGTTTCATCATATTTGTCATATTTTTGTTATTGTGTTTATGTAGTTTTACTTATTGATTGCGATGTCCTTATATAGCTGCCTAGTTGTATTTCATTCCTTTGACAACCCCGCTGTTTACTCGCACTGAACTTGAAAACGTGGTTATTTCCAGTGTGTGTGTGTGTGTGTGTGTGTGTGTGTGTGTGTGTGTGTGTGTGTGTGTGTGTGTGTGTGTGTGTGTGTGTGTGTGTGTGTGTGTATGTGTGTGCGTATGTGTGTGTGTGTGTTGTGTGTTTGTGTGTGTGTGTGTTGTTGTTGTTGTCTGTTCTCTTGTCTGTTTGGCATGTTATTTCTTAGTGTTTTTATTGTTTCATATTTTGTTGAATTACGTGATCACCTCTTCTCTGTATTGTGTTTTATTTGATTTGGGGAGGAGGGTCATTATGAAAACAATACCTACAATGGTTATGATAACGAAGATTTTGATAACATGGGTTCAATTTCATTGTTACACAAGCTTATCACTTTACAGGTCCATAATGATACCGTCTCTTCTTTGAAATCATACCTTCTTTACAACAGAACTGAGCTAAGGCGTGCATTTAAATAGTTTATATTCCTTTAATTATCCGACATTTTAGTCGTTGTTTGTTTGATTGGTCATTTTGTTTGTTTGATAAACCATTGCCAGTGTCTGTCCCTCTTAGATATGGAATCTGCTTGATGTTTAAATTGACACTGAAAATAAAACCCAGGTAAAGATCCTCTTTCCACACAAGGCAGATGGGAATTCTTCTTATCCTTCTGTTTTTTTGTTTTTTTTTTCTCTAGTTTGCGGTGTCTTTTCAACGACATAGACAGTGCTGTAACCTTTGACCCTGCTGTTTGAATGTGACAGACGTTTACAATGAATTGCTCATCTATGTGTGTGCGTGTGTATGTCTGCCTGCCCACATAAAACTTGAACTGTTGAACTGGAATGGACACATAGCAACACTGACCCACATGAAGTTAAGGAAAGTGAGTGAAGATAGGCTGATTTCAGAGACTGGGTCAGGTGAACTGGCGGCGAGGAAGAGTAGGACGTCTGATTCAGGCTCTACGACAGTGACACATCACTAATCGCAAAAGACTGCTTCAGATATAGGTGTACACATACGGAATCGTTCGAGTGCGTCGAATTCCTCTTGAACAAGCTCCAAACTCCAAACGAACCTCAGACACTGCTGAACACAGAACTGTCACTTACAGATAATCAGGGGACCAGTAAAGTGGAATGAGAACAGCGGCCAGTGCACGCCTGATCACAGTGCCATGTCTGTTGAGAATTCAGTGGAACAACAGTTAGCTTGTCTACATCAGAGAGCAAAGAAATGTTACCGGTTCCTTCGAAAGTCTGATCCGTCCGTGGCAGGAGTCACTGACACCACCGCCAGGTTACAGCGGACATTCATGGGGCTCCATTGTAAACATCACATATGAATCAAAATATTCTGCACACATTGGCTTCTCCTGTGACCACGTTGTACTGATGATAACGAAGATGATGATGATGACAATGATGGTGGTGATGATGAAGGAATGTCTTCGATCCTGCAGATGGGTAAACAATCAAGGTCTTTATCGCCCGGTATGGGTCCTTCGCCGGAGACAAGACCTGTTCCCGGAGGCAAGTGCTCCTCAACAGACGTTGTGTGAGAGTCCCTCGGCCTTCTTTTGTGGAAAAGCAGGTGTTCTGTGCTGTTCAAATGTGATTGTGCCCTGCATTCACCGCCATCATCAGTCTGCTCCAATGGGAGCGATGAACTCTTAGTTGTTGATGTCGATGCCTCACCCAAAGAGGCTCTACTCCCCAATATCCTTGTATAACTTCTGTGGTCTTCCCGGGTCACGATGTCTTTGCATCAGCTCTGAGATTAGAGCATTTATGGGACGCGGTTTCTCAACTCTCCAGACAGGTATCCCGTTTAACGACACTGGCGTTTAAGGAGTACATATTTTATGCATGGCAACCAACGCTCGTTCAGTATTCTAAAGTTGAACTTGACTACATTGTGTATAGTGTTAATAGGTGCAGATCGCTTAATGGCAGAGCTGGCGTTGAAGTTTTATTTTAATGAAACGATGGGGTGTCCATGTTCCGGACTATTCTTGTATGTATCAGTCTGGTACTTCGGTTGCATTTGTATTGTATCGATTGTTGCATGTGCTACCATCCCACTCCTCATCCCCAAACCCCCATTCCTCCTACATAAGAACCGGTTCAATACGCCCAAAGCACAATAACTCATTTGCATTCGTATTGGCATTCGTTCTCTTTGAGGTGGTCACACTTTGATTTTGTCATGATTTTGTCAAGCAGGTCAGGTTCAACTTATCATTCGATGAAAGGCTGTGCCTGGCATGAAAGTATCGTATGTGGTTTTGTTTTAAAATAATCTAGTTTCGTGGGTATGTGTGTGTGATTTTGTTTATCTAAAGGGACAAGTACTTCCTTTTATCCCCCCCCCCCATCACGACTATGTCCATTGTACACATAAAATTTTGTCTGATTGAAGTAGTAGGTATATAACTTTTGTTTGCTTTTATTTAGTTTGTTGTTTTGTTGTTCATGTTTTATTTTTGTTGTCTTGGTTTCCTATCTTTATTCGCTTTCTTCATTTTTTTCTCTCTGGCTCTCTCTTTTCAATGTATTATTTAGATAAGACATGCATTTTGCAATTTTGTCAAGACGGTTAGTTGTACAATATAGATAACTGTCTGTGAGATTGTTTTGTCATGTTTCTGATTTATGGGTTTTGATGGTGGGTACATGGTGTTCAGTTGTAGCCTTTGGCATGGGACAGCTGGCGTTACGTCTTCACGATCTGTCCAACTATACATAATCAGTGACCAGTTAACAATTCAATTCAGTTCATTGTCGAGCTTGCTCGGCTATCCATGACACGTTTCCTCCATCCCTCTCTGTCAGACATTGCAGTAGGTAGTTCATCATACTGACAGCCTGTATCATCCATCAATTGGTCGATGAAGGTCTTTTTGGGACGGCCTGGTCTTTGTTTGGCGTGACTGGGTCTCCATAGTAGAACATCCCCCACCAGTTCTTTTTGCTACGCCAGCAGTGTCCTGTGAAACGCAGTCTTTGTTGACGTATTGATTTACTGATTGGTGGGATCTTACCATATAACTCTTTGTTTGTTGGATGTTCTCTCCAGGATTTGTTCAGGGCTGCACGCAGCATTCGTGTGTATGCTCCATCAGTCTTCTTCTCCAATGTCGTTGCTAGGGTCCAAGAGATTGAGCCATATGTAAGAACAGACTCTACTGCTGCTTGGAAGAAGTTCCTTTTCAGGTTGTCTGGTAGATTGGATTTCCAGATTTTGTCTAGTTGATTTAGAGCGCCCCAGGCTTTTCCGAGTCTAGTATTGACGTCTTGTTCTGTGGAGTCAATGTCGCTGCCAAAGTATTTAAAGTCTTGAACTTGTTTGATGGCATCTCTGTTGAGACTTCTCATACCTTCTGATGCGTCTTGATTCAGGCAGATGAACTGTGTTTTGTTTGCATTGAGGTGGAGCCCAATCTCCATTGCTGATCTTTTGATATTATGAAGAAGAGATGTTGCATCCTTTAGGTGGTCTGAGACCAGTTCAGAGATTACGTATAAACAATGTAAGGAAGGGATTCTCGAGGGTAGTAAATGCAGGTACGTATCCCCCAATTCAAGACAAGGGGAAAGGTAGGCTTCTTTCCCGTGCACTGGTAAAAACTCAACAACAACAAAAATCACCCAGAATATCTTTATACTTCCCCACAGTCCCTCCGTCTCTCTCCTATCTTGCTTCTCTTCCCCATCTCTCTCTCTCTCTCTCTCTCTCTCTCTCTCTCTCTCTCTCTCTCTCTCTCTGCGTTATTTATCTTAACTCTTTCACCGCCACGTTTCCCCAGAAACGGCACTTCTCAGTGCGAAGTATATTCCGGGCAGCCAATTTTACAGCGCAGTATGCATTTTTAAAAGCTTTTATCTCAAAGACTATAAAAGATTTTCACTTACTTTTTATTGTTTGCTGTGTAAAGGGCAGATGTTGTATTTGTATATGAATCCTTGCTTTTGTTTATGTGCTTGATAGAGTATTCCACAGACAATCTTATCATAAAGAAAAACAAACAATTTTTTTTTCATACAGTTTATTAGTTGTACTACTGTCCTTACATGTATTTCGTGAGTTGTGCGCCATATATCATTATAATAAATGAGGAAAAGCAATGGAAAATGTACACACGAAGTCAGCTGTCTGTTATTCTACTCGGAATGGTAGACAATGGGTGTCGATTTGCAGCCATTTTGGAGAAAACGCTTCGGAGAAAACGTGACGTAAATTCCGACATTAACAAAGCCACACTTCGGCTTTACTGCGGAAAAAACTGGATCGCTGGGTAAAGTTTAACAATAGTACAGTCGCCTGCATTCACCAGTGGAGCTGACAGAAGCTTTGTACCCACGTGAAAAGTTAACGTTTAGCATGACCCTTCCAAGTCGCACAAATGCGACCATGGCGGTTGTACGGGAAGTCGCTTGATTGCGACTATGGCGGGAAAATAGTTAAATGTTTCTCTTTCGACCGTTATGTTTCAGGCCAAACATATTCTGTCGGACACACAAACAGATTTTCTTGGCGGTTTTCGTTGTTTTTTTTGTTTTGTTTTGTTTTTGTTTTCTGTTTGTTTGTTCTTATCTGTGCAAGGGGGATAAACTCTCTTACAGTTGAAGATACTTACCTGGTTTAATTCTTATTCTTGTGATTGACTTTGGAGTTTTTGTTCGTCTTTAGTTTGTTAGTGTTCATAAGCGGCTTGAGATCACCTCGGCACTGATACACTCTAAATGATTTAGTGATCGGTTTTGATCCCCCCCCCCCCC
>CM060314.1:16111555-16116555 GCA_030674185.1 Monoplex corrugatus | reverse complement strand
ATAGCATTAAGAGGAAAACAATATGGAAAACACGTACGTGTCAATAATAGCATTAAGAGGAAAACACATATGGAAAACACGTACGTGTCAATAATAGCATTAAGAGGAAAAACATATATGGAAAACACGTACATGTCAATAATAGCATTAAGAGGAAAAACACATATGGAAAACAGTACATGTCAATAATAGCATTAAGAGGAAAAGCACACATATGGAAAACACGTACATGTCAATAATAGCATTAAGAGGAAAAAACACATATGGAAAACACGTACATGTCAATAATAGCAGTAAGAGGAAAAACACACATGGAAAACACGTACATGTCAATAATAATAGCATTAAGATAAAAAACATCATATGGAAAACACGTACGTGTCAATAATAACATTAAGAGGAAAACATATATGGAAAGCATGTAAATGTCAATAATAGCATTAAGAGGAAAAACACATATGGAAAACATGTACATGTCAATAATAGCATTAAGAGGAAAAACACATTGGAAAACACGTCATGTCAATAATAGCATTAAGAGGAAAACACACATAAGGAAAACACGTACATGTCAATAATAGCATTAAGAGGAAAACCACATAAGGAAAACACGTCCATGTCAATAATAGCATTAAGAGGAAAACACATATGGAAAACACGTACATGTCAATAATAGCATTAAGAGGAAAAACACATATGGAAAACACGTCCATGTCAATAATAGCATTAAGAGGAAAAACACATATGGAAAACACGTACATGTCAATAATAGCATTAAGAGGAAAACATATTGGAAAACACGTACATGTCAATAATAGCATTAAGAGGAAAAACAACATATGGAAAACATGTACATGTCAATAATAGCATTAAGAGGAAAAGCACACATATGGAAAACACGTACATGTCAATAATAGCATTAAGAGGAAAAACACATATGGAAAACACGTACATGTCAATAATAGCAGTAAGAGGAAAAACACACATGGAAAACACGTACATGTCAATAATAATAGCATTAAGATAAAAAACTCATATGGAAAACACGTACGTGTCAATAATAACATTAAGAGGAAAACATATATGGAAAGCATGTAAATGTCAATAATAGCATTAAGAGGAAAAACACATATGGAAAACATGTACATGTCAATAATAGCATTAAGAGGAAAAACACATATGGAAAACACGTCCATGTCAATAATAGCATTAAGAGGAAAACCACACATAAGGAAAACACGTACATGTCAATAATAGCATTAAGAGGAAAACCACACATAAGGAAAACACGTCCATGTCAATAATAGCATTAAGAGGAAAAACACATATGGAAAACACGTACATGTCAATAATAGCATTAAGAGGAAAAACACATATGGAAAACACGTCCATGTCAATAATAGCATTAAGAGGAAAAACACATATGGAAAACACGTACATGTCAATAATAGCATTAAGAGGAAAAACACATATGGAAAACACGTACATGTCAATAATAGCATTAAGAGGAAAAACACATATGGAAAACACGTACATGTCAATAATAGCATTAAGAGGAAAAACACATGTGGAAAACACGTTCATGCCAATAATAGCATTGAGAGGGAAAGCACACATATGAAAACAAGTGCGTGTCAATCCTTCACAATGAGAACAATAACAAGAACAATAGAATAGGAGTACTGCTACTGTATTAATGTCAGTCACAATGTCTTTTTGCATACATCATCCAAAACACGTTTTTTGTTAAAACAAACAAACAAACAAACAAACAAAATCACAGAATTACAGAATAAAAAAAGTCAATCAAAAATAAAAAAAGAATAAAACACAAAGAAAATCAAGAATCTGACACATTCTGGAGCAATAGGTCATGCATACTGTGGTGGTTTGCTTGTTTGTTTGTTTTTAAAGGCGATTTCTGGCATAATCTATAATGTTTTTTTGTTGTTTTGTTTGTTTTTTTACACATGACTATCGTTGTATTTCATTCTGTGAACCTCTTGGCTGATTGTTTCCCCTTCTTTATTGTTGTTAAAGTGACTGCTGTCAATGTCTCTTTCAGTATCAATTTTTGTCCTGAATCAAATCAGTTAGTAACTGTTTCAGTCGAAAGTCATGACTTGCAGATAATAGTATGGGTCCTTTCGACTGTTTAATTCATAGATATCGGGTTTGTTAGTCCATGGTTTATAATCAATATGTCGTTTGTTTTATTTTATTCGTTTTTGGTTTGGGTTTTATTCCATTTCTTTTTGGTTTTTCATTCAATTTCCATTATTTCAGTCAAAGCTGTGAGGACGTGTTTCGTGTAGTATTCAGTTGAGAACTACTTTAGGATGTTTCGGTCCAGTTTTTGGATGAGTTTTTCTGATCACTTTCGTACTTTTCTTTTTTTTTCCATTCAGAACTGTCTTTTGTGTATCCGTACAGATCTTTCTTGTTTTTGCAGTTGTCAACATTTGGTTCATTATTATTGTTATTCATGTATTACTTTAATCGCCTGTGGGTACAGTATCTAAATTATGGTTGTTATACTAAGTCCCATTATCATTTTATTTGATCCACTGTATGTGTCACCGCCTTCATTTTTGTTAACGTGTTGCTGTCGAAATAATTCTCATCATTTTTAAGTTACTCCAATTGCCGACGTGTATTTGATATAATCTTTAACTTATATCCGTCACTGCATGTCTGAATTGTTTCTGTACTCACCCGAATGTGTTTCACCATCCCCTCTCCCCCTTTTTTAAAAATATTTTTGACGTTTAGCTATCAATGAGTGTCTCATCAATTTTAAAACTTTAATTTGTAAATAGGAACCGTCGGTATGTGTTTTATACTGTAATTACCTTCCATTTGTGCGCGTGTCTCTCCCCAGTCTTCTGACGTTGCCATAATGTGTGTTTAATTTTTTTTTACTTTAAACTCAGTCGTTACATGTCTCTCAGACAATTGTGTTTCCAGATCACAATGTCAATGTGCGTCTGGATCAGGTTTCTGACTTAACATCTGTCAATGTAAATCGTCTGTATGTGATTAACCTACTGCACTATTGACCTTTCAGTTGATCAGCGTGTCTCAAGGTCAGTTTTGGCTCAATTAGTTTTATATACAAATACCAGCGTCTCAGTCAATTTTGTACACATACATCAGTGGCTCTATCAGTTTTATATACAAATACCAGTGTCTCAGTCAGTTTTGTACATATACACCAGTGGCTCTATCAGTTTTATATACAAATGCCAGTGTCTCAGATAGTTTTAGATTCAGAATTGACATTGTCTCGTTGTTTGTTTTAGTTCACAGATGGCAATGTCTCAATCTCAATTTGATGCTTAGATATCATGTTAATACCTCGTTTTTGTTAAGATACACAGATGAGTTTTTCAATCTCTCGATGACTGAGTTATGATGATTTTATTCGCTTTTAGTGTGTCTTTATTTTGCCTCATTTCATTCAGTGTCACTGAGATTTTTTTAGTAAGCTTTTGAATCTCAGTCATGTGTGTTACAATATCTTTAACTCCGTTATTTTTTTTCCAGAATAGCAATGATTAGATGTAAGACAAATCAACCCCAACCTTAGGCACTGTCCTTGAGGACAAAAGTGTTTTCATGATTCTCAAACAGTTTTGTGTTTGTTTGTTTTTTATTTTTGTTGCGTTTTTTGTTTTTTGTTTGTTTGTTTGTTTTAGTCACAGCTTTCATTGTGTCATTCAACTGTTTTTTTTTAGTTTTTTTTTTAACAATTCTCAGACTGTGATTAGGTGCCCTTTTTGTGTGTGTGTGGGGTTGGGTGTGGGTGTGGGTGTCTTTCTCTTTTCATGCTTATGTTTGTCTTAACTTACATGGTCCCATTTAACTCACAATTGAGAACGTGTGTCTCAATACAGATACATGTGTCAACTGTCAGTGTATATTTCGTCCAGTGTTTACATTAAAATAAAGACAGTAAGTATACTGTCACGTTTTCGACTCACTGATGTCAGTTTGTGCTTTGTTTTTTGTTTTTGTTTTTTAATCAAACCTTTAAAAATATATCATACCTTTGTTTGTTTGTTTGTTTGTTTGTTTTTTCATTTTAGTCAAGCCTTTAAAATATTTCATAACTTTGTATTTTTTCTTTTTTATTCAAGCCTTTAAAACATTTTATACTGACTGGCGTGCACTCGCGTGCGTGCGCGCGCGCGTGTGTGTGTGTGTGCGCGCGTATGTGTGCGTGTGTGTGTGTGTGCGTGTGTGTGTGTGTGTGTGTGTGGTGTGTGTGTGTGTGTGTGTGGTGTGCAATATTTTCTTGGCTGGTTTGTTTTATAGATCTTTACCATATTGTGGTTAGATGAGCAAATCTCTATAGAGTCACAGACGGATTAGTTTTGAATTCATTTCGCTAAGTTAAAGGTCACAATATCAGAAAAACAGCAGCAGCAGCAGCAGCAGCAACAGCAACAAAAACAGCAACAACAACAATAACAACAACAACAACAGCGAATCAGCACTTTCAGAGAATCGTATGTCGACAGCACTTTCTCAGGAGTTTGACATTTGGAGTTTGTCTAGTTTCAGTTACATGTACAGTTTCAATTTCTCAAGATGACGTATCTGCGCTCGGAATGAATTCCATATGTACTAACGTCACAGGTTCTATGTGTTTAAAAATCACGGCACAAGCCTTACACCTGCACATAAAGAAATGAGCTGGTCAGGTCCTGAAGTCCTACCGAGCCTACGTTTAGCCTAGCCTTCATTTTTTTTACTAGTATTCTATCAAATCCAAAACAAATGTGACTGCCCGCATTCAAGCAAACAGGAACCAGAAAGAAAAAAACACACACAAAAAATGATAAGAACACGTATTATTACAACAAGACGAGTCTGTCTTGTCTTGTATTAGATACGCGTTCTTATTTTTTGTGTGTGTGCTTTTCTCTGGTTCCAATAATCTATCCGTCTATGAATGGAACAATCTTGAGTTTGTCCAAGTAGGTTTTATAGCACTC
>CM060314.1:16101555-16106555 GCA_030674185.1 Monoplex corrugatus | reverse complement strand
TGTTTTGCCTAATACTCATGCATATGTATCATTTTTTTTCCCAGTTGTTTCTTACTACACACTCATATCCATCATCATTATGGAATATGTGATGCCACAGAGAAAATCTGCATTATGCTTGTTGCTATCAGTGCATTTATTGCTCAGTCTAAACTGTTGTTATTGTTTTTACGATTGTGGTAACTGTAATTATTATTTTTCAAAGTGTGTTCGTGGAGGTGGTGATTCCAACAAAGCTAAATTGTATACCTTTAATAATAATGTTACCAAAGGCCTAAAACACATGCGCATTACATGTGTCTGGATATGCTATTAAGATATTTGCATCTTAATGTGTACTTTCTTTGCGTACATTATTAAAATATCTAAATGTTAATCTGTACTGACAAAGTATGTTTAGATAGAACATAAATTATACATGTGCACTTTTTTCATAGCGGCATTTGGACTGGTATTGTAGCAAAGATCTGCTTTCTTTTAAAGCTTTGTTTGACTGAGTATCATATCATACATTTATGTTAGCATTTTGATCTGTCTTCTCTAAACTATTGTGTAAATCATGCTGTTTGAGAAGAACGCAGCAGAAAACTTTTAGAAACATATTTGATACTGTTTTGTTTATTTATCAGAGAATCGAATATCCCTCACATTGTCTGATTTGCTGCTCCTATTGCAGACATCTCCATTGTCCTGTTTTCTCCATGACCAAATTACGTCCCTTTTTAGACCTTGAGACGTTAGAAACAGTTACAATGACTGTAACTGTAATGATTACAGAACAAAGCCAGTGACTCGTTGCCTCTTTTGTCATTCTGTTTATCTATACCATAAACTAGACGATTGGGCCACAAGACTTGACAAGCATTACAGAGGCTTCACTGTTTGTTCTTTCATGATATGCAAAGAAGTATGGCATGCAAGGTGGAGTATTTCAATTCATAACATTTTTTTTTTCAACAAACAAAAACTTCAGGCAAAGTTCTCTTTTTGTAGAGCGATTGGAGCAGAGTACATGACCCCCAACCAACGGAACTGTTAGGAGTTCAGTAAAGGAAGTCGCTCCGTCATCATGCCTTTAGTATGAAAGGGCAGCTAGATATGCTCTTATGGCCACACAAGTGTCAGAAAGATACTTACTGATCCTGTTATTGTTAACTTGCAGTGTTCATTTGCCAACTATTGTTAGTTCTGTTGAACGTCCCCCGTGTCACTTCTAAGACATACACTATAGCCAACAGACTTGTGTGACGTCAATCGAACAAGCACAAACTATGGTTAAAGAACGGATACATTTATATTGATCATAGAGCTGTTATTCGTCCACATAAGAAATGGTATAAGTGTGTATTTGTTTCATTTTGCTTGAGTTACAATGATTACAATAATGCGTCCATTCCTTTGAAAGACGATGAACATGATGTTAAACAAATTCTTCCACTTTAGTGATCAGTTTTTGTGTTGGTTTAAGCGCTCTTGTGTTTCATATCATTAGAAATAGTACGTATGATTTACGTAGTTAAGAGAATAATGGCAATTTCTTTACGTTAGTTGCTGCTGTACCTTATCTGAGTATTTTGTTTACATTTGTCAATTTCAGAAAGTGAAAGTGACTTACAAAACCTTGTGAATATACTTGAAATAGAAAGCAAAGGTAAGGGGTTGGAACTAAACAGCGGGAAGACTGAAGTCATGGTGATCCCCTCATGCAAAATAACAGCAAACGGCACAACCTTGAGACAGGTTGATAAGATTAAATACCTGGGAACGATCATTTCACCAGACGGCTGATGCACATCAGAAATAGCCAACAAAATCGGCCAAGCCAAAACAACATTCAAGAAGATGGAAAGCATTCTTACCAACAAATGCCTATCAATTAACATAAGGAAGAGAGTTCTTGAATGTTATATAGAACCAATACTGTAGTACGGTTGCGAGGCGTGGACAGTCAACAAGCAAAGCCAGAACAAGATTGAGGCAGCCGAGATGTGGTTTCTAAGAAGGATGTTGAGAGTTCCATGGACAGCAAAGAAAACAAACGAGATAGTCTTGATGAGGCAGACACAAGTAGATCATTCATAAGGAAGATTAGGAAAAGGCAGACAACATTCATAGGCCATTTTATGAGGAAAGGGGAATTGAAACACCTGGTCACAAAGGGAAAGCTGGAGGGAAGGAGAGCACCGGATAGACCCAGTGATAGATACTAAAAGGACTAGCACAATGGCTGAGGACGGGGAAAGTGGAAGAGATGCTTGAGGCAACAAGAGATAGAGACAGATGGAAGTCCATAATCGTCAACGCCATGCGGCAAGGCAGCTGATGATGATGGTTGTTAGATGTGATGTTATTCTTAGAACAGAAGTAGGCTCTGGTGAGATCGACAGTCAGTGTTGCATCCAAGTTATGTAAGCTGGAGAAAGAACCGTTGCTTCAATGATGTCTCTTTAAGGAATTTAGAAAATACGTCTATAAAGGGAGAGGGGAGATCTTTAACACTTTGACTCTCGCACCCGGTTCACCAGATCCTGCATTGTCAACCATGCTATCAAAGCAAAAAACTTAACCCACTGACTCCCTTACCCTATCTACACCAGCTTCCTGGTGGAAGTTGGTGAGTAGGGTGAGGGAGTCAAAAGGGTTATTTTTTTTGCAATTGATACATAAGGTGCAGGGATCAAAGGGTTAAGTTGAAATAATGACGGGCGAGGGAGGTTTGGGGTGTACAATATACTGTATCAATCGTTCTGGCAAAGCGATATAATCTGCGTTCAACTGAGTTCACAGCACAACGTGTTTTTTTGTTGTTGTTTTTGTTGTTTTTTCCCACGGTCTGCATGTTTAGTGGGCACATGTGCTGGATGTTTCCATGTTTCCATAAGCCAGCCACTGACAATACTTATACGATCTTTAGCGTGCATATTTGATGCTCTGCAAGCGTATACACCCGAAGGGGTTCTGGCGTTATACTTACACGTTTAAACTTTCCCAATGTTGTCTTTTCTAAAGGACTTAAATTTTCTCGAAAACGACATTCTCAAGAAACAAGATGAACATCGACTAGCAGCTTGTAGTAGGAGATAAGTATCTATGTACGAAAAAAAAAGACCTAAGAAAAGGAAGATGTAACATGTGATGGACAAAATTACAAGAAAAAGAACATGAGAGTGCTGTTACATGTAATAGGCCAAATAGTAACACGAAGAGCAAAGAAGAGAGTAATACGTGTAACTAGTGACATTTGCCCAAGCACAAAAAAAAGAAGCTGAGAAGGCTACAGTGTGACATTTGTTATCGAGGGATTCATTAAATTTAGACAAATTCATATATGAGTTCTGTCAGTATCTGCCAGCAGTTTTCTCGGAGACTCCGTGAGATTACACAGAACCTTATGCCATGGCAGTATCTTGAAACTGAACGGAGAGCATAAACTTTGAAAAAAACCGACACCATCGGAATGACCGGAACATTACGACGGGCAGTGAATAAACCAGCTGTTATATTGCAGGATGGGATTGAACGCGAGATATGAGATCCCGAACCCATAGTCCTTTCAAAAGAGCCAGCCAGCCCATGTAACCCATGTAAAGACTAAGCAGAGGATACTGTGACCTATAAATCAAAAATTTGCCCACGTATGAACGAAAGCTCCCCTGAATAAAAGAGATTAAGAACAGAGTCACTCAACCTGTAACGTAAGAAATGAGCCCAAATATGGACAAACGATCGGGTGGGCAAAAAGGCGTAAGAAAAAAGTCATGTAACCTGTAATGAGTGAAACTCGCCCACGTATGAACAACAGGTCCTATGAAAGAAAAGGGGACTAAGAAGATAGTTATGTAGCCTGTTGTGGTGAAATTAGCCCACACACGAGTTGCATACAGGTCCTAGTAAGAGAGCGATATAACCGTGTGAAATTTGCCCACATATGGAAAAAAAAAGAGCCGACGAACAAACAACGGAAAGAGGAGGGTGATATAAACTGTAACGTGCGAAATTTGCCCGCGTATGAACAAAAGAGCCTACGAACAACAACAATAACGACCAAATAAGAACAAACAAACAAACAAAAAAAACCCAAAAAAACCCCAGCAAACAAACAACGAAAATGGAGCTTAAAAGAGAGTGGTGTTGACCAGTAGTGGCGAAAGTTTGCTTGTTTATGAAGAAACAGCCGAAGAGGGGAGTAATAAAGCCAGTAATGGCTAAACGATCACACAAATAAACAAAAGCACCAACGAGCCAAACAACCCAAGAACAGGCTGATTCGCCCACATATAAACAACATGGCCTAATAAAAGGGTGATTTAGCCCGTCAAAAGCGACAAGATTTGTATTCTTTTTTTTTTCAATGTATATTTTAAATTTTTTTATTTATATTTGCTGAAGATAAATGCTCTTTGTCGTTTGTCTGCACTTTGTGAATGTAAAGAAGTCTTGATAATCCGTCTTTTTTTCATTCTGGTTTAATTCTGTCTCAAAGTTTTATTTCACCTGATTCATAATTGATACTTGTCATGATTTGCGATGCAGATTTATGGTAATGTGTGTAAACGTTTAATCAGGTTTTCGATTCCTGACCCATTCACTTCCTAACCCTTTTCACCAGCTGCAAAAACCCTAGCCCATTTATCCTCTCACTCGGTTCACCAGGAAGCTGGTGAATAACTGAAACGAGTGAAAGGGTCAAGCTTTTTATTTTCTTTTGATGTGCTGTCACTGTCATGGCTGATACTTCAGAGAGCAGGCGGAGAGGATATGAGAAGAACAATTGGTCGAGAATTTTCAAGAACCTCACAGTTTGAGCTCGTACACTTATATCCACAGCGCATTCAGGTCATATCATTTATAAGTCCAGAGAAGGTTTTTGTGTGTTTTGTTTTGTTTTATATTTTTATTTCAAGTTTTACATTGCCAAATACATTTGAGTTTATTCATTTGTTTTATCTTGCAGATTATGTCATTTACCATTCCAGAGAAGGTTCTTTTCTTTCAAATCA
>CM060314.1:16091555-16099055 GCA_030674185.1 Monoplex corrugatus | reverse complement strand
CCTCAGGGTGGCGTTCCATAAAACACTGTAGAGTTACGTGCTAGTGAAAAGAGTTACGGAATTGTACTGACGGGAATCTGTGCCGTGATCTTTGTTTTTTATTTGGGATATTGCAGAATCGTATACACTGCTGTGAGAACAATCACAAAAGTTCACAAGGGAAGATCTATGCTGTGGCCCTTCAATTTCATAATATGTATTACAGCAGGAGCGTACATACTGCAGTGTGAGCAGTCACAAAAGTTCACAAGGGAAGATCTATGCTGTGGCCCTTCAATTTCATAATATGTATTACAGCAGGAGCGTACATACTGCAGTGTGAGCAGTCACAAAAGTTCACAAGGGAAGATTTATGTTGTGACTCTTCTATTTCATAATATGTATTACGGCAGGAGCGTACATATTGCAGTGTGAGCAGTCACAAAAGTTCACCAGGGAAGATGTAATGTATATTGTGACCGTTTGCTGAAGATAGCTGCTGTTTTTTGTTTGTTTGTTTTTGTTTTTTTGTTTGTTTGTTTGTTTGTTTGTTTGTTCTTTTTTCGGTATAAAACTGATCTTCATAACTCAAAGCATTGTTGTCTTTTAATTTTGAATGTCAGATTTCTGCAGATAATCATGCAAGCCTTGTCCGCAGTTTGTTCAAACATTGACAATTACACGACAAGCACTTATGAGATCAACGGTCGGTGTTAAGTTTTGGTTTATGGTTAGGATTAACATAAGCCAACTAAGTTAACATACAGAAGGAAATTAATGTAGCTTTAGGATTTCAGTTTGATAGTCTAGTGGTTCAGATTTCAATATGTGGCCACAGCTTTTGTCGTTCGAATGTTGTCTTTGTCATGGCATCATGGTTACTTTTGTTCACATTCTCCCCACCGTACCCCCTTCCTGCAATTGTGTCTCACTTATATCGAAACTACTCGCATTTAATTACTTAGCTTTAAGCTCCCCTCCAGTTGTGTTTCCCATATAGCGAAAGTAATCGATTTAGTCACTTGGTTATAAGTCCGGTAGAGACTAAGACCAAGATACCCTTGGATCTGTCATCGTTCGGCGACAATATGTCAAACCTCGATGTAAACACTTTTTACAAACGACAGGATGTCAAACCTCGATTTAGACACATTTTACAAAGAAAACATTTAAGTTCACTGAAAGTCCATCAGTTTACAAAGATAATATTGACTGCATTTAATACCCCACTCCCTGACTAAACAAGCCACACCTGCTGTACTGGGTGCACACTCTTGTGTTCCCCTGAATCCGAATCATTACTACAGAATGGTGTTCGGCTGGTGTTGAAACGAGATAATGATTCGAAGACTGGACATGATCAAGTTAATGAAGGTACAACAGTGGCTTCGTGTAACTGAAGCTATCATTTTGCCGTCCTGATGAACGAATGGTGTAAATGATGTGTGTAACGTTTACCATGACATACAAGCAGGAACTAAGTTGACCACGCAACCCCAGACGGGGAAAAATTCCTTGGTAGTGGTTACAGATGAGTTTTGTGGTAAACTAGTCTAGAAGTCCGGAAGTCTAGTCTTTCTATATACTCTTGTGGGGAGAGCAATTGTCTCACTCAAAGTTGCCGAGTTAACTGCCCATCGTCTGTCTTCAGGAGCTCCTGTATTGAGCGTAGATGGTAATGCTCAACGCCTTCAAATTCATCCGTCGCCTTTTACAAGTAGCTGTAGAAGATCAGTTGGTTTTTCCCCTGAAGCAAGCTGGCGTCAGAAGACGTCTTCAAAGGTTCTGCTGTACTCTTTACGACTCACATGGCCAGGGCAGCAGAGACAACTCTGTTTTAAAAAGTGTGACCCAGGACGATGCAATTAATCTATCAAGCACTTTTCTGTAGGAAATGTTGTTACATTGTCGTAAGTTGTTTTAGTATTGCGTTGTCTTCCGTTTAGTTGAACTTACTGCCCGTTGTGTAAACGTAGCATTGTGAAGACTGAGTAATGTAAAAACTCGGACACTGTAAAGACTAAGGCATCGTACAGTCAAAGACATTGCTAAGACAGGTGATAACTCCATTGGTCTGATTAGACAGTGGTGTGCCAGGCTGAAGACTCAGCTGAATTTGGTTGTGGTTTGGTGGTCGCTGATGAATCTTTTTTTTTTTTATCTCTCCTCCGTCCTGCCACAGTCGGGTTTGTTTCTCCTCTGCAACGATGATGCCTGCATGCACAGCCTATTGCCAGGCACAGCGATTTGTAGCTGACTCTTCCCAGGTGTCTACAATGACATCAGAAGAATTCAGATCACGTCCGTGTATGGGCGTGTCGTAGGCTGGGATCCGCAGCGACATCTCCATAAGTTTTGGGATGCAGTCATCCTGCTAGCAGCAGACATGGCCAGGCCAGCACAGTCATCGTGGTGTGAGGAAGACACACATGTTTGACATAATGGCCGGGTCCAGGACGTCCCTGTGTGGCACATAGTCTCTCTACGAAATGCCCAGGATTCGACGAAAGGAAGCGTCACAGTTGGAAGCTATTGATGCGGTGCTCTTGACCTGCATTGGTTGTCCAGCTCTCGCCGCCGCAGTGAAAGATGATCATTATGCAGGCTCGGTACTTTCCGGTCTTGGTGGCTATAACGAACTTGTTACTTCCCCACACTCTCTTGGACAGCTTAGCTCAGGCAATGGCAGATTTCCTTATCGTCTGTTGAGTTCTGGGCCAAATGTCATGTTGCAGAGGACTGTCGATCCTAGGCAGATGATTTCATTTACCATTTGGAGATTGTGATCGCCGATGCTGATGCTGCGGTCTTCGCTGACGTTTTGCCCCATGACCTCTGTCTTCTTCAGATGAGGCCAAACTATTGTTAGGTTTAAGGTATCGTAAATAACTAGGCATTGTAAATATTTAGGCACTGTAAAAAGACCTATGCATAAACATGACCTAGGCATTGTGAACTCATAACGTCTGTAATTGAGCTGACTACCGTTCTAGCATTGACAGTTACCTGAGTTTGTCTATAGAACAGTTTAAACTGTCCGACCAATTCGAGTAAATAATACACGCTTGAGAGATCTCGTAGAACTGAGCAGAATGGGGTTCATGGGTTTAAGAGTGGTGTAGGGGTAAATTATTCACAGTCTGCAACTTACTGTAATTCCCTTTTTTTGATACGATTTAGTTTTCTTTAACTGGATTTTTCTTAGCTGATGAAATAATGTGGTACGGTTGGGAGAGCAATATTAAACAACACGAATGGAAATGAACTGAATAGACTTGCCCTTCCCTGGGACTGAAGTATCGACTGATGTCATTTTGTTGGTGATAATCATTAGTAATCTGTGGCTTTAACACGAACCTTAGTGGTTGGCATAGCGACAAATACCACGCACAGAACGGACCTGCTACACCGTCTATTTATTTGTTTTTTTTCATTTTAAAGTGTTCCAACAATCCGTGGCATCAAATGCTCTGATCACGTCTATTTTTGTTTGTTTGCTTTTGTTTTGTTTCCCTCGAGTCCTTTGCTCAACTAAAGGTGTTCAAGAGCAAGGGTTTATCCTTGCACCAACATATTCGTCTTTTGAAAAGCATAGATTTAGAAATATGTTTCTTATAGTGTTTGTATGATTCTGGTGTCAGAGTTTGTTCATTTTATTCATGTCGATTACTGGTGAATGTCTTGCTCGAGTATGCATTCAGGGGCAGCACACCTGTAAGGTTTCAAACCGGTTCATACAAACTGTCGATGATGTATAATCTTGCAACTATTTTGTTGCCCAACAATCATACTCAACTAAGTGAATCTGTTCCTTGTACAGTCTTTTTTTTTCAGTAAAGATAATGCATATCCGATATATATAGACTGAAGCCAGTGCATACAAAAACGTTTTGAACTGTTACTGTAAGAAGGGTTAGTATTGTATGCTGAGTTCAAATTTTGCTCTGTTCGTTGATTTTTTTTTTTTTTTTTTTTTTTTTGTCGATGCTGAATGGTAAATATTTTGGCTGGTGGATTGCGCCCAACCCAAGCAGCAATGCATAGCGATCATAGGCAATTTCCCCGTACCTATTATTGTGCCTAAAATTTGACAACTGATGATGCTGAAGTGCACCTCGTCCACAGTTATAACCACTGGAAGAACGGGGTTCAAAACAGTTTCATAAATAGTAGTGTGCAGATATTTTGTGAATGAACACTGATCACAATACCTTGACCAGTAATACTTGGTGTTGTGTCTTATCAGAATGTTTTTTGTTTTCGATCAGTAAGATTAGGTGGTACATGATCACTCATACTTCAGACTTCTGTATCGAAAAAGCTATTTGTTATGTTATCAAAACAATATTGAAACTATTCTGGTCAAGTGTAACATACATGTATGGCGTGTCATAACCCCCCCCCCCCCTCAAAAAAAAAAGCGATGGCTTTTTGTTTAATTTCTTAACTGTTTCATTGTCACGTTTTGAAAAAAAAAATGAAAGCCCGTAATTTATCACCTATAACAATAGTGAGCACTGAAAAAATATGATCAAGAAACATCTTTAATATATTATCACCAACAATATGGAATAATGTATCTGAATTGTGCTGTAAGACAAACTGTTAACACCATTTTCAGCAATGATACTGTTTGTTGTTTTATGAAGATTATTATTGACAATATTCTCGTGAATGACACGTTTTGGTAATGTATCATGCCTAATATTACACGGGGAACGTAATGTAGTGTGTAATCAGAAAGCGTGCTGAACATTTTCTGTCAAGAGTGATGTATGATATCGAGCTACAAAAGACTAAGGAACATAATCGTATCAATATCTACATGTAATGTGTTATCGATTCGATAAGTGATGCATTGATAGTCAGCTGCATATGTATTTCTTTTCGTCAGGCAACTGTTTTCGTTTGGACAGTATAGTCATATGCGCCTCACGATTTCTTTTATCTATTTATCTACTTAAGTGGTTTTTTTTCTTTATTGACTTTTTGACCGGATTTAGCTGTGTTAAGGCCACTGCCTGGATTGTTATGCTGACCCACCTCTGGTAATTTATTGAAATTGCTTTGATTTCGGTTTAAAGGACACATTCTCTATTGTTTTCTCAGGTACTTTGCGCTATCGATGGACTTGAGAAAGAGAAAGAAAAAAAAACAAACAAACAAAAAAGAAAAAACGTGTGTGGAATTGAAAACAGGCACTGCTTTGAGGACAAAGTGACCTCTCTCTCTCTCTCTCTCTCTCTCTCTCTCTCTCTCTCTCTCTCTCTCTCTCTCTCTCTCTCTCTCTCTTTCTCTCTCTCTCTCTCTCTCTCTCTCTCTCTCTCTCTCTCTCTCTCTGTTTTAAGTATGCCATACTTCAAACATGCATTATATAGACTGTCTTTGATTTTTGATAATTCCTGACAATATCAAGTGGTTTTGATGTTTCGTATTGTCAAGAAAAAAGCAAAGAAGGCGCATTCAAGTTTCCGTCTGGTAATTATGTTCTTCATTACCAGAGTATTGCAATACTATTGGCGCTAAAATGGTCTATATTATAATTATGAGAGATAAAAGATATCAGATTGTCTTGGCCATCTTAATAATTTGTAATTGAGTATTATTGTGGATTTGGTCTTATTTAGATAAGTTACTTTTTTTTGCTTTTTTTTTTATAGATACTTTCCTTTAAATACTATTTTGATTGGTTTTATGAATGCAAAAAGTGAGTTTATTTGAATTTGATACGCCAAACGAGATTGGAAATACAAGAAAAAAAAGTTAATTTTTTTAGTTATATGAATCAGTCAAAGTCAGACACTTTCGAATCCTTATTGTCCTGGTTGTTATAAATCCAAAGGAAGGGCTTGAAGCTGCGATGTTTTTGGACTTTAATCACGATTTGTTATGTGGATAGTACTAAAGAGGTCATAATCGCTGTTTCCGTGAAACAGAATCTCTTTGGTTTTTACCTGTCTTTTTTTCCTTTTATACTATTCAATTTTGATATGATTTATTCTCTCGAAGGACGCATTTCATTAAGAATATATACCATATGTCTGGCTGTGTCCTAAAACAAAGCATAAGCAAGACCAGGAGCACAAAAACAAAGGAACAAACAAACAAACAAACAAACAAGAACAAAAAAGACGAATCAGAGGATCAATAGTCTCTGGCTTCTGAAATTAAAAAACAGCAAAAAAAACAACAACAAAAAAACAACAACAAAAAACGATGTTTACTTACAAATTATTGGATAGAACTAGACTAACATTAGACGCTTGTTACTTGGCAAATGGGATAAAGAACAGAATGTAAGAACGATTACCCGGTGAAACAGGTAGCAAAGACTGAAGTAAATAAACGGATAAGATGAACAAGAAGCATTGTGTGAATCATCTGGACGGCAACAACGCAGGTAAACAATGAACAGTAAACATGTACTTTAGCTGCTTGGATGGAAATCATCGACTCACGCAAGTGATATTTAAGCCCCGTTTCTAGCAAAGCGAAGTTTCAGTACTTTTTGCATCACTACATACAGTCTAAGCTTGTTTCAATAAGAGATTGATACAAGCATATTTTTTTTTATGTAAGTTACGCCTAGTTTCTCAAATTGACGTCTCCTTTCTCAAAATGAATCTCATTTGCTCTGACGCCACTGACACCATGTGATGGAGAAGATCCAAAATGATCATGGCACAAGCCTTAAGCCTGCACATAAAACCCATAAGCTCGCCAGCTTCTCAGAAAAGCGCAGATGATGGTGTATATGGAATCCATAAAGTAGACAGAACCACAAGACCTTGGGGCATTTGAGATCATATTGGATCTTAATGTCTTAGCAAGATCTTCTCGGCTGTTTTTTGGAATAGACATGTACCAAGTTTGGATCATGGGGGTAATGATGTCAATGAATAGGATCGGGCATTTTGGCAGAGCGTGGTTTGCTGTCTTGATTTCTTTTTTCTTTTTTTTTTTTTTTTTTTGTTTTTTGTAAACACGTTACGATGATCAAGTATTCTAACTGTCTCCCTTATTAAACAAACAGGTATTACTACATAGTTTTTTCCTGTTTCTCCGAGCCTGTGTGACACTGAAGAAGAAACAAATGAGTTATAATTTGAGGACAAGTGAGGACAACGGTATAATGTTACAACTATAAAAACGAAATCGCAGATTTCACAGGCTACACATTTGACTCAAACTTGGTATATGTCCAATCAAAAACAGCCGTGAAAATCTTGCTAGCACATTATATTATTAAACTCACACACACGCACACGCACACGCACACACACATACACACCACACACCACACACACACACACACACACACACACACACCACACACACACACACACACACACACACACACACACACACATACACACACACACACACAGAGCTTTGGTATGTATGCATGTATGTATGTATGTATGTATGTATGTATGTATGCATGCATGTATGTATGCATGTATATATGTCAGTCTGTCTATCTCTCTATCTATCTATCTGTCTATCTATCTATCTATATAT
>CM060314.1:16071555-16081555 GCA_030674185.1 Monoplex corrugatus | reverse complement strand
ATTCACATACATTCTCACCGTCAGCATAACACGGAAAAGGGAATGCAGATGGCAAGTACTGAACGGTTCAGAATATCCTTGACAAGTAAGTATATTTGGGATTGCGTGTAGGTCCAAAGTGTGCCTACGGATATGAAATCAAATGTCTGTAAAACTAGGTGTAAACAATGCGTCATTTTTTTGTGCTTAAACTAGCAGAACGGACTTATGCTGAAAACTTGAACACAAAAGAGCAGGAAATGTCTGCTGAGACCGCTGCACTCTAGTGGTTCCGTTGACCCAGCTTAAGAGAACGCCAAGCTGATATATGGGGGTTCGTAGGGCGACTCTCTTTTTCATTGTTTATTGACCGGATGTTGTTTGTTTGTTTGCTTGTGTGTTTGTTTTGGTTTGAATGCTTGTTTGTTTACTTGTTTTGATTGTTTGCTTTTCTCTGTTTGTTTGCTTGGTTGTTTGTTTGCTTGCTTGTTTGTTTCATTTGTTTGTTTGTTGTTCTGTTTGTTTGTTGATTGTTTTTTTTTCTGTTTGTTTGTTTGTTTGTTTGTTTCCTAATAGCTCAGTTAAGTACAGGACCGTTTTATCTTCGGGCGGAATCAGGATAACTTTCTACTTTCATTCCAGCTGGCTGGCTCATGCAGCTGAGCCGTGGACTCAAAATCTGATGTCTTGAGTTTGATCCCATTTGGCAGCATAATGACCCGTTTGATACTTATCCTGTGTTGCGATCATTCTGGTGTGGTCAAATTCATCCCTCCACCACTACCCCCACCCCCACCTTTGAAGACCTTGCCGATGTACAGGATCGTGTGCAGGCTTAATGAAAGTGTCCGATAACAGAACGCAAAGTGTACCGAGTTGTCCGCGTACAATAAAATCCATGTTGTATAAACTCCGAAACTCAAAACTCCGAGCCGAGTCTTTGTCTGTCTGTTTGTTTGTCTGTCTGTCTGTCTGTCTGTCAGACAGTCAGTCTGTCAGTATGTATGTCTGCAAGTCTTCTCTCTGGCCTCTCTCGCTCTCTGTCTGTCTCTCTCTCTCTGTCTGTCTGTCTGTCTGTCTGTCTCTGTCTCTCTGTCTGTCTGTCTGTCTGTCTGTCTCTCTCTCTCTCTGTCTCTCTCTGTTCTGTCTGTCTGTCCCGCTCTCATATCTCTAGACTATTAAACCACGCATATTCTTTTCTGGTACGTATCCCTGGAATACACTGCACATCAACAACAAGTTATGTACTTCACTAAATAGATTTTTTTGTACACGAAAGCGTCACAAATATGAATAATGTCATTCCAGTCGATACTTCTTTTCTAGTCTTACATAGATGCGTTAATAATATCTTTAGTTAACCTCATTGCGATTCACGATTCGTCTTTTTTGTTTTTTTGTTTTTTTGTTTTGTTTTGTTGTTGGTGGTGGTGGTGGGGTTGTTGTTGTTGTTGTTGTTCTTTTGTTGTTGTTGTTGTTATTGTTTTAATGCAAGTCCTAAGCTGTTGTCGCTCTGCATTAGATCAATAAATCGTTGATTCCTTTTCCATCTTTACTCCTTTTCTACTGATCTGATTTGATATCTTTTTTTTTTCCATTCGTGGTGTGCTTCTTGACTCGTATTAGCTTTACACGTGTATGACTTTGTCTTTTATGCTCTTGTGGAGTTTGCCCGATTATCGTTTCATTATCATCATCAGGTGCCTTGCCGCATGGCGTTGGCGATCATGGACTTCCATCTGTCTGTATCTCTTGTAGCCTTAAGCATCTCTTCCACCCTCTTTGTCTTCAGCCACTCTGCAAGTCCGTCTAGTATTTTCTCCCTTGGTCTACCTGGTGCTCTCTTTCCCTCTCTTTCTCTTTTCCCGTTGTGACCAGGTGCTCCAACTCCCTTTCCTCATTAAATGGCCTATAAATGTTGCCTGTCTTTTCTTAATCTTCCTTGTGAATGATCTACTTGTGTCTGCCTCCATCAAGACTCTCGTTTGTTTTCTTTGCTGTCCATGGAACTCTCAACATTCTTCTTAGAAACCACATCTCGGCTGCCTCAGTCTTGTTCTGGCTTTGCTTGTTGACTGTCCACGCCTCACATCCGTACAACAGTTTGGTTCTATATAACATTCAAGAACTCTCTTCCTGATGTTAATTGATAGGCATTTGTTGGTAAGAATGCTTTTCATCTTCTTGAATGCTGTTTTGGCTTGGCCGATTCTGCTGGCTATTTCTGATGTGCTTCTGCCGTCTGGTGAAATAATCGTTCCCAGTATTTAAACTTATGAACCGATTATCGTATGTGAGTCCATATTTCATTACAATTCATTTTCATCACTTCTTTGACGTTGTATGTTATATATAGTTTATGGGTTTTCACCATAGCGTCAAAGCTGACATGTCTCTAAGCCTCCAGTGTATGTTTGTGATGTTTCTTCCATCTTCTTCTTACCCTACTACTGCTGTTATTATCATCATTACTATGATCAATTGTTGGTATCGTTATTGCTTTTCAAGGGATTGAAACGTATCTGCTTTACGTGTGTTTCCTTTTACACGTTTTGTAATACATTGAATTGATCGAATATGAAGTCGACATTTTGTCGTTAATCATTTTTGTAACTTCTTTGGTACTCCATTTGTTGTGGATTCGTCCACATTTGTTAGTTATTTGATTAACACGTCTCCCCAGCTCTTGTTTTTTTGAACGCTTTCTTTGGTTTTTCTCCTCTTCTCTGAGTCTACGCCCGCACTTTGTGCGTTTCCCTTTTCATCTATCTATCTATCTATCTATCTATCTATCTATCTATCTATCTATCTATCTATCTATCTATCTATCTATCTATCTATCTATCTATCTATTTATCTATATATCTATCTATCTATCTATCTATCTATATATCTATCTTTCTATCTATCTATTATCTATCTATCTCTCTATCTATCTATCAATATGTCTATCTATCTATCTATCTATCGATTTATCGATCTATTGATCTATCTATCTATCTATCTATCTATCTATCTTATCTATCTATCTGTCTGTCTGTCTGTCTATTTATCTATATATCTATCTATGCATCTATCTATCCATCTATCTATCTATCTATCTATCTATCTATTATCTATCTATTTATCTATCTATCTATCTATCTATCTATCTATCTATCTATCAATATGTCTATCTATCTATCGATCGATTTTTCGATCTATCGATCTTTCTTTCTATCTATCTATCTATCTATCTATCTATCTATCTATCTATCTATCTATCTATCTATCTATCTGTCTGTCTGTCTATCTATCTATATATCTATCTATACATACATATATATATATATATATATATGTATCTAGCTAGCTAGCTAGTCTTTCTTAGATTTCAATTGTTTGACAAAAACAAAAACAAACAAATAAACAAACAAAAGCGAACAAATTCTTGGTTGGTTAATTAGATTCGGATCATCCTATGGCTTCTGTCGCAGTGTTTTTCGGCAGTGATGCGTTTCAGAATTTTTATCTTATTCATCGATGAGTTATTGCACGATTGGTCACAGAGATTTGGCCCAAGGAAATGTGTCTGTATCAAGTTGAAAGACAAACATTTTGGATTTATCAACTGCTGACGATATGGCTGTTTATCGATAGATACATGCATAGAGCATGCACGCCCAAAAATGATGAAAGCTGTGTTAGTGTGGTATCTTTTTAGCAGAGTATGAAGATAAAAAAAAAACATTTTGCAACGTAAAAGCAATCATGTGGAAGGCTTTAAATTGAAAACACGCACGTCTGTGTGGTGTTTTTGTTTGTGTGTGTGTGTGTGTGTGTGTGTGTATGTGTGTGTGTGTTGTGTGTGTGTGTGTGTGTGTGTTGTGTGTGTGTGTGTGTGTGTGTGTGTGTGTGTGTGTGTGTGTGTGTGTGTGTGTGTGTAGTCATCCATATCTTTAGGATCTACATATGTCCATTAAATGCCTTCAATACGACAAGCATAAAGTACAAAAAGAAACATGAACGGATAGAGCGTTGGCAAATCTAGCAGAATATATGTCGAAAATAAGTAAGTGATTCATCTGTAACAAATGGTAAGTATGGCAACCATTTTTCTCTGAAAGTGTGCAGATTCGTGTCCCTTTCACATTACTTTCTTTTGCGTGATACTCTATGGTAAGATATTGTGCAAAAGAAGTAATTTCCGGACAGTTTTATCGAGTTTGCATTTAGTAATCTTTGAAGGACTATCAAATGTTGAACCCGTGACTGTATTTTCATAAATCACAAATAAGATAATTGCTCTGTTAGTCTGGTATTTGCATAGTTGACCCATTGTGGCTCCAACAATTTTTCAATACTTTTTTTCGAAATCTCTTGACATGCGGACAAGTCCAGAACTTTTGATCAGTACCGCCTTTTGTTTGCAAAGATCAAAGAAAAAACAATTTGCAAGTCTGACCTATTTTACATTACTTTGATTCCAAGAAGTATGTGTGCATATTGTACATGAAATCATTTATAATCATTTTTTTGTATTTCATAAATTTTCGCAGATGCCGTTTTCCCTTGGAATATTTATTCCTGGTCTTTCTAATTATTCTTGATCTATCTAACCCTTTATAACATGATCTTAGAAGTGCATCCTGTTGTTAAAATATATCATAGCCGTATTCATTAAGTATGGAACAGATTTCTTTTGATGCTATTGGAACATAATGTGCACATCCATTCAGTACATCAAATTTGCTTCCCTGTACATATTTTTGACCGACAGTTTTCATCCATTATAAACACGAATACATCTATCTTTCTTCTTGTATTTTTTGTTTACTTTGTCAGGCATAATAAACGACCCAATATCATTTACAAATCGCAATATAATGAACCTCCTTTTTCAACCTAACTTTCAAATTGTCCTTATTATTTCTTACCTTTACTTTTTTATCATAGGTAATCGGTTTTGACAGAAAATTTGTCGAAACTTTTGGCTTTACAATTCTACTGAATGTGGTACATATTTTGAAACTGTGTTTCTAAAATAAATTGTCTTAAGATGTATATGATGCATAGTTTTCTATCTTTGTTTAAAAGAATTGTACATTCACTTGAAACATTTTTTTTTTACATTCATAGTTTTAAGGCTTGAAGGCGTCAGCATATTTCTTAATGTCTGGTATTAAACCCTCAATTCTGTATGATTTTTAAAGTTGTTTTTCCGCTGATTCTACAATCGTGTTTACCATTCCAAACTGAAAACATTAAAGATTATTCAAGAACTCTTCAAGATGATCTCAGAGCAGAGAATAGTTTAATACTGCAGCTCTTCTGAGGAATGTTTGTACCTTTGTTTTCCATCCAAACTGTAAACAGTGTCCTCATTTCTGATAATTTTTTTCATCGTAATTTATCTCTTCACATCTTTTTGGAGTCAGCTGTAAATCTCACACCCAGTATCATGAATATCTGCTTATTCCAGTTTATATTGAAATGCTGCATGAAAAAACATTTGTTTCTCGTTTGAACGCGTTTTACTTCCTAACCAGATTGTTACGATTGGCTAGCGTTCATAAAAAATCTTGAGGTATTTCTAAATTTCAGGATGAGAGAAGCAGTTTTCTTAAAAGATGTCTTATATCTGTTATTCACAACTGAGCATCATCAGCAATTGAAGTCATTCTATGTTGATTATTGTGAAATACGATTGCTTTTGTTTCTTTGTTTTCCTTTCTTATAAGTGCAATGTAAGTAAAACATCATTAGCTGGCCTGGTAGTTTGGAGTTCTTTGTGATCCGCTCAAAAGTATATGAGTAATAAGTCCAAATGTGTTTGGAGAACACCGCTACATAAGAACGAATTACGTTACTACTACTACTACTACTACTACTACTACTACTACTACTACTACTACTACTACTACTACTACTACTACTACTACTACTACTACTACTACTACTATCTACTACTACTACTACTACTACTACTACTACTACTATTACATACTACTACTGATGCTGCTACTACTACTTATATTACAAATTCTACTGTTACTACTACTGCTATTACTGCTACTTCTACTACTACTACTGCTGCTGCTAACATTACTATTTCTTCTTCTTCTTCTTCTGCTACTGCTACTACCGATGATGACAATGATAACAGTAATGATAATGATAATAATATCACTAATAATAATAACATTGATAACAACAACAATGATGAGAACAAAAATAATAATAAAACAGTGATAATAATAACAATAACAATGATTATGAACATACTATGATGATAATGATGATGATGGTATCATTATGATGAGGAGGAGGAGGATGGTATAATGATAACGATAAAGCAGTAATGATAATAATAATAATAATAATAATAATAATAATAATAACAATAATAATAATAATAATAATGATAATAATGATAAGAAGAAGAAGAAGAAAACTACTACTACTACTACCACCACTACTACTACTACTACTACTACTACTACTACTACTACTACTACTACTACTATATTATTATTACTACTACTACTACTACTACTACTACTACTACTACTACTACCAGTACCACTACTATTGCAACAATAATAATCATAATATGAGGATAATAATGATGATGGTATTGATAATGATGAGGATGATATAATGATAATGATAAAAGAAGGAGAAGAAGAAAAAGAAGATGAAAAAGAAGAAGAAAAAGAAGAAGAGTCAGAAGAAGAAGAAGAAGAAGAAGAAGAAGAAGAAGACTACTTCTCCTCCTCCTCCTCCTCCTCCTCCTCCTCCTCTTCCTACTACTACTACTACTACTACTACTACTACTACTACTACACTACTACTACTACTACTACTACTACTACTACTACTTGATTGAAACCAATGGTGGATCAATTATCTCCTTGAAAAAAGAGTCAAGACTCTTGCAGACGTTTGACAGGTATCGGTTTGTATGTAAGATAGCTCTAGGGTACACACACTGCAATCACACGATTGCCAGTAAGATTTAACCATGCAAATGCACTTAACTGTTGTGATATGGCTGTAATGAACACGTTTACTAAGTGAGGCGCATATACCAATGAAGCACTTCCCTTTTGTTTATAGATATTTTTGCTGATTCAAACTGTTTTGCTCGAAATATTGTAGTTTCATATCATACATTTACATTGTGCTACATTTTTTTTTTGTGCAGCATTCTTTGGACGAACTGTCTTCCTCGTGCATCCTCAAACTTTACTTATGATGCCATTGTACACACTCTTTCGAATGGTCAATTTCTGCATTGCATTTATGTTTATGCTTGAATATGAAGGTGTTTTTCTTTAATCTTATAAGATATTCATCTTGTGGAGATCTGCATCAATATTGTGTGGTTTTCTTTTTCATATACACTTCAAACCCGGATCTGAACATAGTTATTTGATACATGTGAACATACTGACTAGTATCTATATCAAAAGGGGTATTGTTGGTAGCACACTTGCTTCACCACAATATACACTTTCACTTCCAATGGCTCATTACATGAAATCCCGTAAGCACTCATTTTATGTATACGTTTATGACAAGAGGTATATGCGACTGTTCCATTACACGCTCTAAGTTTATAGCTTTTCATGTACGTGGACGAATGTGCATGTGTGTGTGTGTGTGTGTGTGTGTGTGTGTGTGTGTGTGTGTGCGTGTGTGTTTGTTTATGTGTGTGTGTGTGTGTGTGTGTGTGTGTGTGTGTTTGTTGTGTGTGTGGTGTGTGTGTTGTGTGTGTGTGTGTGTGTGTGTGTGGTGTGTTGTGTTGGTGTGTCTGCGCACGTGTGCGCGTGTATGTGAGAGAGAGAGAGAGAATCATTTATTCTATACGTATTAAAATGAATGCCTTACATTTTATGTGTCATGCGCAGTGAGTCCAAATGACATTGCAGATCAGCTTTGTGCAAGAAGCAGTTATTACATTATTATGATTATGATTATGATTATGATTATGATTATGATGATGATGATGATCATGATGATGATGATTATTATCATTAGTATAATAATAATAATAATAATAATAATAATAATAATAATTATTATTATTATTATTATTATTATTATTATTATTATTATTATTATCATATTATTATTATTATCACTATCAACATATTATTATTATTATTAACATTGTTATTATCATTATTGTTATAATTGTTGTTGTTTTGTTATCATTAATACACATTATTTTCATATGAAGAGTTACGTTAGTATTTACCAAAATGGTATATTCCGTTGTGTTTCATTTCCATCGAGATCTTTTTCTTTTTCTTTTCTTTTCCAATCACTGTTTGAGTTGAGTGACTTCGAGTTTTGACATGTGAAATTGCTTTTTTTTTCCTTATCGCAAAAGCATGGATGTCTGGCTTGTTGTTGCCGTTGCTACCGATGCAGTTTGTTCTTACATATATAAATGTCGTAGTGTTAACCTTTTAAAATGAAAGTATTTTAGACGGTTATGTGTGGAATTCTTTTTGAAATATGTTTTCTCTGATGTTCTAGTGTTTACCAGTCCCAGTGAACAGACAGATGCTTGGTATTTCGAAGTATACAAAATCTAATAAACGTAATGATATCTAAGGCTTATGAAGAGCACAAATAACGTCAGTAACGTCTATAGTGTAGCTGCCATATGATATTATCGAGTCAAGTTGCCATGTCGCAAGACAGAAAGTCAATGGTTATCTCACTATCATCATCCCAGCTACGTTGCCATGCGGTGATGCATAATGTCATTGATTATGTCAGTACTGACATAAACAATTAAACTGCATATCGCAAATCGAAATGGTAATGATCTCCTAACTGCAGTCAACCCAATATAGTTGCCATGCGGTAATCTGTAACTTTTTTTTTACTTACTAAACAGACATGTCACAATATAGGCATTCCATGGCATGATGCCATCGCTTACATCACCGTCAACAGCATCAAATGACGTGATGTCATTGCATCGTCACTGTCATCATCACAATAAAGACTACCCTGTGGCATGACGTCATTGCTGGCTTTGCGGTCACTGTCGCAATATGGGCATCCTGTGGCATGAAGCCATTACTTACGTCACACATCAGCACAATACGGACATCCTGTGGCATGAAGCCATTACTTACGTCACACATCACACAATACACATCTGTGCTGAGCATACTTACGTCACACATCACACATATGCATCCTGTGGCATGAAGCCATTACTTACGTCACACATCAGCACAATACGGCATCCTGTGGCATGAAGCCATTCTTACGTCACACATCAGCACAATACGGACATCCTGTGGCATAAGCCATTACTTACGTCACACATCAGCACAATACGGACATCCTGTGGCATAAAGTCATTACTTATGTCACATACCAACACGATATGGGCGTCTTGTGGCATGAAGCCATTACTTATGTCACATACCAACACGATATGGGCGTCTTGTGGCATGAAGCCATTACTTATGTCACATACCAACACGATATGGGCGTCTTGTGGCATACAGTCATTACGCACGTCACATATCAACACGATATGGGCGTCTTGTGGCATAAAGTCATTACTTACGTCACACATCAGCACAAAATGGTAGAGTCATTGTTTACGTCACGGTCATCTACACAATATGGGTATCCAGTGGGATGATGTCATCGCTTACGTCACACATCATCACACAAATGGATCTCGTGTTATGAAGTCACTGCTTCCACCACAGTTACCATCACAATATGGTCATCCTTCTGGTACGAAGTCATTGCTTACTCAAAATAATCATCACGATATGGGGACACTGTGGTATGAGGTCATTGCTCACGTCAGTCATCATCACAATATGGGGATCTTGTGGACTGATGTCACTGATCTCCTCACTGTCATGTTACAAAAAATAAATGTAAGTGGCACATTAAAAAACCTGTCACTGTCACCATCCAGATATGCATGAATTATATAGCAAGTGTGCTTCAACAGAATCATCCATTGAAAATATGTTAATGTGTCCACACTATA
>CM060314.1:16044055-16056555 GCA_030674185.1 Monoplex corrugatus | reverse complement strand
CAATACCTTTTCAAAAACTGCCTAAACCATTGATTATTCATTTTTTTCTTCATTTGGTCTTTTCTTGTTTATTAAGTCACGAGAGTTCACATTGATTGTTGATCTTAGTATGTAAATTATTACCGTGCTGTGTCTCTTAACTGAACAAAATAGTCTACACACACCGAACAACAGTGTGACTCTTCTACACATCCAGCTGCGTCTGTTTCCCGGAGCATATGTACTTTGAATTGTTTTCAGAAATGCAAGGCTCAAAATCAAGTGAAGAGCTAGCTATAAATAGCACGTAAGAATTAGTTGAAATGATTTTGTTCACAGACTGACCTCAGGATGTGATATACAAGTATTGAATTTTATGTGTATTTTGGAAATGGATGTGTACATGAGAAAGCTGCGATCGTCTACGCCGGTTAATTTATCTTTGTTTTTTGGTTTTTTTTCGCTTTTCAGAGTTGATATACTTCAACTAATTGTGTTATAGTTCATAACGGCACTGTCGTGATTCAAATCTGATTAATTGGAAAGATAACTGGGCCGCCAGATTACAAGATGACTTGAGTCATATCATGGGTGCTTTTGGAACTGACAAATCCGATCTCCTAGACATTTGTAGGAAAATTAATTGTAGAATCAAGACCTGTTTCCTATGAATGACAAAATAACACTGTAATTGATTCAAGATATATAAACATGAATATGCACTTTTAACCCAGCTAGTTAAGGAGGCAGTCGGGGTGGCAGCAATACGGTTATACTGTGGACTACATGTAAGTATCATACACTGATTGCATTCCACCGTTTAAGTCTTTCCACACTGTATACCCTATCGGGTGCTGCGAAAAAAAAAAATGAGCAGAGATTTCTGGTGCTTTTTGTTTGTTTGTTGTGTTGTGTTGTGTTGTGTTGTGTTGTGTTGTTGTTGTTGTTTTGTTGTTGTTTTGTTTTTATTCATTACTGAGATTAAACAAATGTCTTATGAGGGTCATCTGATGTCCAATACCTTTATTTCCGTGTTCTTCTGTTGATGCACTGAAGTTTTTGTTCGAGCACAGGACAACGCGTATAACGACTGTAGATAGAGACTGGAATATTGGATTTTCGAGTTGAGTTCATAGAGACTTTTACATTTCCGTTTATTGTATTCTTGCTTTTCATTTTGTGCACGGTGGCAGTTACTTTGAGTCTGATTACATTTTTTTTCTGATTTTAAACTGTTTCTACTTTAGAAATGGTTTGTTTATTTGTTAGTTATTTGATTTCTTTAACTATACCATCACCATACTGTTCAAGTTTTAGGGGACATGCCTATTTTAAACAATGCACACTTTTTTTTATTTCAAATAGTGATACCGCACTGTGGCCTTTTATACCTATTTTGAACTGCATTTAATATTAATTTGGACGTATTCTTTGTTTTGTTGTTTGTTTGTTTGTTTGTTTGTTTGTTTGTATTTTGATTAATTGATTGTTTGTTTGTTTGTTTTTGATCGATTGATTGATTGATTGATTTGTTTGTTTGTGTTGTGTGTGCGTTGTGTGTGTGTGTGTGTGTGTGTGTGTGTGGTGTGTGTGTGTGTGTGTGTGTGTGTGTGTGTGTGTGTCTGACAACATGTACACACAGTTTGAAAGATATTCGACATGAGGTGGAGGAAAAAGAGAACTTGACATGGTGGGTAATTCTGTCTTACAATACTGACTGTTGTCACAACACTAGAGAGTCCAATAATTATGTCCGTTGGAAACATCTATCGATATAATAGCGTGAGCGATTAATTTACAGACATGTGTCTTATGTCAATTTTACAGTTTCGTTGGTGACAACATAATGTCTAAGTAATATCTGCTAAAATACTGACTTGCAGAAAAACCGAACATATGATTTGTATTTATTTGAAAAAGGCACGTGTCTTTGTTTATAACATTTGGTCTAATATGCACAAAAAGGAAGACTGACGCCTATACACAAATCGCTGGTAGGTATGTGTCTAATACAGTCAGTCTGTTTTGCTGTATATTTGGCATCATCATGTTGCATTTACTTAGAAAAAAGATTGAATTTTGATTTGCATTGTACATGAACCAGTGATGTGAACATATCGGTGAAAAAGTCTGACAAAAAGTGCAAAACGTGTTTGCATTCAAATTAATTTACAGCATTTTGTTACGAAGTATCCTATCTGTATATTTTTACCCACACATGCATATATAGATTATATATATATATATATATATATATATATACATATATATATATATATATATATATATATATATATATGTGTGTGTGTGTGTGGTATGTGTGTGTGTGTGTCTGTGTCTGTGTCTGTGTGTCTGTGTCTGTGTCATTGAGACATAGTTCAGATATACAATGTGTAATTGGGAATGTACCCACAGATAGGATAGATTGTGTCAGTGACTTGCGTAGTGAACTATGCTGCAGGTTAGGTAAGTTTTTGTCTGTGGACCTACTTCGTCAGGTGTCCGTTTCTCTGAGGCCGACGTGAAAACTTTGCCAACTTCGCGAACAACAATGAAGACCAACAGCAGGCTGACTTTTGAATTAATGGCCCTAGGATTTTCTTCTTCGCACTCATCATGCATTCTCGGATAGTGGGAGAACGGTTCCCCTACCCGAGTAACAATTATGCATGCCCGTGTATGTTGGTGTATGGTGATACATACTATTGCAAGGGTATGATCACGTAGTTTTATGACATGGACACATATCCTAAATGTTTTATTTTTCTGTTGTCATAATAGGTATGATAAACTGTTATGCTATGTTCTGGTATGTTGCAATGGATTAGTTATTGTGCTTTCCGTGTGCTGCAAAAAGGAAAAAAAAAGAATTTTGGCTTGAATTTCAGCGATGTTCTAATGTAAATCTGAGTACAAAAAAGCATGGCTGTTTGCTAACTGTTCCCCCTTCACATTTCAAGCGCAGTGCATGGGGCTACTGTTTGCTTGTTTGTTCGTTTGTCTGTTTGTTTGAACTGTGTTCTGCGCAGGCTCAGGGGGTCTGCCAGTAACTGCAGGCAAATTGACATGTACGTGGAGCGCATAGAGTGTCGCACGAATGCCACGAATCCCTTCTGAGCAAGTTAAAAAAGAAAAACAAAAACCTCTTGAAACGTATTAATTATGTCATTTAAACTCTACCTGTTGCATCTTTGTTTTTGCGTCACACCTTCTGATAGAAAGTATTGCATTTATTTAATTAGTTGAAAGTATTGCATTTAATAAGAATAATAATTACAATATTGCATTTATTTAATTAGTTTGTGTATGGGGAAAGTTGTTTCCTTTATTACCTGTGTGCTTTATATTCATATAAAATATATATATATATATTTTATTATTGTGTGTGTGTGTGTGTGTGTGTGTGTGTGTGTGTGTGTGTGTGTGTGTGTGTGTGTGTGACGCTTGTCTGTCTGCTTGCCTGTCTGTCTGTCTATTTGTATGTCTGTCTGTCTGTCTGTTTTCATCAAAATTCTTATAAATGTGCACTGGTTCATGTGTATTTTTAGCTTGTGTTTTCAAATATTCCGTTTAAATATTCAAACATGCAAAATCTCTTTTTTTTTCGAACAAAAAAAGACGGGAGCCCAAGGAAACGCATTAGGCTGACAGATGTTCTTCTAATATCTGAATAATTGCTTTTATTTGCTCATTATTTTGTTCAGAATCCAGTGTGGCTTAGTGTGCTGTTGTACTTTATTATTTTTTATTTATGCTCTTATACTTGTTGAGTGTATGAGATGCTGTTTACTTCTTCCTGTTTTTGTTGTTGTTTGTTTTGTCTTTATTGTTGTGTCCATTCTGCACTGTCAAACTATTTGATTCTCACATGACTGAAATATAGCAGATTGCAAGCGTATTACAAGGATGTTGCTTTAGAGGTTGTTGGTTATGTTTAACTCGATACATATTTGTTTCTTTCTTTTTCTATCTCCTATTTTGATTGTTCGGCTATTCACTAATCACTGCTCTTTTGATCACTTTAATTGTATAGGATTTTGTGTATCTATAGTTTTCTTTCTTTTTTTTTTTTTTCCTGGAGAGGCAGGGGATCAATTTCTGTGAATGACTAGTTCAGATACAACGCAAACAAACATATTCACGTGGTTTAGCCTTGTTGATACTGAAAATAGTTTTAAAGCATTGTTCACACGCGCTCTTGCAGATGACATCACACGGCCACAGCTATGTTTTGTACAAGAAGACGTCGTCAAGTTTAGCCTGAGAAAAATAAATGCGATCTGCTACTTGTATTGCTTCAACTCACGGGTAAAGACTGACCTGTTAATCCAAAAGGACGCCTATTGGTGAATATTACTTTTCTGTCAGTATAAGCTGTCACTTTGAATTTCTGTGTGGCATATATATGTATGCGTGTGTATGTAGATAGATAGATAGATGGATAGATAGATAGATAGATAGTTAGATAGATAGATAATAGATAGACATATAGTAGATAGATAGATAGATAGAATATAGTAGATAGATAGATAGATAAATGGATATAGCTAATATAGATAGATAGACTAGACAGACAGATAGATAGATAGATGATAGATAGAAGATAGATAGATAGATAGAAGAGAACATATATATATATAGATATAGATAGATAGATACATAGATAGATACATAGATAGAAAAGATAGATATATATATATAGATGGATGTGTATTTATGTGTATATGTGACATTACTGCTTCTGTCCGCTTTACACTTGTCTTGTAAAATGTCTCAAACGCAGCTAGTTCAACTCAGTGTGTATCGTTTAACAAAAATATTTTGTTATCATCATTATTTTTGCTGACTGCAAAGTGGCTTGATTGTGAATAATCATTCTGTGCTATAATTTGGTACTGGTATAACAATCATGCATAAGGCTGTTATCTAGGTGTAGGATTCTACACATTTTCTGGTTGCATTGCTCCTTTTTTTGAGAATTTACTTTTTAAAGTGATTTATACACGTGTCTGTTTTTGAATCAAAAGGCTCTGTTGTTTTTGTTTTTGTGTTCGTTTTTTAAAGTAAATGCTCTCATTAAAAAAAATGTAAATCTGTACGTTGTACGTGACTTGAGTAAAGAAACTTCGATTTTTTTGCGTCTAGGAACTTTCTGGTAGCTATACTACATTATGTCAAGCAGGTTTATATTGTATGTGATAGTCTCCTTACGTTTTGTTTAACAATGTGCACACTTTTTTTCTGAACTGTGAATTGATATTAATTAAAGGTTCATAATATGCTTGTAGTATCACTGTGTTTTTCCCTCGTGCATGCATTTAATTATGTGTTGGTGATGTTGTTATGTTTAGAGTTTTGAAATGGTGGTTTTTGGATATGAACAATGCTCAATTCTCCTATTTCGGATTTTTGTCGTTTTTTTTAAATTATTGAGTACATGTATGGAGTTTTGTATTATGTTTAGCAACGTAATGTCTACTTTTCGCATATAAACATACACTTAAACCTTTTGATTCTTCACATATATCTTCGCTTAGCAATGGTTTCCATGATAAAGTCACATTTAAAATATATAAACGTAAAATGCACAGCCTTGTCGTGAAAGTAAAAGAAACAAAGAAGACAAAATAAAACACCTACCTCCATTCTAAAAAAAAAAAAAAAGAAAAGTCGATTTAAAACAATTACATCGAGTTGTTTTATTTTGTACATAGTGCAGTAAGAAAATGTATGTGCTAATAAATGATGTTGGCCTCACAGTCTCAAAAAAGTAAGCTGTACTTCCAGAAATGGTCACCAAAGCTAAGTAGCGTGTTGACAAGTTTTCAAAAAAAGAACAGGGACACAACACGTTGAAGACTATGGTCATATCAACAGTTCAACTGCAACACGAAACTGCCATCCGTCTATCTCTATGGTGTACAGTCTGCTTCCTCCAGACTACATGTATGCTTACTTTCAAAAATCAGTATAATAATTGCCCCTGGCTTGGCTTATTTCCAGACATTCTCCTCTTCTCACCACTTGGCACTGGTTGTCTGAGCTTGTCTTGCTCCAACTGATCAGCGAAGAAGCAGAGCTTCCACTTTCCGGTCTGAATCTGCCGGTTTAAGACTGGCATAAGAAAAATCTATACTGTGCACGAGGCCTCCACATTGGCTTTGTTCAGTGTCGGAAAAGTACAGCAAATCATATGATGGGATGGGTACTGTTCTTCTTTTTTAATCTCTTTTTATCGGCCTTGAGAAACGCTATGATCTATACCACCTAAGACCCGTACCTCCTATGACATTTCGGTTACAGGAGAACCTTTACCTGGCTTGCTGCTCACCTTAACGCTCCTGTTTAGAACACTCTGTCCTGATTGTACACATTGTTTTTATCAGCTGGTTTGTTTACTCTTGGACAATTATGGAGAACTTGCACTGACCAGCTGATCGCTTTCTTGATGTCCAAGTATGGGAGGCTTTTCTCCATTAACTGGCCGCTTTCTTTAAAGACAAACATGGAGAGTTTATCCTGATCAGTTGCCTGCTTTCTTGATGGACAAATATGACATTTTTGTCCTGACTAGCGTATTGCTGTCTTCATGAATAACTATGAGGAGCTTGTCCTGGCCAGCTGATTGCTGCCTTGATATACAAGTGTTGACAGTTTGTTCAAATCAGCAGACTGACTTCTAGACGGACAAGTATGACAAATTTGTTTAAATCAACTGATTGCTGTCTTGACAGACGCGTGTGGAGAGCTTGTCCTGGTTGGTTGGTTGTGTGCTTGATGTACAGACATTGAAAAATCGTCCCGATCTGCTGGTTGCTTTATTGATTGGCAACTGTTGAGAGTTTGTCCTGATCATCTTGCTGTTTTCTGGATGTACACGTACGTGTGAAGTGAAACGATCTTGTCCTGTTAAACTGGTTTCTGTCTTGATCTATAGAAACGATAAGCTTGTCCTGATTCATTGATGGGCAATGATGAGAAACGTGTTCTCATCAATTGGTTGTTTTTATGGCGGATAAGAATGGAGAATTTCTCCTTATCAAGTGGCTGCTTTCTTGATGTACAAGTGGGAAGAGATTGTTCTGACTAGTTGGTTGCTTTCTTGATGTAAAAGTGGGGGTAGCTTGTCCTGACTAGTTGGTTGCTTCCTTGAGTTACAAGTGGTGAGAGCTTGTCCTCACTGGTTGGTTGCTTTCTTGATGTACAGGAGGAAAAAGCTTGTCCTGACTAGCTGGTTACTTTCTTGGTGTACAAGTGGGAAAAGCTTGTCCTGACTAGTTGGTTCTTTCTTGATGTACAAGTGGAGAGCGCTTGTCCTGACTACTTGTTTGCTTTTTTCATGTACAAGTGGGAAAGCTTCTCCTGACTAGTTGGTTCTTTCTTAATGTACAAGTGGGAAGAGCTTGTCCTGACTAGTTGGTTCTTTCTTAATGTACAAGTGGGAAGAGCTTGTCCTGACTAGTCGGTCTTTCTTAATGTACAAGTGGGAAGAGCTTGTCCTGACTAGTTGGTTCTTTCTTAATGTACAAGTGGGAAGAGCTTTCCTGACTAGTTGGTTCTTTCTTAATGTACAAGTGGGAAGAGCTTGTCCTGACTAGTTGGTTCTTTCTTAATGTACAAGTGGGAGAGCTTGTCCTGACTAGTTGGTTCTTTCTTAATGTACAAGTGGGAAAGCTTGTCCTGACTAGTTGGTTCTTTCTTAATGTACAAGTGGGAAGAGCTTGTCCTGACTAGTTGGTTCTTTCTTAATGTACAAGTGGGAAGAGCTTGTCCTGACTAGTTGGTTCTTTCTTAATGTACAAGTGGGAAGAGCTTGTCCTGACTAGTTGGTTCTTTCTTAATGTACAAGTGGGAAGAGCTTGTCCTGACTAGTCGGTACTTTCTTGATGTACAAATGGGGAGAGCTTGTCCTGATTAGTTGGTTGCTTTCTTGGTATACAAGTGGGGAGAGCTTGTCCTCATTGGTTGGTTGCTTTCTTGATGTACATGAGGAAAAAGCTGTGTCCTGACTAGTTGGTTACTTTCTTGGTGTACAAGTGGGAAAAGCTTGTCCTGACTACATGTTTGCTTTCTTGATGTACAAGTGTGAAGAGCTTGTCCTAATTACTTGTTTGCTTTCATGATGTGCAAGTGGGGAGAGCTGTCCTGACATTGGTTCTTTCTTGATGACAGTGGGTAAAGCTTGTCTGACCAGTTGGTTCTTTCTTGATGTACAAGTGGGAAAAGCTTGTCTGACCAGTTGGTTCTTTCTTGATGTACAAGTGGGGAGGGCTTGTCCTGACTAGTTGGTTGTTCCCTTGATATACAACTCGGGAGATGTTTTCCTGACTAGCTGTTTGCTTTCTTGATGTAGAAGTGGGAAGAGCTCTTCCTCATTAGTTGTTTACACCCTTGATGTACAAGTCGGATGAGCTCTTCTTCACTAGTTGGTTGCTTTCTTGATGTACAAGTGGGGAGAGGCCTTTCTGACTAGTTGGTTGCTTTCTTGATGTACAAGCGAGGAGAGGTCTTTCTGACTAGTTGGTTGCTTTCCTGATATACAAGTGTGGAGACCTTGTCCTAATCAGCGGGCTGCTTTCTTGATGGATAACTACGGAGAGTTAATTCAGTTCCGGCAGGTTCATTTTCTGCTGAAAACGTTTTTGTAAGGGTTTGTAGAGCATGAAGTGTGTTTTTGTTCCAAGGGAAAGAAGTTACCTTTAAGCTCTGTAAGTGAACCACAGTCAAGTCAGTTGTTTATCCATGTACTTGCTTACCAAATTATTCGTTTGTTTATCTGATTTCAAAATAAATTCCAGTGTTCAAGGAAATAGAAACCAGAAACACACGAAAATACAATGAGAACACACGATTAATTTACAAATGCGCCTGTTTTACTTTCTAAATTCAAAATACGGTGCTCTCATTGTAGTTATTCGTTTCTTATCTATATCAACAGTTCTGGTTTACTGACTAGCATATAATTAGCTATTTGCCTTTTTGTTTTATTCTCTGTTTTTCATTCCGTTTTAAGACTTTCAGATTTGAATATACAAAGTCAATCCAGTCGAACATGTCTTTACAATTCATTGCTCCATTGCTTGCAATCACCAACATATAAAAGATGAGAAAACAGCACAGCACCTGCGCTAACTCTTCTTTACAGCTTTTCGTTATATGCTTTCATCCTGATGATACTGAATATTTTATGCGCACTTATCGATCATTGTGGTAATTATATTTCAATGTTCATGTCGTACTATATTGCCTCCGAGCTCAGTAAATGGAAAGTTATGAAATCGTGTAAGTGTTTTTATGCTGCAACTAGCTAATGGTCGTTCTACTGTTTCATCTTACCCGTCTGAGACTGCTTTTATTCTGTTTTATTTATATACTGAGAAATTCTAAAAAATGCTGTAAAGTGATCGTTTTGGAGGCATCTTCAAGGGTGACCAGAGTACTGTGGATAACATTTGACCATTGGTGCCATGGATCGAACTGATCTTTTAATATCTATGTACTTAATTTTGTCCAATGATCGATGTGCTACATTCGCATGCTTGTGAGTATTAAACACTACACATCTATGCCCATTTTCCTTTAGAGTGATAAAGAAATCCCTGCAAGCCATCTGCCTTTCCTAGCTCGAGACTGACACGAGGCGACTAAATGCATATCGTCTTGTTATCATGTGTTTACACAAACATGAATATAAATCATGTTGTTTTATTCGGAATTCAAAGTAGACATCAAATGCTGATAAACTGAAGCACTAAACTGAGTAGACTGATCAATCCAGTCCCTGCGGCATGCCTCTCTGCTCGTTATGAAGAAGATCAATCTCTTGTCAATTAAAACAAAGCAAAATTACTTGCTTGTGATAATTTCTTTGTTTCTGTTTCTTTGTTTCTTTGTTTTTGTTTCTTTTTGTTCGTTTGTTTCTTTGTTTGTTAGGTTATCTGTTTGTTGTTGTAAATTGGTGTCCTAAATTGGGGGTACCTGCTTTAATTTCTCGACCGGAAAAATGTTTGTGGGAGTTTTGTTTGGTTTGTTTTCTTATATTTTTCCCATCATGATTACATCTTTGGTCTAAGGCGCAATATAGGTACAGTGCATGTGAACCAGAGGAGTTATGAATGGACACACGTGATACTATGCTTTGTTTTCTTCCCTCTATCATATAGCTTTTATTTCACGAAGTGGGACAGATGTACGCGTGTCCACTATTTTGATTATCATGAAACTTGTATGACGATTGTATTGTCATTGGTGTCTTTGGTGTTCGATATTGATATTTACTTATAAAGAGTTGTCCTATAAATTCGAATGTCTGCCAGCCTGTCCATCTATCCATACTCGCTGTGTGTCTGTACGTCTGTATATCTTCTTGCAATCATTCAATCCCGAATGTTACAGTCAGTTCAGGATACTGTCGACATCCACGTTGAACTTCATGAAACGGAACACCATCACATGTAAAAGATAGACTCGTTAATATTGCTTCTGGCTGTTACTGTCTCTCTGCTTATGAAACATTGAAGTTGCAATGTTTAGACCAGCCATTGATCCGAGCTGTGCGTCTGTGTTGGTAATATGTATCATCCAGGACTTATCAGTAATTTGAATTCCTTTTGCATGGCTTGCATTTTTGAATTCTGTATCTACAATCTCACATTTTTGAATTCTGTATCTACAATTTCACATTTTTGAATTCTGTATCTACAATTCCAAACGACGCTTGACCATCAATGTGGACTGTGCATTTTAGCAGACTGCCATTTGTTATGACTAGTCTTAAATAAATCCCAAGCAAAATAAAACAAAATGCAAAACGTAGAAAAGAGAAGGCGATAGTTAAGTTGGCCTGCTTTGTTTTGACAGTCTTCGCACGTCTGTTTTTTTTTTTTTCACTTACTTAACATACAATATAGCGCGCGCACGTGTGTGTGTGTGTGTGTGTGTGTGTGTGTGTGTGTGTGTGTGTGTGTGTGTGTGTGTGTGTGCGTGCGTGCGTGCGTGCGTGTGTGCGTGCGTGCGTGTGTGTGGTGTGTGTGTGTGTGTGTATGTATGTATGCGTGCGCGCGCTCGACCGTTGTCAGTGTTCGAACAGCTTTTTGTATGATCCATCTTTGTGCATTGTTTCTGATAAGTAATTGTTGCCAGCTCGTTTCTGTTGTCTTCATCTGGTTTTGCACTTCTTTCCTCTCTCATTGTGTTATTGTTCTTGTCTGAGCTCAATAAAGATGTGGTGTCTTCTGTGCAAATATCAAGCATTTGATGTCTTTGATGTGTAAAAGTGTTTGAGTGGATGAGTGAGTGAGTCAACCCGTCTGTCTCTTGTCTTTCTGTTTCGCTATATTTCTCCTTCTCTGTCTGTCTCTGTCTCTGTCTCTCTGTCTCTCTGTATCTGTCTCTGTCTGTCTGTCTGTCTTTCTGTATGTCTGTCTCTCTCTCTTTCTCTTTCTCTCTCTGTCTGCTGTCTGTCTGTCTGTCTCTGTCTGTATATCTGTCTGCCTGCCTCTCTCTCTATTTATCTCCCTCTCTTTCTCTCCCTCTCTCTCCCTTTCTTTCTCTCTTTTTCTTTGTTGTGTGTGTGTGTGTGTGTGTGTGTGTGTGTGTGTGTGTGTGTGTGTGTGTGTGTGTGTGTGTGTGTGTGTGTGTGTGTGCATGTGTGTTGAAATGTCCTTAAGCTTATGTATGGAAAGACGAAAACACCTAGCATGCAAACAAAACAGTGTTTTCCCTTTCTTTATGGCTTTTAATTTTATTGCTCCTACCTTTCAAACTGTTAATATGAATTATACATAAAATGAAATTTCGAGACAGTATTTTCTGACAATGAAGCAATGGGCATCATGTGATACGGTCAATGGAGTTAATACCTCACATAGCAAAACGGAAATTGATTACAGATTCAGACAAATTAACTCTTTTCCCGCCATGGTCGCAATCAAGCGACTTCCTGTACAAGCGCCATGGTCGCATATGTGCGACTTGGAGGGGTCGTGCTAAACGATAACTTTTCACGCGGGTACAAAGCTTCTGTCAGTTCCACCGGTGAATGCAGGCTACTGTGCTATTTTTAAACTTTACCCGGCGACCTAGTTTTTCAGTAGTAAGACCGAAGTGTGGCTTTGTTAACTGTCGGAATTTACGTCAAGTTTTGTCCGAAACGTTTTCTCCAAAATGGTTGCAAATCGACAAGCATTGCCTACCACTCCTAGTGGAATAAGCATACAGCTCACTTTGCCATTTTGATAGAACCAAGGACCAAGGACTTAAGACCTGATTACTTGAGTCCAATCCCAGCATTCGGCAGTGAAACTGGCCCTTTTACAGTCCATCTTAATTAATGTTTCAATCGTTGGGATTGTGTCAGTGTTTCCTGGGTCCTGCCCTCCTTCTCCATCTCAGCTGCAACACCTTTCCAGCGCATAGGGTTATGTGTAGGCTCAAGAAATCAGCAGGGTCATTGCTGACTGGTTTGGATGGAGCGCGTATGGAATTGCCCAAGAGCGATGACTACCTCATGAACGAATGAA
>CM060314.1:16031555-16034055 GCA_030674185.1 Monoplex corrugatus | reverse complement strand
ATGTGTATGTGCTGCTTCGAGGATGTCTCCGGGAGAAAAGAAATAGACTAAAGATGAAATCCAACACAAATGTAGAGTCCCCTAAGACTGTTGGATGGCTTATCACTCTATCGAGCGGTACCATGTAGCCAGGTTGATGCCAAATACAATACTGTGCATTCTTTTGGATCATCTCAGAGAGTCCGAGAAGGGGATCTTGGTGTCTGGGCAGTTCAGAATCTCTGTATTCATCGCCCAGACCTGTGCCATTTGGTACTGCTGCTGTAGAATCAATGCAGGAGGCTGCAGTTGTGAGTCCTACTGGATTGCTGTAAGGTGCTGGCATCACAGGTTGTCTCCGACTGAGAGAGTGCTCATCTCACTGATCAGCTACTGCCCACCTCAGTCCGGGCAGCCTCAGGCACAATCAAGTGCTGATTCGCTAATATCTGCCTACTTCGATGGTGCTTGATGCTTAGAATTCATGGAAAAAGCTGACAGCTATCACGCAACAGGCAATCCAAAGAAAATGATGAAAAAGTCAGCAGTCATGCGACTGGTCACTTTGAATGTCAGGACCATGTGCCGTGACCTTTCGGGTGATCTGTAGTAGAACAACAATAGCAGGACTACAGCTGAGCTGAGGAGAATGGACATCAACATACAGGCACCGCAGGAGACCAGGCTTACTGGAGAAGGAATACTACCGTGGAAAGGACTATACCCGTATTTTCTGGCAGAGCATACGCCTTGAAGACATCGCTTATACGTGGTCGGCCTTGCAGTAAAAGTAATCTGCTATCCATGATTCTTCTTCCCAACAGTTGTTCAGAACGCATTCTTTCCCTCAGCCTTTAAGTGACGTCCGGAAAAGTGAACATCCTGAGAATCTAAGCCTCAGACACTGTGCTTACCTCAAGATTCAAAGATTGGTTCCATGAGGATATTGATGCTGCCTTCAGCAAGATTCTAGAATCTGAGCATGTTATTCTGTTTGGTGATTTCAGTGATAGAGTCAGATCAGACCACAGGTTATGGCCAGACTGTCACAGACGCTTTGGCGTTGGAAAGACGAACGACTACAGACAGAGACTGCTAGAGCTCTGCTTCTACCGCACGGTGTTCATCACCAAACACTCTTTATATTATTAAAAAAAAAAAGCTTTGCCAGAAAGTCTCTATGAGTTGAGACACTCCAGCAAAATGGGCTGTGTCTGGAGCACATGCCTGGCCCCTTTTGCGGCCGTTCAAACAACCCCTGTGGTTGAAGTAAGACAACGTTGGGAATTCCGACTGCTGAGTGTCGAAACTATGGTAAGGGGGAAAGTGCTGACAGCTATGCGAACTGGTGGCAGGGCGGGCTGCCCGAAAGAGAGGTGAGGACCAGAGTGTGGCGAGAGAGGGGTCTTCCATTCTCTCTTGGTCCAGAGGCTGAGCTGGATCTGGTTGGTGCGCGTTGTTTGGTGATGTCCCGGGGTTTGTCATCTCCCCACCTTGCCATTCGGTTTGTAAAACAAGGTAACTGATGACTGGGTCCGAATGGGTCATGCAACGCATGGACAACCCCGTTTGTTTAAAAAAAATGACTGTTGATTGGCGTCGGGAGCTTGGGAGGTGAGTGTCCCAAGAGTGGCGAGGCATTGGTGAGAGAGAGAGAGAGAGAGAGAGAGAGAGAGAGAGAGAGAGAGAGAGAGAGAGAGAGAGAGAGAGAGAGAGAGAGAGAGAGAGAGACGCTTGACGCTTGACGCGCTAAGCACGCCTTTTATTGACAAAAGCTTTTTACAGCTATGTTGCCAAGGGGTATTCACCCTCATACATTGGCGTTGTTGAGTAAGTCTCATTGAAAAAAACAATAACGGAATGAAGAAAAATGATTCTATTTATGTACAAAAACAAAAAGACAATCAATGAAATAATTCTAAGACACTTTACCTTAGTGTCACACACAAAATGTGATTGAAATAAAGCAAATAAACAGTCAAATATTTTGACCATCCAACATTTCCCTTTTATTCCAAGGTGTTCTTTTCACACAGATAGCTTTTCATTCCTGATCTTAATTGCATCGGCTATGTATTTTGCTAAGCATGTGAGTATTTGTTCATTTTGAGATGATAGTACTGTTTTGAGATCCCTGCTTACTACACAATGGGATGCAAATAACTTGGAGTTTTCTCTTAATGAATTTAGAGCTGTACAATAAAAAATAAAATGAATTTCGTCTTCTGTGGTCAGCTGGCACAGTTTGCATAAGTCATTATTTTCTTCATTACTAATAAACCATTTCTTATTTACTCCTAATCCCAGCGTTTTACATCGAAAGCGCGCAAGCAGAGATCTGTGCCATCTATTTTGTATTACTGTTACATATTTTTCCGGTTGAAAGATGTTTTTGAAGGAAAAATACCAATTGTATTTCGTGCCTTCTTCAATATCTGAATGCCAGTTTTGTTTATAAGAGTTTATAAGACAATCTTTGAATTCTGAAATGAAAGCAGTATCACTCCCTACGTCTTGTGCT
>CM060314.1:16021555-16024055 GCA_030674185.1 Monoplex corrugatus | reverse complement strand
GATTTGTGTAAGGGAAAGGAACTATTAATGCCATATACATTCTAAGAACTATCATAGAGAGGTCAATTGAGATGATAAGGATTTGTATCTATGCTTTGTTGACTACACCAAGGCTTTCGATTGGGTAAGACATGATGAATTGATCAACCTACTGGAGAGACTCAATGTCGATGGAAAAGATCTACGAATAATCAGGAATATGTGCTGGAAACAAACAGCTGCAATGAGAATAGAAAACAATGTAAGCTCTTTCCAAAGCATCAAAAGAGGAGTCAGACAGGGTTGTGTTTTGCCACCAGATCTGTTTTCACTTCACAGCGAAAACATCATGAGAAACATAGATTAAGACCCTGGATTAAAGGTTGGAGGGAAAATGATAAACAACATTCGATACGCAGATGACACCGTGCTAATTGCAGAAAATGAAAGGGACCTACAAAACCTTGTGAATATACTAGAAACAGAAAGCAAAGGTAAGGGGCTGGAACTGAACAGCAGGAAGACTGAAGTCATGGTGATCAGTAAAAAACATGAAATCCCCTCATGCAAAATAACAGCAAATGGCACAACCTTGACACAGGTTGATAAATTAAAATACCTGTGAACGATCATTTCATCAGACGGCAGATGCACATCAGAAACAATCGGCAGAATCGGCAAGCCAAAACAGCATTCAAGAAGATGACAAGCATTCTTACCAACAAATGCCTATCAATTAACATTAGGAAGAGAGTTCTTGAATGTTATATAGAACCAATACTGTTGTACGGATCTGAGGCGTGGACATTCAACAAGCAAAACCAGAACAAGATTGAGGCAGCCGAGATGTGGTTTCTAAGAAGAATGTTGAGAGTTCCATGGACAGCAAAGAAAACAAACGAGACAATCATGATGGAGGCAGACACAAGTAGATCACTCATAAGCAAGTTAGGAAAAGTCAGGCAACATTTATATGCTATTTTATGGGGAAGGGGGATTTGGAGCACCTGGTCACAACGGGAAAGTTGGAGGGAAAGAGAGCACCAGGTAGACCCAGGAAGAGAATGCTGGACGGACTTGCAGAGTGGCTGGGGATGAGGAGGGTGGAGGAGATGCTAGGGGCAACGAGAGATAGAGATGGTTGGAAGTCCATGGTCGCCAATGACATGCGGCAGGGCACCTGATGATGATGATGGTGGGTATAAAAAAGGTCTTGATATTTCTAATGTAGAGGAAGAGACCCTTTGAACAGCAAGGCTGGTGAAGACCACTGGAATAAAAAGGAATGCTCAAGTGCTAGATTTGTTGGGTCTGGTGCCAGCATTTCCAGGTAAGAAGACACTACCCATTACTCACACAGGGCACAGTCTAACCGTGAATCGCAGAGCTGCTGCACTATTTAAGAGACAAGAGTCTGGTGGAAGCAGAATTTAAGACCACAAGACCCATTATATAGTGTTATTATGTTGATGTGTGTGTGTGTGTGTGTGTGTGTGTGTGTGTGTGTGTGTACACAAGCACACGCGCACACACAAACACACACAAACACGTGCGCGCGCACACACATAAAACAAACAAACAAATAAACTCACACACACACACACACACACACACACACACACACCACACACACACACACACACACACACACACACACACACACACACACAGTCACACTTCAAAGTTAGCAAATATATCCCTTGCCTCCAAGGCATATAATTCGCACAGCACTGAGACAAATGTGTCAACTTTATCAACTCTCGCATACAATAAGAAAAACATTCAAACAAAACCGAAAACAGGCTGTGCATCTCCTTTTCTTTGCAACCTTTTTTTAGGGGTTCGGTGTTTGCTTATTTGTGTGTGTGTGTGTGTGTGTGTGTGTGTGTGTGTGTGTGTGTGTGTGTGTGTGTGTGTGTGTGTGTGTGTGTGTGTGTGTGTGTGTGAGTGTCTGTGTGTGTGTGTGTGTGTGTGTATGTGTGTGTGTGTGTGTGTGTGTGTGTGTGTGTGTGTGTGTGTGTGTGTGTGTGTGTGTGTGTTTGTGTGTGTTTGTCTTTTGAATTTAGAAGAGATGTTGGTCGAGTTGTGTTTTTCTGATTCATCCTTAAATTGAATAAGCTTTTCAGCTTTGCAGAATTACACTGTTAATCAAGAAAACTTAAAATGTGAATAAATCTGTCAAAAATGGCAGGTAAAATTATCAAACAAAAACCACAAAAAAAAAGATAGGAATACTACATACCACCTTATTGCAGGGACTGAGTTAGAGCTGGCCTCGTGTTGATGTGAATCTTATAATGACATTGTTCGACATATTGGAGTCACAGGAAAAAATTCCAAGGTGGGGAAAGGACACATACAGGTGGTAGCGAAATGCACAGAAATGGCGTTTTCTGGCATTCAACGATTACACCAGTAATTTCCTAAACACCACACATTAGCAGGGAGACAGAAAAAAAAATAGACAGACATTCAAACATACATACATATAGATAAACCAGCCAGCCAGCCAGCCAGACAA
>CM060314.1:16006555-16014055 GCA_030674185.1 Monoplex corrugatus | reverse complement strand
GTTTTCATTTTACAGCGAAATCATCAAGAGAAACGTAAAAGAAGACCCTGAGTTAAAGGTTGGAGGAAAAATGATAAGCAGCATTCGATACGCAGATGACACCGTGCTAATTGCAGAAAGTGAAAGGGACATACAAAACCTTGTGCATATGCTTGAAATAGAAAGCAAAGGTAAGGGGTTAGAACTAAACAGCAGGTAGACTGAAGTCATGGTGATCAGTAAAAAACATGAAATCCCCTCAGGCAAAGTAACAGCAAATGGCACAACCTTGAGACAGGTTGATAAATTTAAGTACATGGGAACGATCATTTCATCAGATGGCAGATGCTCACCAGAAACAGCCAGCAGAATCAGCCAAGCAAAAACAACATTCAAGAAGATGGAGAGCATTCTTACTAACAAATGCCTATCAATTAACATCAGGAAGAGAGTTCTTGAATGTTGTATAGAACCAATACTGTTGTACGGATCTGAGGCGTGGACAGTCAACAAGCAAAGCCAGAAGAAGATTGAGTCAGCCGAGATGTGGTTTCTGAGAAGGATGTTGAGAGTTCCATGGACAGCAAAGAAAACAAACAAGGCAGTCTTGATGGAGGCAGACACAAGTAGATCATTCATAAGGAAGATTTAGGAAAACTCAGGCAACATTCATAGACCATTTTATGAGGAAAGGGGAATTGGAACACCTGGTCACAACGGGAAAGCTGGAGGGAAGGAGAGCACCGGGTAGACCCAGGGAGAAGATACTAAACGGACTTGCAGAGTGGCTGAAGACAGGGAGGGTGGAAGAGATCCTTGAGGCAACAAGAGATAGAGATAGATGGAAGTCCATAATCGCCAACACCATGCGGCAAGGCACCTGATGATGATGATGATGATCTACCTACCTACCTACCTACTTACATACCTACCGACCTACTTACCTACCTACCTACCTGCCTATCTATCTATCTATCTATCTATCTTCTATCTATCTATCTATCTATCTATTATCTATCTATCTATCTATCTTCTATCTATCTATCTATCTATATATCTATCTATATATCTATCTATCTATCTATACGTACACAGTAAGAGTTCACTGACGTTACTGATGCATCATTTTATTCAAGAGTGCTGCTCAAATTTCTTGATCAACAACAGCAGGCGATTATATTTCTCTGGCTTGCTTCACGCCATGACAGAAAGCGTAAAGTACAGGCCTGTCATGCAGTTGTAGTCTTAGAGGATGCTCAACAGCATCATGAACATCAGTCATATTATCGTAAAATCACTAAATACCAAAACTCTGCCTCAGATTTTGTGGCTCTTCACACCATGATCACGAGTTAGCCTCAGCTTTAGGTTACTTCTACCGCTTCAACCATGCCTGGGGTAAACTTAAGTTTGATGTCAGTTGTTCACAAGATCTGTGGTTGGGGGCTGTGGTGGTGGTCTGTTCACAAGGTGATGGATCCCTTATTCGGTCTGAGAGATTAATGACTTTAATAAGAGATTACTAGGCAATGTTCTTAACTCTTTCACCGCCACGTATCCCCAGAATCGGCACTCCTCGGTGCCAAGTATATTTTGGGCAGCGAATTTTGCTGCCCAGTATGCATTTTTAAAAGCTTATATCTCAAAGACTATTAAAGATTTTCACTTACTTTTTGTTGTTGTTGTTGTGTAAAGGGCAGATGTTGTATTTATATATGAATGAGTGCTTATGTTTATGTGCTTGATTGATTATTCCACAGATAATCTTATTATAAAGAAAAGCTTTTTTTCATAAGGTTTAGTAGTTGTACTACTGACCTTGTTTCGTGAGTTGTGCGCCAGATATCATTATAATAAATGAGGGAAAGCAATGGAAAATCTACACACAAAGTCAGCTGTCTGCTTATTCTACTCGGAGTGGTAGACAATGCGTGTCGATTTGCAGACATTTTGGAGAAAATGCTTCGGAGAAAACGTGACGTAAATTCCAATAGTTAACAAATCCACACTTTGGCCTTACTGCTGAAAAACTAGGTCGCTGGGTAAAGTTTGAAAATAGCACAGTCACCTGCATTTACCAGCGGAGCTGACAAAAGCTTTGTACCTGCGTGAAAAGTTATCGTTTAGCATGACCCCTCTAAGTCGCACAAATGCGACCATAGCGGTCGTACGGGAAGTTGCTTGATTGCGACCATGGTGGGAAAAGAGTTAATAAGATGGATCATTTCAAACATTATTCAATTCTACCAAGGTAATTAACTTGCAGTACAACCTTCTTCAGTGGGTGGCCCAACGACAGTTTGATATTGCCAGCTGCCTTAAGCTTCCTGTTACAGGGACTTTGACTAAATGACCAAATTGGGGTAGGTGACATTTTGAAGAGCTGGAACAAGCTTTGTGGGATCAAGGTTGATGAAGTGTCACAGAAGATAGGTCAGAAGAAAAACATCGAATAAATAAATTTAAAATGATAACAATAACACAAAGTACCATGACCTTGGCTCTCACGGGACAGCATAATAAAACAGAATGACAACGGACATTGGACTACATAGCAACAGTGAAATGAATAACAGCGACTCTTACCTTAGCCATCATAATGTCATTAGCGACATTAAAAGGGACTGTGTATACACAGGCCCTATGGATTCCAGATATGGCAGACAGCAGGAAGAACGATTCCAGTTTCTTTGTTACCACCACCAGCACAAACGACACCACCATCACAAGATGAACTGACACGAATTCCACACGAGGGCCTGGGAAATCAGTACATCCATTTACAATTCAGGTGATTTTTAAGAGTTCTGACTTTTAAAGATGCTTGTATGTACATTGAATCATTCACAATGTGCAGGCGTTAGGTTGCTGCGTAGTCTGCATATTTAGGTGAACTTGCATGCTGGATTTTTCATGTTTCCATTGGCCCTGGGCAGTGACATAAGCTACATAATGTTTAAATGCGTACTTGATGTTGAAGGTTACAAGATCTGTATAACCTTGGTTCCACCTGGTTAGTAAAGACTTCCAAGTATCCGATCAACATACATTCAGTTATAGTGTGTGGTGGCTCATGGAAACACGCAACCCCCGAGCATGCACACCTTTCAAAAATCGAGCATGCAGACTGTACAGAAACTATTTCCTGCATAGGGAGAGATGGTGACAAAGGGAGGCAGACAGACAGAGACAGATACTGAGACAGACCACCACCATAGTAATCAATGGAAAAGGAAATATGAGCAACAACAGCAACAGCTTAAAGCAAGGAGAAAAGCAAAATCCGGTACCCTTAAGTGTACTGTATTTTTGAGGTCGTGTAGGTGAATCACATCTGTAGTTTAATGGAGAAAACGTCTTCTTCATTAAATTCTGTAAGACAGACACAAACTTAAAAAAAAACAGAAAAGAAAGAGTCGTGCTTGTTATATAAATAACTTCCATTTCCTTGACAAAGCAACAGAAAGCCATGAATCTGACTGATCAGTTTGACATCTTTCTAGCTAAAGGTAACATGCATAAACCTATGTTGCTTTTCTTAAATGATATTGCCTGATTCAGAACAGACATTACCTGCGTAATTCCATGTTGCTTTTTTATGATATTGTCTGTTTGACTACAGATCATATTGCAGATGCCATTATTCACCACCATCATAAAGGAACAACAACAACAACAACAAGAAGAACAATAACCACAACCGCAACAATCGTAAGAAGCTCAGAAAGGAGGAGCCAAAATCGATGTTTGATGCAAAAACAAATGCAGTGCTCTGGAAGCGTTGGTAACAGTGGACAATGTTGAGAAACTCAATAAATGAAGCCTGTGAAGTAATCCCTAGAGTAGAAAGAAAAGCAAAACAAAAAAAAAGATAACAATAATGATAATAAAAAATACACACAAAAAATAAAAATCAAACAAACTGAATAACAAATGAAACTATACACTTGAAAGAAGAACAGAGGAAGCAAAGGGAAAAGAGGAAAGATACAAAAAGAGAAACGAAGAAATCAGGAATATGTGCGATGAAGCTGTGGAAGCTTGGCTGAAAGCAAAGTGCAAAGAAATAGAAGACCGACACAAAACAGATATCTCAGGATATGTACAGAAGAAATGATAAAATTGCCCACAGGAAAAAAGACATGCACATCAACTGGTTGCTAAGAATTGAAAACTGGTACGCTTATTATGGGAAAAAAACCCAAAATATCAAATAGATTAGGAGAGAGCATTAAAGATCTTTTTGACGATGATAGAAAGGAAGAACACATAAGAAGAAAGAACGTTTAAGGACCACCCATAATGAAAGATGAACTTAGAGCAGCATTCAAAAGATGAAACCAGGAAAAGCCCAAGGACCAGACTGTATTACTACAGACATGATTGGAGTCCTGGTGGAATTCGGTATTGAAAAAAAAATAACAGCCCTCCTAAACGAAATTTATGACATCGGAAAAATCCCCCAAAATAAATCAAAATTAATTTTCAAGAATAATCATGATGAGGACAAGGAACAGAATCAAATGAGAAATAGCAGAAGAACAGTGTGGATTTATGGAAGGGAAAGGAAGTATTAATGCCACATACATCCTAAGAATTATCGTGGAGAGGTTAATCCAGTTGAACAAGGATTTATGTTTATCCTGTGTTGATTACACCAATGCTTTCAATCGGGTAGGACATGAAGAATTGTTCAACCAACAAGAAAGACTCAACACTGATGGAAAAGATCTATGAATAATCAGAAATATATATTGGGAACAAACAGCAGCAGTGAAAATAGAAAACGATATAAGCTCTTTCCAAAACATCAAAAGAAGTGTCAGGCAGGGTTATGTTCTGTCATCAGAGTTGTTTTCACTTAAGAGCAAAACTATCATGAAAAGCCTAGAAGAATGCCCTGGGATAAAGTTTGGAGGAAAAATGATAACAACATTTGTAACGCAGATGACACCATGCTTATTGCAAAAAATGAAAGGGACATACAAAACCTTGTGAATATATTAAGAATAGAAAGGAAAACTAAAGGGTTGGAGCTAAATAGCGAGAAGACTAAAGTCATGTTAATCAAAAAAAACACGAAATCCGCTCATGCAAAATAACAATTGGCACAACTTTGAGACAAATTGATACGTTTAAATAGCTAGAAATGATCATATCACCAGACGGCAGAATAAGCCAGCAGAATCGGCCAAGCCAAAACAGCATTCGAGGAGATGAAAATCATTTATCTACTTTTGGAGGACTTGTTACAGTTTGTGATATGCTTTTACACATAAGGAACAGAAATACGAGTTTATTTCCATTATGAACGTAAGATCTTTGTATGTTGAATTGTGAGTGAAAGTAAAGAGCAAATTAGGGGGGAGATTTGAATTTTTTCAAAAATTTGAAATCACATTGATTTAACCAATGACAACGGTACAGAAATACTCAAAGGTATGCTTAAAGCTGAAAGGGTTTTGTATGTTTCATAATTAAGTTTATTTATTTTCAATTTATAGAAGCCTGGGAAGGACACCTCACTGAAACAATCTGTAAATTTCGATGCATTACTGAAGAAACAATCTGAAGATTATTTTCTGGTGCTGTGAATTCATTGACAGTGAACAGTCAGTCTAAGAAAAGGATACACATAACATAGAGAGAAATGTGTATTTAATACAAGCAGACAAGACAGGCGCATTAAATGCGCTCCTCTGTAAATCAATGGATCAAAGAACTATCTAACGAAGTACCTAAAAGTAGGAAAGTCTTCCTGTCTAAAGATCAGAACAAACAGAAGTGCATTTAATCTCTTCTGCAAGAGTGGCAAGTACACACCAAAGCTGATTAACAGAAAACTATTATGTGCCTGTTATGGAAAACGTGTGTGCCTCCAAAGTGAAATGCCTGAAGGGACTCAGAATATGCTTATGAACTTCAAAGTACACAAAAGGAAGCAGACATCACGATCTTTTTTCCAATGTTTCTAAACAATTTCTCCTTCAGCAGATGAATCTACCATCACAACAAGATCTCGATACACTGATGTCTTTGTTCTACTGCTAAAATTTGCCGCCCCTCCCCCACACACACATACACACACACTTCCACCACCCAAAAAAAATCTATACAGCTTTCTTTGACACTAATGAGCTAACAAAAAGGGACTCGTGGATGTGAAAAGCGTAATAGCTGATGTTGGAAAGGTGAGCTGTTAATGTTCAGTACTTCCTGACGTTCATGTCTACAGTGGCCATGACACTATCAGTGTATTCATCAGGGATGGAAAAAAGCACTAGTGAAGAATATAAAGCAGCATTCAGATTCGTGGAGACGTTTGCCCACCTTGGTATTGCTAAGGAACTTCCTGGGTCTGTTATTGATAAACTGGATATGCCTATCCTTTTCACGGATGCTCTTTCACATAGGACATTGACAAACTGCGTTATGAAAATTCCCTGGTGTGTTTCAGTGCAAAGCAAGGACAGCTCCAGAAAGATATGATAGAATTGATAATAGCCTTTCTCTCCATACCAGGATTTGTTTTATAGATGCTCAAAATTTGGGCCAATTATCAATCTCTCATTTGGAATCAAGCAGACAACGCAGTCCAGAACCTTGATGCTAGATGATCAAAAATGGGATCGTGGAGTTAAGTCAGACAGAAAGTCATGATATCATCATTAATATCCAAAGCCAGCTAACTGTGCACAGCCATATCAAGGCAATAACCATATCAAGCCACACGCAAACCTCTTTGACTGAAAAAAAAATGAAACCCAAATACAGGTGTCAGTGCATTTGCGTATATAATCTGATGACATGTCCTTTGTGATGACCACAAATCTGCCACAAAAGAATTTGATAAAAAAAAGAATTAAAATGTATAATTAAGTTCACAAAAACATACCCTACTGCAGATCCATTTACTTAAGTTTATACAGATGTCAGACTTTCCAGAGATGCTTAATCCATGAAATCTGTGGGGAAGGGGTTGCGCAAGGGCATATAGGTGGGCCTATGATCAGTCATAACTTTTAGAATGTTACGACTCTACCACTGCGTGGTTTGTCTTCTTCTTGGAGGTCTTATTGTGGCAAATGAGCAGATATGCTGCTGGCATGTGTCAAGCTAACTAAAAATATGGTCTGAATGTCTCCCTGAGGGGGTGGAAGGGTTTCGATACCTGGTGCATTGCTTATACTTATTAACTTGATTGATGTTGCTTTTTCGTACATAGGGACGACAATAGATTCACCACCTCACGTTAGGAAAAACAGGGAGAAGAGTGGCAGAATGGTTCAGAAGTTCTTCTGCCAATAACTAAACTCGAGGTTCCAGGGTTCAGTCCCCGTAGAGGCCTCTAATTTTCTCCTCAGTTTGACCGGGAAATCGAACTGAACGTCTAGTCCTTCGGAAGGGGACTAAAAATGAGTCGGACCCGTGTGCCTTCTGGCTGCACACGCTAAAGATCCCACGGCAGTTGAAAATCGTGAAGAGCAGGGTATTGCCACGTTGCCTTGGCACAAATCGTTG
>CM060314.1:15997774-16003955 GCA_030674185.1 Monoplex corrugatus | reverse complement strand
AGCCACTTCACCGAAAAAAGCCAAAGAACCCCAGAGTCTCCTACAACACAACAAAGCTTGAAAGCGAGTTCTACAGAAACAAGTTCGAAGAAGCTCTCGAAAAGAAACTCAGCGAAGATCCCATTCCTACCGGTGACTTATCTGAAAAATGGACTTCCTTCAAAAGCAGCTGTCAATGAAACTGCCACTGCTATACTTGGTCCGAAAGCTAAAACACACCAAGACTGGTTCGATGAAAACAATGAGCAAATTCAAGCTACTATCCAAGCCAAGAACAAAGCCTATGCAGAATGGCAAAACGACCCCTCATCCCTCCCCAAAAAGGAAAGATTCAAGTCCCTTCAAGCTAAGCCCAGAAAGATCTACGTGAGATGCAAGATTCATGGTGGAACAATAAGGCCGAAGAAGTTCAACTCTATGCTGATACCCACAACTCCAAGATGTTCTTCAGCTCTCTGAAAACCGTCTACGGCCCAACAACCTCAGGATTTCTCCCTTGTTGTCCTCGGATGGCAAAACCCTGATCAAGGACAAGAAGGGCTCCTCAAGCGCTGGACCGAACATTTCAGCTCTCTTTTGAACAGACCTTCCACTGTTGATCAAGATGCTCTCATTCAAATCCCCCAGCAACCACTCCTGGAAGACCTAGACGCTCCTCCTACTCTAGATGAAATCAAAAAGGCAATAAGCAAGACCAACTCCGGCAGAGCTTCTGGAAAAGACAGCATTCCCGCTGAGATCTTCAAGGCAGCAGGCCCCAAAGCCCTGGAAACCTTCCATGACATCCTGCTACAGGTCTGGGAAGAAGAGCAAATGCCTGCTGATTTCAAAGACGCGCTCATAGTTGCGCTGTACAAGAACAAAGGTAGTAAAGCAGACTGCGGAAACTACAGGGGCATCCCTCTTCTCTCCATAGCAGGGAAAATATTTGCAAGGTTATCCTCAACAGACTGATAACCATCTCAGAACAGATCCTACCAGAGGCTCAATGTGGCTTTAGGCCAGGGAGAAGCACTGTGGACATGATCTTTGCTATGAGACAAATTCAAGAAAAGTGCATAGAACAGAATAGGCCTCTTTACTCAGTCTTTATTGACCTTACCAAGGCTTTCGACACGGTCAACAGAGAAGCCCTGTGGACTGTCCTAGAACGGATTGGCTGCCCTCCCAAATTCCTAAAGATCATCCAGCTCTTCCACACAGGCATGAGTGGGCAAGTTCTTGCAAGTGGCAACATGACTGACGAATTCGAAATTACAAATGGCGTCAAACAAAGCTGTGTCCTGGCACCAGTCCTCTTCAATATCTTCTTCACCGCCATGCTTTCCCACGCCTGCAAGATCTTGACAAGGGAATATACCTAAAGTACCGCCTGGATGGCTCCCTATTTGATCTACGTCGCCTGCAAGCCAAGACAAAAACCAGCACAGAACTCCTTCAGGAGGCGCTCTTCGCCGATGACTGCTCCTTGAATGCTCACTCTGAAGCGGACCTGCAAACAATGCTCAATCACTTCGCAGAAGCCTCAAAGCTCTTTGGACTTACAATAAGCATCGGGAAAACTGAGGTTCTTCACCAGCCTGCCCCACAAACTAACCCACTGTCTCCAAACATCACCATCGATGGCAACAGTCTGAAGAACACCAAGAACTTTAAATACCTTGGAAGTATCATCTCTGCAGACGGCTCCATCGATCAGGAAATTGATTCACGAATCGCAAAGCCAGCCAGGCTCTCGGTAGACTGAAAAACAAGGTACTAAACCAGCACAATGTCCGGCTGTCAACAAAAATCAAAGTGTACAATGCCGTTGTGCTCTCCTCCCTCCTCTACGGTTCGGAGACTTGGACATTCTACAGGAAGCACATCAACAAATTAGAGCAGTTCCACCAAAGGGCTCTCCGCAGCATACTTGGCATCCGGTGGCAAGACCGCATCACCAACATTGAGGTCCTCAACCGATCAAGCTCACAAAGCATAGAAAGCCTGCTTGTCAAAGCCCAACTGAGATGGGTCGGCCATGTCACCGCATGGAAGACCACCGAATGCCCAAACAACTGCTGTACGGCGAACTCACAAGTGGCAAAAGAAATCTCGGGAGGCCAAAAAAGCGTTTCAAGGACACGATAAAGGCAAACCTCCAGTTTGCACAGGTTACCCCCAAAGAACTCGAAAGAACTGCCACCGAAAGGAACGCCTGGCGCAGGGCCGTCCATCTTGCCAGCAGAAATAGCGATATCAACTACAGGGAGAAGCTGACTATCAGAAGAGAGAGGAGACATAATCCAACCACCCCAACCACGACATTCCAGTGTCCCCACTGCAACAGACATTGTACATCCAAGATCGGATTGCACAGCCACATGCGCGTCCACAGATGAGCTGCAGGATTTCATCGTCATCTTCGGCAACGAAGGACTACCATCATCAGGTAGGGCTTAACACTAGTGACAGGATTGTAGTATACTACCCACAATGCTTGCTTGGACCATTATGGCTATTGTGTTGTATTATTTTCAGCTACAGATCTGTTATAACATTTGTGGAAAGTATTTGTATTAGACCACCCTGCTGTCTTCAAGATGCTCTCTACTGATAGTCCTCGGTCCAGCATAGCTGATGCTGAAGCACCCCTGAAGCTATGGGGTGCAAAGCCTTCAATATCAGCAGCATGCAGTGCATTTTTTAGCCAGCGTGAAATGCTGTCTTTTGAGGCCGGTCCATGGGGACACGCATAACACAACAAAAGCTGATCATTGTCCTTATTTCGAAGGGATGCTGTTCTCTTTAAATATTCTGTTAAGCACTCAACATCACACAGCTTATCATCAGTGTATCTTCGCAATGTTAAAGGCCCCTGGTAATAACCTGGTCTGGTGTGTTTTAATTTATCATTCAACACAATTGTATACCCAGTTTCATTTAAATGTTCACAGCTTAATCTAATTGCGTGAATAGTCTGTACTCTCGGGGCTGTTGTTATCATCAATAAAGCACATAATTTGCTTGTGAGTTCTTTCAGTGATAAATTCTTGTTACCTTTTTGTGTTCGGAAAAAAAATTACCAAAGTTTGCACATCCCATGTCTGCTGATAGCGTGGCTGCGGTGTCCTCAACTCAAACACTCCCTTCATAACTCTTACAACTTTGGGATGTGCACCGACAGTCACTGTATTATTAGTGTGTATTACTGAGGATATGGCACTCCTTGCTGTATCTATAGCACTGTATCCTAGCCCCTGTTCATATAAATCTATCAAGAATTTTCATACATTGTTCACAGATGTTGAAAGGGGATTTTTATCCCTTTCAATACAGAACCTCTCCCAGCGTTTGAGGTAGTGGTATACTGTCTCTGTGTAGACCTTCTCCAGGAGGCACACATGATGTCCTGAGCTGTTCCATAAATACCCTGTGCTTCAACTGCTTTCCATATAATCTTACAGCCAGCAGTTGAAGTTTGTTGTACAGTGTGTGTAGGGTTTTACATGTGGTAGCTGTAGGGTCATCTTTCCTCTGGGTAGTATCAAGGGTGGGTGAATCAAGAGACGCAGGAATTGTGGATACCATACTGCAGTTGGCCAGTCCGGGATGATCATTATAGTCTCTGACTGGTCCTTCTCCAGCTTGCCAAGGACTTGCTGTACCAAGCTGAAAGGAGGGAAATGTACAGTAACCCTGTACTCCAGTTCATGTTGAAAGCATCTACCATCTGTGCCTCTGGGTCAGGTTTCCAAGCCACATATGGTTTTAGCTGGTAATTCAGCCTTGATGCGAATAGATCAATGTGTGCACGTGGTGAACCTAAATGTTCAACTATTTTGTTGAAAATGCCTGGATTTAGCATCTATTCTGTGTTATCGTGGAACTTTCTGGGTAATTTATCCGTTTCAATATTGAGTTTTCCAGGGATATGAGCAATGGTTATCCAGACATGATTTGATTTGCACCATTGCCAAATTCTTTTTGTCACAGAATTGCATTCTTGAGAATGGGATCCTGCCATGTTCTTTACATAAGCAACTGCACATATATTGTCTGTAAAATCTTAACATGTTTGTTCTTTATTTCCTCTTGAAAACTTTTCATTGCAAATTCTATTGCTAATAGCTCTAGCACATTGATGTGGGACTGTTTCTCATTTGCGGACTATCTTCCCCCCTGTCTGATAAGAACCTCAGGTGGCTCCCCATCCACCAATTTGAGAAGCATATGTTCTGATTTCTACTGATGGTTCACTTTTCTTCAGGCTAGCCTTTGCTGTAGTATATTATGAATCCATCATTTTAGTTCCTCTCTTCCAACCTCAGAGAGACTAGTAATTGCTTCAAAATTCCTTTTTTTTTATATATTTCAGTGCGTCTGATTTCTCCTGTTCTAATTGTCTCTAGTATGAGGGGCTCCACTGAACTGCAGGAAATGCAGCCACCATTTGTCTTATCACCTGCGCTAACTCTCTAATCGTGAATGTTCTTTTGTTTAATGAATCCTGACAGGAATTTTGTTTAATTTTTCACCTCTGTGTTGTGGCAATGTTATTGACGTTTGCTCAGAATCCAGACAAAACCCGATATATTTTAGCTGTTTTGTTGGTACAAGTACTGATTTCTTGTCATGGACTATAAACCCTGAAGACTCAATCAAGGCGACAGTTGTTATTACATTTTGTTGACACTCTTCAAATGTGTCTCCCTGCAAATAACTGTCATCTAAAAATGATGTAGACAGAAGCCCTTGTTTCCTTAAATGGGCAAATATGGGCTTCATCAGTTTTGTAAAGTACCTGGGACAGGATGATAAGCCATTCGGAAAACAGGTGTACTGATACAGCTGGCTTTTCCAAACACATTTCAAGAATTTTCTGTAACTATGTGCAAGTGGGACAGAGTAATAGGCATGGTGCAAATCCACAGAAGCCATGAAACATTCCTGTCTCATAATTTTTGTGGCAGAGTGTAAATTTTCCATTTTGAAGTGTTTGTATTCCACATTTTCATTGAATTTAGATTTAAGATCATTCGATATGAACCATCTGATTTTCTGATCATGAATACTGGTAATATCACCTCTCCCGGAGAGTATACACAGCAGTCCAACAGCACTTTCTCCTCATTGCTGACTGGACATTGACCCCACATTCACATCAAGACATCCAGCGTGCGCATCATTGACCAAACTGTTGTAGCCTGCAGACGATTTGGCCTCTATGTTTATCCTCAACAAGTTGGAGACCATGTTGTAGTATCTATGTTTTAGGTTTCTGGTGATTTACCGTCTCCAATTATTGCCATTTGGGCAGTGCTACGAGCTGAAGTTAATCTCTTGGTGCAGAGAGGGCACTGCACATTTCCTAGGCTACCTGTGCTTTTGGAAAGTTTACCAAAATCTTGTGGCAAGACTACAGCATCAGTTTCATCACAGCGCAATTTGCGCAGACCAGTGTTATATAGAACCAATACTGTTGTAGGATTGTGAGGCGTGGACAGTCAACAAGCAAAGCCAGAACAAGATTGAGGCAGCCGAGATGTGTTTTCTAAAAAGAATGTTGAGAGTTCCATGGACAGCAAAGAAAACAAACGAGACAGTCTTGATGGAGGCAGACACAAGTAGATCAATCATAAAGAAGATTTAGTAAAGAAGGCAACATTTATAGGCCATTTTATGAGGAAGGGGGATTGGAGCACCTGATCACAACGGGAAAGCTGGAGGGAAAGAGAGCACCAGGTAGACCCAGGGAGAAAATGCTGGACGGACTTGCATAGTGGCTGGGGACGAGGAGGGTGGGGGAGATGCTAGGGGCAACGAGAGATAGAGATGGTTGGAAGTCCATGATCGCCAACGCCATCGGCAGGGCACCTGATGATGATGATGAGTGGTCTTGAGGGCTCTGCTGTACTTGCTGTGACACCTGCAATGCCCATCAATAAATCATTCAGCAGACGGTATTGTTCCATCAAAGATTTCTGAACACAACGAAAACAGGAAGTCGAGGGAGCTCTTCAAACAAATAAAAAAAGTGAAAAAAACAAATTTCAAAGCAACAAACCAATGCATCAACAACAAGGATGGTCACACTCTGACTGAACCAGATGATGTCTTGGATAGGTGGAACGAATATGGCACATCACTTTTTGGCAAGCCTGACAGCCATGAAAATAATTTAGAGCCAAATTTGGAATTG
>CM060314.1:15940274-15992774 GCA_030674185.1 Monoplex corrugatus | reverse complement strand
GAGAAGAGGAAGAAGAAGAAGAAGAAAAAGAAGAATGATAATAATAATAATAATAATAATAGTAATATAATAATAATAATAATAATAATAATTATAATAAGAATGATAATAATAATATAATATGATGATGATGATGATGATGAGTGTGTGCATGCGTACGTGTGTGTGTGTGTGTGTGTGTGTGTGTGTGTGTGTGTGTGTGTGTGTGTGTGTGTGTGTGTGTGTGTGTGTGTGTGTGTGTGTGTGTGTGTGTGTGTGTTTGTTCGTTATTTCTTTTAACGCCTATTCACATACGTGCTTTTAGACGAAAAAAAAGAGGTGCGTATGGAATGAATGAATCTATGTAATCATGAAGGCATTGTATCAATTAAGGCAACAATTAAGATAACATCAAACAAATTAACGAACAAAAGAAAAACAATCAGAACATTATATCGGTCAATCTTCATCGGATTTCTCGGGCTTGCGTGGGAGTTACAGGTATAAAGCAATTGGGCAGAATCAAAGGAAGCGACCTACAGGACTGTGCAGTAAACGTCTAGCAATGTGTAAATACAGAGTGAAATCAGTATGTTTCTGTTTTAAGTTTGTGAATGACGCAGGGAAATAAGGTCGCATTCGCTGACAACACAAAAGGTGATTAACTGTTATAAAATCACCACAGATACATTTGATGGATTTACTAAATTTAGTTCGAAGTGAATTGAGAGATAATCTGTAAGCTAAAGTTACCTCTTGTCTTGTAAAACCCTGGTAATTTACCGAGAAGGGGCGAAGGTTACATTGCGCTTTTACTTTGTTTTCTAATATAGCATTCATTTCATGTTCAGAGAGTGGTAAATCAAGTTTAGTACTGCCAGCCGTATTCATTGCTGCATTTTTTTGCTATTCTGTCGACCTGATCGTTAAAAAGGATACCACAGGTGATGGGATCCAACAAAAAGTAACCTGTGTATTATTTGTTATCAAACAATGAATTAGAACATTTTTCTCAAATATTAACGAACTATTTACTTTATGTTCGCAACATTTTAGGGATTGTAATGCTGATTTCGAATCTACACATAATAGGATACTAAACAAAGTTATGGGTAGATCTATGTATTTCAGTGCCATTAGGATGGCAACTACTTCAGAAATGAAGATTGAATGTCCCTGTCCTAAAGAGTAAGCCAGTGCCTGCTTTACCATCACCTAGAACAGAGCCATCTGTGATTTTTTTAAGTAATGTGAATATTTGTTTTTGTAGATGTGACAGAACATCAATTGCTAACAAGTGTGGATTAATATCTTTCGTCAGGTCAGTATCAGTGTAGATGATATCAAAAGTAGCATTGGACAGTTCCCAGGGGGTTAGAGGACAACATATCATTTTATGTGAAACATTTTTAGGTAATACGTGAGAAAGTTTGAAGAGCTCATTTGTGTAAGTGGATATTGTTTCTTGTGACTTTATTGTTCTTGATCTCTTGGGGAAATGGATGTCAGACCGAATTTTAAGTTCCGTATTGGCATAATTAGCTGCTGCATTTGCTCTGACTATATACTTAGCTGTTGCTAACTTTCTCCAACCTTCCAAGGGAAGGATGCCGGCTGTTTTATATACTTCTTGTGTTTTTGTATACGCCGGCACCCCAAGAGCACATTTAATAGCTTTACTATTTAAGCTTTGACGTTTTTTCAAATAGCATTTTGGAGCTGAAAAATAGACCTCTTGACCATAAGCAAACTTAGATCTGACTAAAACTGTGACAGGATGTAACGTTTTAGTGTCCTGTCCCCAGGACTGTTTACTAATAATTTTTTTTTTATTAATTTATAGCTTTTCATAGCTTTACACAACAAGGCATCAATATGTTTTTTCCACCGTAAACTAGAAGTCAATTGTACTCCCAGAAATTTCACGAGAGTAGTATACTTCAGTTCCTCATCATCAATTTTAAACAACGGTACTTCTTTCAGACTGAGACCATTATTAAAAAGCTTCATGTGTGTTTTTTCATTGGATATTTCCAGACCGTTAACTGTCAAGTAAGTGGAAATATTATCAATTTCATGTTGATAGACCTTTTCAATGTATTTTATTTCTCTCAAGAAAGTCTTCCTTTTTAACGAAATATTCATCCAGATCGCTATATCATCAGCGTACTGAGCAACGTTTACATTGTTTGAGACTTGAGTTGGTAGGTCATAGATCAAAATATTAAATAATAGAAGATATATTACGGAACCCTGAGGAATTCCCATGTTTACAGATCGTTTTTCAGAGTATGTATTACCTATTTTAGCGACTATAATACGGTCTGTTATAAATGTTTTGATACAATTATAAAGATTACCGTTGAGACCAATATATTTTAATTTCAACAAAAGTTTCACATGCCAGACTTGATCGTATGCTTTTTTAAGATAAAAGAAGGTAGCTAAGACATTTTTTTTTTCAGCAAACTTATTTTGTATCTGAGTTGTTAACTTAACTAATGGTCTGATGTTGATCTACCTTTTCGAAACACAGATTGGTTGATAGGTATTATATTATTTATCTCACAAAAGTAACTCAGTCTATTCACTATATTTTTTTCCATTAGTTTTGAAACATGGGATGTAAGCGAGATAGATCTGTAACTACCTGGATCAGAAAGGATTTTTTCAGCTTTTGGTATTGGTAACACAATCGAAGTCTTCCAAATGTCAGGTAAGCGACCATTTTCCAAGCATTTTAATATGATATTGTGTAAGTATTCAATCCGTTTCTCTGGTAAATGATTTAAAAGGGTATATGAAACGCCATCCAGTCCTACGGCCGATTTTTTTGTTGTTCAACGAGAGAAGGGCATCTTTAAGTTCTTTTAAAGTAATTTTTGAATTTATGTACATGTGACTATCAGGGGCAGGATCTGAGTATGCTACGGACTCTTCAATTTTTCGTCTTTCCTCCCTCCCAAAGCCCAACCCCTCGTCCTCGTCGTGGGAGGTTAAAACAGGTAATGCTGGCCAACGGGGCACTGGTGAAGCTGTGACTGGCTTAGCAGGCCGGCAGTGGATAAACGAATTGCTCAAGACAATATAAGGAGATACAAACGGACTGATTACAACGGATTAGAACATCTCCTCAGTGACGCCCAATTTGGCTTCAGAAAAGGAAGAGGGTGCACCGATGCAATCTTTGCACTCCGACAACTGTGCGAGAGAGCGATCGAATACGACCGAGATCTCCATCTTGTATTCGTTGATCAAGAAAAGGCCTTTGATCGAGTCAACAGAGACAAGCTATGGAAGGTCCTCAAGCAGTACGACGTCAAGGGCCAGCTGCTAGACAACATTCGGGCCATCTACACCAACAGCAGGAGTGCAGTCCGCACCACCAGTGGAACATCTGACTGGTTCCCAGTGACATCGGGAGTAAGGCAGGGCTGTAATCTCCCCCCTCTTCTCTTCGTGATCTATATGGATCAGATTACGAAGGAGGCAAACCCAGACCCTGAGGCACTCAATGAACTCATGTTTGCGGACGACCAGGCAATGGTGAACAATGACAAGACACACAGCTACAGGAGCACACAGACCAGCTCAATGAAAGCTGCGAGACATACGGCATGAAGATCAGAGTCAGCAAGACCGAGGTCATGACTGTCAGTGAAGAGACCAAACAAACTGGATATCAACATCAACGGAACCCAGTTGAAGCAAGCCTGTGAATGTAAATACCTGGGCAGCATCTTCACTGAAAATGGCAAATCGAGACCAGATGCCAGAAAGCCAACGCAGTCAGCTACCAACTTGCCCCTCTCCTGAAACACCCCAGCATTCCCACCAGCACTAAGGCGAAACTCATCAACGCCATTTTTCTACCAACGCTGACATACCAGTGCCAGACAGGGTCCCTAACTAAAGTCCTCGAGAGAAAACTGGTCACCTGTGAAATGAAATGCCTGAGGAAAGCAGTAAACAAGACAAGGCGGGACAAGATCAGAAATTAGGTGATACGAGACATGGTAGGAGCAACACCAATGCTACAACACATCGAACGTATGAGGATCAAGTGGTTCGGACACCTCACACGTATGCCCCTAAACCATCCAGCTCTTCGGGCATACAACACCAGATACTCTGGCTGGAGAGCCAGAGGAAGACCAAGACGACGATGGAGCGACTCCGTGGCAGACACCCTTAGAGCTCACGAGATGTCCCTTCTCCAGGCCATCCGCCTTGCTGTTGACAGACGACTGTATCTCCCCGCGACGCCCACTGGTACAAGCGGAAGGAAAAACCAAACCAAAACCAAACCTCCCTTATTGGAGTAGACAAGCTACTGGAATGACTTGCTCTTGAAAAGAACTGTACAAATTCTTCAGCTGTCTCAGATGATGAAGGAAAGTCTTTATCTATAATCTTAATAGGAAACTGTGGTAAATTAAAACCATTTTTCATTTCTTTGACCTTATTCCAAATTTTAGGAAGATCTTTAGGCCCGGAAATTTGTTCAGAGCAAAAATCTGACCAATAGAGCTTTTTGGCTTGGGCTATAACTTTGTTTGAGTGAATCTTGGCCATTTTCATGTTGTAATGGTCTTCTGGAGATTTAGTTTTTAAATAGAGTTTATATATTTTCTTTTTTTCATTCTTTGCTTCTTCACATAACTGATTCCACCAACTATTTCCAACATGAGTACCTTTGTTTACATTTTTCCTTTTTGGAATGGAATCGTTTGCTGCCTCATGTAACGGTCGGTGAAATGGGAATACATATCATTAATATTGGCGCATTCATTAAACGTGCAATCTTTCCCATTAAAATCTTCCGGTATTTTACCCAGTTAGCACGTTTGTACATATATCGAGATATAACGTGGTCTTGTTCTGGTGTGTTATCAAACGGTTCATTAATAACTGTTACAATTGGCAGGTGATCACTTCCGAGGGAGTCAGATGTAACATCCCACATGCTATTAATGACGAGGTCAGGTGATAACAAAGTTAGGTCAATGGCAGAAACCTTATGTTGAGGATTATCCGGAATTCTAGTTATTCTACTGTCATTTAACAATACTAATCCGGAGTCAATGACATTTTCAACAAAACGATTGTTAGATACATAGTGGCAATTCTTATCCCAAAATGGAGAATGAGCATTAAAATCCCCCATGATCAACCATTTCACACTGTTGTCTACAGTCCGTAGCCAGTCACTATTTTTACTATTAGGACCACGTGGATAATACAAAGAAAGTATGTTTATAGATGACACAGAGTTAATCTTCACTTTTACAGCCACGCTGAAGAACAGAAAAACCAGTGTTATGTTGATTTTTGACTTGCATAACTACCCAAAACCAATAGTAAATAATTACATATATGAAGAAACAAAAATTAAACGAAAATAAAATCAAGATGAAGATGATTTTGGTGAAAGGAAAAACGACCTATGAACACCTAGCCTATAGTATAAACGACAGTAAAAACCAATAGAAGAAAGTCGCTACTATGTGCAGGTTGACCCTAGTGCATTCACTACATAAATACAGGATCACCAATCACAAAAATCTCTTAATGGATGGAAATAATTTTGACTGGAGATGTCACCATTCCACCATGGACACTGAGACCGACTGACATGGGGTGTTCTTGAATAATAGAATGGATCATAACTAGTGTTATAGGCGGTGAACGCGTAGTTATGAGACTTCCTGCTTGGATGACGAGGTTTCTGCTTTCGTGTCTCCCAGAGAACACTTGACATGTCTGCCGATGTCCCTGGCAAGGATGGAAGAGCCATGCCGATTGGGATGTACAGTGTCCTTGAAAGTAGGATTGTATTTGGACTTTAAATTTCCATGATCCAGAAGGAGATGTTGTTGCGACCATACAGCTCAGAGTGAAGCAGGGCATTCAGGAGATCTATTTTTATTTGAAGGACCCTGTCTCTCACTGGAGCTGTTTTGCTAAGGATAATTTTACTCTTGGGATATGTGGTCGTAATCTCTTCCACGGCTTTCATTAGTTTTTCACAAACAATCCCAGGTTTCACTAGTCTTCAAATCGAGCAGTCCACAATGTATAACAAAACAATCAAACTGAGTGGTTGGCGATTCTTTCAGGAACTGAGAAATTTTATCTATAGAAGAAGTTTTCTTTGTTTCAACAGTGAAACCATAAGAATAACCAAGTCTGTGACCGTATACACCATTTCATATTGTGTCGTGTAGAAGGAGAACTGATGGTAGAGCAGTGTTGATTTTTTTTCTTTTTGTGTATTTTTGGATGTGACGTGGGAGGCAGCTTTCCCTTCCATGTTTTCTTGATATCTTTTTCGTCATCGGCTTGACGTCATTTTCCTTGTGCGTGATTTTGGTCCCCATGTCTTTAGATTTGTTTGGTCGTTGTTGTGTTGATTGTGTTGATTTTGTAGGGTTTGGTGGAGTTGTTGATTCTGGTGGTGGGGTGACTGGTATTGTTGTCACCCGTCTGGCTGCCTCTGCATAAGAGATGGGCAGCGGTGACGGACGTGGTTTGTATGGCTGGGGTCTGTCTGTGTCCCAACCGACACACAGACCAGCAGCATCCTTCCGTTTGTTCGATAAGGTCTTTCCCACAAGGGAAACAACTCTGTATTGCCTAATGTTACGTAACACGCATGCGCAATGAGAGTCAACGGTTGCTAAAGTAAATAAAGGCTGATCGAAGATCGCCTCTGTCGTCCCGCCGCAGATAATATTATATTAAGAACGTCCAATACTCTGGCCCATCCTGACACAACATGGTGTCAGAAGTGAAGTTCTATTGCTGAATTCATCATAATCGTATTAGACATTACCGAATCAAGTAAGTGACAAGAATTATGCCGAAATTCATCCCTCTCGAAGTATTTGACTTCACAAGACCAACAGCCTGGCCTGAATGGAGAGAACGTTTTCTTCGTTTTCGAATTGCAACAAAACTTAATTAGGAAACAGGAGAAATTCAGGTTAGCAGTTTGATTTACGCAATGGGACGAGAGGCAGAGAAAATATTTGCCTCATTCATATTTCCAGACCGAGAAGAAGGGCAAGCTGACCCCAGAGATAATTTTGATGTTGTGATGGAACTATTCAACACACACTTCGTACCCAGAACGAACGTGATTCATGAACGCGCAAAGTTTCATACACGCCAACAGAAAGAAGGGGGAGACAGTAGAACAATATGTACGTTCACTGTACGAACTTTCTGCCCATTGCAATTTCCATAATCAGGATGAAACTGTTCGTGACCGCCTGGTACTTGGTCTCAGTGACAAAGAGTTATCACAAAAACTTCAGCTGGAGCCTCAACTAACACTGAAGATTGCTGTAGACACTGCCCGTCATTATAAATTAGTGAAAGGTCAGGTGACTGACCAGTGTGGTTTGTCTGTAGAGGAAGTTCACCATGCATCAGTGAAGCATCATTATCAATCTTTCTCCCATCAGCCCAAGGGTGGCAGAGGTGGTACAGGAAGAGGAGGTGGATCATCACAGCAGTCCTGTGGAAAATGTGGAAGGAAACACGGGCCTTCAGACTGTCCAGCTAAAGGGAAAGTATGCAGGAACTGTAACAAACGCAACCATTTTGCTGCGGTGTGCGGAGGGGCTGGCCGTGTCAATGAAGTGAAAGGTGATGAGATGCTAGCTTACAACTACAAAGAATACAAGTCAGCTTTTCATTTGGGCTCCATTGCCAAGCAACCAAAACCCAACGATGACAGTGAGCCCCCATGGAGAGAGACACTGACTCTCAGGGGACATCCAGTTTCCTTCAAACTAGATACAGGACCTGATGTATCTATTCTCCAAAAGACAGAATATGACCTGAAGAAGTCAACTGCTCTTTTGCGAAGTCCAGGGGGGTCCACTTAAGTATGTGGGAGAGTTCTCTTGTCGAGTTAGTCACAAAAGCAACACCACAACACTTCGGATTTTCGTGATTGATTCAGACACTGACAATTTATTGAGTCGAGTCGCTGCAACAAGACTAGGATTGGTCCAACGCATCAATGCGGTAGAGTCTATGTTTGGTGAGATTGATCAACCTGTTAGCTGTGAACAGTGAAGATTGTGTTGAAGGACAAACTGTGAGCCCTATAGCCTCAACACACCAAGAAGAGTTGCCATTCCACTACAGACCAAAGTCAAGGAGGAGCTACAACGAATTCAACATTCAGGCATTATCGAAGAGATTAAAGAACCAGCAGATTGGTGTGCAGGAATGGTTCCTGTTTTGAAGAAATTAGGAGCCGTGAGAATATGCACTGATTACAAGAAACTCAATCAGTCTCTAAAGAGAGAGAGATATGCTTCCTACACTGGAGGATCTTTTACATAAGTTGAAAGGATCAAAGGTGTACAGCAAACTTGATGCAACCAGCGGATTGTGGCAAATTCCAGTGGATGAGATGACGGCAAAACTAACAACCTTTATAACACCATATGGCAGGTACTTCTACCGACGTCTACCTTTGGAATTTCCTCAGCATCAGAGATTTTCCAGCACACCATGGAGTCCATCTTGCAAGACAAGAGCAACATCCTGTGTTACTTCGATGACATACTGATACACAGTAGCAGTGATGAGGAGCACAAGCGACTCTTGCAGGAAACTTTGACCAAGCTCAACAATGCAGGACTCAAATTAAACAGATCAAAGTGTGAACTGCAGAAGGAAGAGATCGAGTTTCTGAGCTACAGAATCAGTAAAGATGGCATAAGACCTGATCCGGGCAAGGTTGAAGCGATCTTGAAGATGGCTGAACCAACCAATACGACAGAGCTGCGCAGGATTCTGGGAATGATCAACCTCCTGGGAAAACACATACTGCACCTCTCCAGTGTATTTCACCCCATGACTGAACTTTTAGAAAAGGACAAAGCCTGGATGTGGGGTCCAGCTCAAGCCAATGCTTTTGCTCATGTCAAGGAACTCGTCACAACAACGCTGACGTGGCTTTCTATGACCCTGAGAAGCCTACCACTGTGAGCTGAGACGCAAGTCGTTATGGTCTGGGAGCACTTCTCCTCCAAGAAAACAATGGCTTATGGAGGCCGGTAGCATACTGTTCACGCACTCTTACTTCTGCTGAGAAACGATACGCTCAAATCGAAAAGGAGTGTCTCGCCGGAGTTTGGGCATGTGATCGATTCCAGCGCTACCTTGTTGGACTGGAACGTTTCACACTTCAGACTGATCAAAAACCATTGGTGCCCCTGATAAACAGCAGAGATTTGTCAGAGACTCCTGTTCGATGTCAGAGGATGCTCGTGCGTCTTATGCGGTTCAATGCTCAAGCTGTGTACACTCCAGGCAAAAACATGGAAGTAGCTGATACGCTGTCACGCAGTCCCACCAATGAAGGTCACATGAACAGCTAGAAGCAGATAAGGATATACATGTAAACGGTGTCAGGACGATATGGCCTGCGTCTGACACATACCTGAATAAACTGCGTGCAGAAACACAAACGGATGTAAACCTCAAGTCTGTACTAGAGTACACTGAGAAAGGATGGCCTGAATACAAGCAAGACACGTCATTTGCTGCCAGAGATTATTTTGCAATCAAAGGAGAGCTGAGCAGTTGAAACAGCATTCTACTCAGGGCGACAGGCTGGTTATTCCATACTCGATGCAAAAAGAAGTCCTGGAGAAAATCCATCAAGGTCATCAGGGCACTGTGAAATGCCGGGAAAGGGCCCGAGACTCAGTGTGGTAGCCGAAAATCAGCAAAGACATACAGGAGAGAGTGTCATCATGCAGACAAAGTCTTGAAAAGCAGCCTGCTTAGCAGATAGAGCCGCTTCTCCCGTCTACACCTCCAGATCGACCGTTTCAACGTGTTGGAGTGGACATATGTCATGGTGAGAGAGACAACTACCTCATCACAACTTACTATACAACTGACGTCAGAAGTCGTCATCAGCAAACTCAAGAACTGCTTTGCTCATCACGGCATACCTGAGACGGTAGTGTCGGATAATGGTACACAATTCAGCTCAGCTGAGTTCAGAAAGTTTGCTGAGGACTGGAACTTTAACCATGTCACGTCCAGTCCCCATTTCCCTCAGTCGAATGGACAGGCTGAGAGTGCAGTGAAGACAGCGAAGATGATCATCATCCAGAAAGACCCCTTTTTGGCCCTTCTCACCTATCGCTCTAGCCCAATACCTTCCCTTGGATTCAGTCCAGCAGAGATGTCGTTTGGAAGAAAACTCCGTACCACTCTGCCAACTTTACCGAAAAAACTCTTGCCCCGTACTGTCAATCCCAAAACAGTGCGAGAGCGTGACAGTGCTGCGAAATTCAAGCAGAAGAAATACTATGACCAGCACCATGGAGTTCACCAACTACCTGAGCTTTACCCTGGGGACCCAGTCCTTGTTAAGAAGGATGGCGACAAGGCGTGGAAACAGCCAGCGAAGGTGATCCGTCAAATTGCTCCTCGCTCTTACCGACTACAGGCAGACGGAGGTCAACTGAGGCGCAACAGAAAGCACATCAAGTCCCGTCAGGGAACAACGAAAGACACAGCGGGCAACCCTGCTGTAACCACAAGTTCCCCAGTTCCAGTTGTGGTCATCTCACACCACACACCTGTCTACAGACAGCTACTACAGTCGAGCAGTGCAGTCATTCCAGACCAAGGATCACCGCCTGCATAGCCGCCAACACCACCCACACCGGTGCCTCCAGGTCAACCAGCACCAGCTTCATCTGGACAGCCACCACCAATCTTACACACACGTAGTGGTCGTGCTGTTATTCCCCCTGCCAGATACAGGGAATAGACAACGAACAATTTGTTGTTGTTTTTTTAACGTTTGAATAGCATATCGAGGATTTTGCTTCATGTGAGAGCAATGAAGTTGAGTTATCACATAAGAGTGTTATGTTGAGTTAGAGTTCATATCAGCATCCAACTGATTTTTAGGCATGTTGTAAGACAGTTTAGTTTCATCATCATAGTTGTTATATGAGGATTACTTATGACGTTCATACAGTTGCTGAACTTGAAGAGGGAGAAATAGAAGACTGTTCAGCAGTATTAAATTTATGAATAAGTTGTATGTTGATTTCCATTTGAACAGTCTTAGTCCCAGGTATCGATCTAAAAGAGTAAATAACAGGCACTGACAATTTGACATTGTGTCTCAAGAATTTGTAAGAACATCTACAAACAACATTTGCGTTCTAAAAAAAAGTGCAAGGAGCTAGAAAAAATACATTTAACAGATTTATAAAAGAAATCTTGGGAGGGAGATGTTCGATAAGGCCTTTCTGACAAGGGAAACAATTCTGTATTGCCTAATGTTACGTAACACGCATGCGCAATGAGAGTCAACGGTTGCTAAAGTAAATAAAGGCTGATCGAAGCTCGCCTCTGTCGTCCCGCCGCAGATATAATTATTAAGAACGTCCAATACTCTGGCCCATCCTGACACAACAGTATCCCACTGCCCATCTCTTGTACATGGTCACTTACAAGTTTTTCTAAGGACAGAATCCGGTCAGACATCGCGAGTACTAACGAATTTAAGTCACTGATGGAGTCGCTGCGGAGGTCTGCCCTTGGGCCAATATTGGTGCTCCTCTGCGCAACAGGCGAAGCAGTGACAGCCTTCGCAGCAATGATTCATGATGTCTTGCTTCCACAAGTGATGTTGTCGGCGATATCGTCAGACACGTAGGCGGATGACTGTTGTGTTGCGCAGGATGCCGACAGGAGACGTCTTGTTTTGGTCATGACTGTGATTTAGTGTGGATGGATGCAGCAGATAAAATTCTTTGTTGTGACCTATCGCCATGTTGTGACGTCGTCGTCGTCGTCGTCGTGTGTGTGTGTGTGTGTGTGTGTGTGTGTGTGTGTGTGTGTGTGTGTGTGTGTGTGTGTGTGTGTGTGTGTGTGTGTGTGTGTGAACAGTCTAGTTGTTCTACTTGTAGTTGTGTACGTATTAGCTCATGTTACATCTCACATACTTTATCATAAACATATTAAGTTTATCCATGTTGTTTTCACACATAGGCAAATGATGGCGCTTGGCATGAGGCAACACAGGAGCGACTCGGAAACAGCCCTCCCCCGTGACCATCCGTCCGCTTCCACATCCAGAGACGTTCATGTTAGCACAAAGGTCAAGGTTGAAGGTGACCATATGACCTTGACCCGAAAGTTGAAGTTGGCTGCCTGTCTATGGGGCACGGATGCCAGTGTCAGTTTCACATACTTGTACGCTATACCTGTGAGTTCGATATGTGAGAGTAAAAGTTGTTTTAAGATTTACATTCATGTCAATGCAGTAGTAAGTTCAACAGACTACCTCCCAAAAATGTGTGGGTTCGAAACTCCTCAGTTGATCCAAAACCGTCAAGGAATTTTTCGGCCCCCAATAGCTCCTACCCAAATTTGAGCATGAAATGGGCTCGTTGGGAAGACTGTGACCACACATGGATGCGTCTTTCTTGTCAGCCCCTAGTGTTCATGTGCAGGCTAATGGCTCTATGGTCTGTTTTATCATCAGGCTTGTGTGGCATAAGTGACTATGGGATTTATTCCAAGTAAAAAAAAAAGCTGTCTTGAGAACAGTGAAATAAAGCAGCAACAGCCACTGTCCAGGCAGGCAGTTCTCTTTCAAATATTCTACTTTCACAGATCTAGCTGTTGTTTAACCTTTATTTATTTATTGCTTTATTCTAACATCTTAGTTGGAGAGAAAAGAAAGGGGAAGGGGATGAAGTAAGAGAACCAGTGTGTGTTAAAGGAAGAAACAAAGACATTGGCAAGGGACAATGATTGGTAGACACATGGAACTTAACGATTTCTTTGAAAAAAATATGTCATTAACAGGACTAAGTACTGATGATTCTGAAATCAGTGTGTGCGTGAGTACGTGCCTGCGTGCGTGCGTGTGTGTGTGTGTGTGTGTGTGTGTGTGTGTGTGTGGTGTGTGTGTGTGTGTGTGTGTGTGTGTGTGCGTGTGTGGTGTTCATTGCTTTAATGTCTATTCACTTAAGTGATTTTAGACAAATAATAACAATAGTGTTAATACTGCTACTACTACTACTACTAATAATAATAACAATAATGATATTCCAATGATAATACTATAAATGATAATAATGATGATGATAATGGTGATTATATAATAATAATAACAATAATAATAATAATAATGATAATAATAATAATAATAACAATAGACATAAAAAGGAAGGGAAAAAAAAGCACTATGGGGAAGGGGATGTAGATGGAGGCTGGCCACTTGACTATTAGAGCCATATTGGGACTAATGCCATATGGAAAAGAAGAAAAAAGGAAGGAAAAGGCAAATGGAAGAGGGGAGCGAAAATATAACAAACGAAAGTGTACTGCAACAAACACTTAAACAATAGCTAACTATAATGTGAACAGAGAATATAACGAATTATAGATATTGAGCGAAAAAAACATGAAGCAGCGTACAACTACTTAAACAATAAACTAGTTAACTGTAACTATGAAGAGAGAATGCAACGACTACGACTTATTAGCCATTTAAACAATAACCTAGTTAACTGTAAACTATGAACAGAGAGCGTGACGAATTATAAATGTTTAGCTACTGGGCTTTTCGATAGGCTAAAATAATGTGTATGCTAGTAAAAGGTTGATCTAAATATGTTGGAAATTGTGTTCTTAGAAAATAACGGAATATGTTGTTTTATTCTTAAACAAGAAAGTAAGTGACCTGCTGTTATTTTGTGTCAACAAAGAAAAACAAGATTTCTGATGGGTTTTTGTTTGTTTGTTTTGTGTGTGTGTGTGTGTGTGTGTGTGTGTGTGTGTGTGTGTGTGTGTGTGTGTGTGTGTGTGTGTGTGTGTGTGTGTGTGTGTGTGTGTTGTGTGTGTGTGTGTGTGTGTGTGTGTGTGTGTGTGTGTGTGTGTGTGTGTTTTGAAAGTATCGACTTTCCATCTATACATAAGGGACCGTAGAAATCTACAAGCATTAAAAAATGTTTATTTATTGTGCTGATAATGAAATGCATGCTATCAACACTGTACTTTTTCTGAGTATCTTGAAACAGCTTCCAAACACAGGCGCCCACTAAGTTATGGGATTCATTCAAGGAGAGAGAAAGTTTTATATTGCTTGAGTCCGGTGAATCTTTATTTAGCTCCTCAAATTATTCTGTTGCATGTATTTTATTTGTTTTTGATACAATGGGAAGTTAATTTTAATATACTGTAAGAAGTCATGGCATGATGAGTGATTTGACAACCAGTCTGACTATTAGGGATTGTTTTATATAAAAAATAAGGGAACAAGAGGTTCTTTTAGAGACTGTCAACAATGGCGAATAACAGTAGTAATAATGATAATGATATTGATGATGATGATACTACTACTACCACCACTACTACTACTACTATTACTACTACTACTAGTACTACTAGTACTACTACTACTACTAATGATAATAATACGTGTAATACAATAAATCATACCTTTATGTGGTCTATAGTATTATTATGAAAGAGGTGATGATGATGATGATGATGATGATGATGATGTCTTTATTACAAAGCGGTGATTACTTCATGATGATAATAATGAAGCTGATAACAAAGGGGATGATGACGACGACGACGACGATGGTGGTGGTGGTGGTAATACGGATGATGATGATGATGTCGAAAATGACAATGACCACGACGTTGACAGTGACGATAATGATAAGACAAATATGATGATGATGATGATGATGATGATGATGATGATGATGATGATGATGATGATGATGATGATGATGATGATGATGATGATGATGATGATGATGATGATTTTCTATAACAGGTTCTTCAGGCTCTGGGGATGCCTTTAAAATTTACGACTCTGCTCAGCTTTGTGGCGGCTGTGGTTTCTGTGATCTTGATACCTTTGCTAGGACAGTGGGCAGACCGGGGTGCAAACCCACAGCGTCGTAAAAACATCAACATGATCATCTGTGCAGCCTTTGACATGGTTGGACTGATGTTGATTATCCTGGCCAACATCATGCATATTCATCACGTTCTTGATAACAGCACTGCTGCCAATGCATCTGTTGAGTTTGACAGTCCCTGTAATGATTCCGATTTGTTGACAGGCACGTTATTCAATAGTTCTGATGCTGCGAATGGAGCACTGACACCAGAGATCAGTTTTAATTTGTACTATTCCGAGTCATCAAGTAAGTTTTATGCAGCTGACGCCAGCAGTGATGGAACGACAAGCTCTGCAGAATCGTTGAGAGAATCCATTGAGAAAACGTCTGTCAATGACTCTCTGCTTGCTACAGTGATGGACACATATCGGTGCATGTGGGAGAGAAAGGTAATATATTTCCATTTTTAGTTATATATTTAATATGATTCAATTTTTATCATTGTTGCAAATCGTTGTTGTATGGTGCCAATCTCCAACACATTAGGACTCACCACATATTGCATATAATCAGACTTTTCACTGGATCATAAAAAAATAGCAGTTAGGTGAGTTGACCGCTTCCCAGTGTGTCGATGCATTGTCTGCATTTTTGGAGTGTGTGTATGGTGGGTGTTTTCAAGTTTCCAGAAGCCAGCCATTGACATGACTTACATTGGTAGTATGCATACGTACACACACAAAGGAGGAATAGAAAATGGCACATCTGCACATATATTGGCTGGGGGATCAAGAAAGTATCCTCCTTTTATCTACCAGGCTCGGGTGTTTAGGCAGATTAAACTCAGGACCTTCGGATTGGAAGTCCAACGTTTTTTTGCTTGACTACCGCGCCTGCTAATTTTGTGTGCTGTTTCAGCGTGGCTTCAATCAATGGCTACAGAACATTGCTAGGTTAATATCGTGAATTATTTCTGTCTTTAAACATATCTATGTGATGTTTTCTTCTCTGTTGAAGAACAAAGACCATAACCGGTTTGTGTGTTGTCTGTTATAGTTATTAAGCTTTTAAGCTGAGTATAATATTCACCTTATTATCTTTTTTACATGTTTCATTACATCTGCAGGTATTTTGTTTGTTTGTTGCTTTTTCTCATTCTCTTGTTTATGAGAAGTCATCTTTATTACATGCTATGTCTCAGGATAGAGTTAGCAATCCTGACATATTACAACAAAGAAAATAGTAAATGCTGATATCACAAGCACAGTGTAATCATCAATGCTTATTACTTGTAGTTCACCAAATTACATGATTATCAGATGTGCATACGTTGAGATAAGTGTAACGTGTAGCGTTCAGGTTGCCAACGCCACGCTGTTTATGCGATCTCCCAAATTAAGATAAAAATTGAAACTGATCACTTTCACTAGCCCAGTTTAAATAAAAAAATAGACTTGATAATATTCGACAATTTTTCTTCTTTGGATAGACAGTTCTGATCAAACGATTTACTGGCCATGATTTTATTTATTTTAATCTTCTTTTGTTCAAGCAGTTTACTAGTTATGATTTTGTTTATTTTGTCTTTGAGTGTCGACAGTTTCAAGATGCCAGAGTGGCAGATAAACTAGTTGTAAAAAAGACTGATGCTTTTGTTGGACGAAGGCATTTCCATTGAAACTCATAGAAACCGAAATCTCAAATCAAGATGTCAAAATGTTTTCACGATAAATGGCCAAACAGCAAAAAATTGAATGTTTCCTTCAAACAAATTTATATGGAAAATGTGTCATGAGGACGAAGAAAACAACCCTTAGTTTTATGTACCTGAATATTGAAGAAATAACTCACAGGAACAAGACATGCACATCAGCTGGTTTGCTTGAAATAAAACAAAATGATACAAGTATTGTACAAAAAATATCGAAAAGTGGAGAGTATATTAAACATCCTTTTGACGGTGACAGAAGAGAGGAACACGTCATTAGAAGGAACTTTGAAGGACAACAATAATGAATCATTACATTTATGTAGCAATGAAAAAAAGATGAAAAAAAGCTCCAGGACCAGATAACATTACTATAGAAATGATTGAGGCTCTGGACAAATTTGGTATTGAAAAAGTAAGAGTGGTCAAATCAAAGTTTTGACACCAGAAAGTCTCTAAAGATACGTCAAAGTCATTTGTAATTGCACTTCCCTTCCAAAGAAAGCAATGGTTATAGATCGCAAACTCTATCGTACAATCAGCTTGATGAGTCATGTGCCAATGATTTTATAAAAATAATCATGATGAGGACAAGGAATAGAATCAAAACAGAAGAAGAAGATGGTCAATGTCAATGTGTTGAAGGGAAGAGAAGTACTAACGCTATATATATATCTTCAAAACACTTCCATAGAAAGATCAGTTTAGCTGAGTAAAATTGTTCTCAAAGTATCAAATGATGCGTTAGACAAGGATGTGCTCTCTCAACAGATTCGGTTACACTTTTCAGCAAAACCATCGTGAAAAACCCAGAGAAATGCTCTGGGATAAAATTTGGTGGGAAAATGACAGTCTTCGTTATGCAGGTGACACCGTTATCATACGTAAAAGACTGACCAAGTCTTGTGAATATAATAGAAATAGAAAGTTGAAATGTAGGGATAAAGCTAAATATTAGGAAGACTGAAATGATGGTAATCAGTCAAACAACAAGAAATCCCATCATATGCAGTAACAGCAAATGGCACAACATTGACGCTACTTGATACATTTAAATAATTATATTGGAACATCCGTCTCGCCAGGCGATATGTGCACATTAGAAATATTCAACTGGCCAAGCTAAAACAGCATTTAAGAAAATAAAAGCGTTCATGGCAATAAATACCTATCAGTTGACATCAGCAAGATAGTTTTTTTTGAAGTTATATAGAACCAATACTGTTTTATGGATGCAAAAGCAGGTAACAATCAACAAATAAAGACAGAACAAGACTGAGTCAGCTATGATGTGGTTTTGAAGAAGACAGGTAAGAGTTCCATGGACGGCAAAGAATACTAACAAAATAGATTTGAAAGGAACAAGCACAAAAAGAATATTTATGAAGAAGAATAGGAAAAGACAAGCAACATTTACAGAAAAAAATAGTTGGACAAAGAGCACCAGATAGACCCAGGAAGAAAATATTTGACAGTTTTGCTTAGTGGATAGGGACAGAATTTGTAAAAGGTATACTTGAGTCATGTAACAAAAATCCTATCAAGAATAATCACGATGAGGACAAGGAACAGAATCAAAAGAGAAATACCAAATGAACAGTATGGATTTGTGGAAGGAAAGAACTATTAATGCCATATACATCCTAAGAACTATCATAGAGAGGTCAATCGAGATGAATAAGGATTTATATTTATACTTTGTTGATCATACCAAGGCTTTCGATCGGATAAGACATGAATAATTGATCAACCAATTAGAAAGACTCAATATTGATGGAAAAGATCTACGAATAATCAGAAATATTTATTGGGAACAAACAGTTGCAATGAGAATAGAAAACGATATAAGCTCTTTCCAAAACATCAAAAGAGCAGTCAAACAGGATTGTGTTTTCTTTTCATGAGATCTGTTTACATTTTACAGCGAAAACATTATGAGAAACCTAGAGGAAGACCCTGGATTAAAGATTGGAGGAAAAACGACAAACAACAGTCGATACGCAGATGACACCGTGCTAATTGCAGAAAATGAAAGGGACCCACAAAACCTTGTGAATATACTAGAAATAGAAAGCAAATGTAAGGGGTTGGAACTAAACAGCAGGAAGACAGAAGTCATGGTGATCAGTATAAAACATGAAATCCTCTCATGTAAAATAACAGCAAATGGCACAAGCTTGAGACAGGTTGATAAGTTTAAATACCTGGGAACGATCATTTCACCAGACGGCACATGTACATCAGAAATAGCCAGCTGAATCGGCCAAGCCAAAACCGTATTCAGGAAAACGAAAAGCATTCTTACCAACAAATGCCTATCAATTAACATCAGGAAGAGAGTTCTTCAATGTTATATAGAACCAATACTGTTGTAGGGTTGTGAGGCGTGGGCAGTCAACAAGCAAAGCCAGAACAAGATTGAGGCAGCCGAGATGTGTTTTTTAAGAAGAATGTTGAGAGTTTCACGGACAGAAAAGAAAACAAACGAGACAGTCTTGATGGAGGCAGGCATGAGTAGATCATTCATAAGGAAGTTTAGGCAAAGAATGCAACATTTATAGGCCATTTTTATGAGGAAGGGGGAACTGAAGCACCTGGTCCAACGGGAAAGCTGGAGGGAAAGAGAGCACCAGGTAGACCCAGGGAGAAGACATTGGACGGACTTGCAGAGTGGCTGAAGACAAAGAAGGTGGAAGAGGTGCTTGAGGCAACAAGAGACAGAAACAGATTGTCCAGATAATTCCTGTGCTTGTGCTTTGTACCCGGCACTGTAATTGTTCTTGTCACCACAAGAAATTGTTTGAGTAAACACTTAGATTTGATTTATGCATCAAGACGCTGCGTGACATTCTTCTTCTTCTTTTTCTTCTTCTTCTTCTTATCACTATTATCACTATCATCATCATCATCATCATCATCATCTTCATCATCATCATCATCATTAGTAGTTGTAGTATTACTATATTATCAATATTATTACTATTAATGCTGTTATTGTTGTTGTTATTATAAAATTATTTTGACACCCTGTCAATGTACATTATGTGTAACGCATTTCCTGAATGAACACATTTTTATATCAACGTTTTTCTATGGACTTAGGTATCACTGAAAGCAGGGCTGGCCATGCTAGGCTTCATTATGATGGATATAGGCTTTGAAGGCGCATACGCCTTCATGAAGACCTTCCTCCTAGCGTACAGCCCTGCCTCTGAACACAGCTCTATACTGGTCATTAGTCTGATCGTTGCGTCGGGTGGTGGTATATCTACCACTACACTGGGCGTTATCCACTTCTCTGCTCTATGGAACAGTTCCTATATGGAAGGGTATATTTCTGTGCGTCTGTCTATCTGCCTCCCTCTGTCTTCCTCTGTCTCACACTATCTGTCTCCATCTCTGCCTGTCTGCTTCTGTTTCTGTCTGACTGTCTCTCTATCTCTGTCTGTCTCTCTCTCCTTTCTCTCTTTCTCTCTCTCTCTCTCTCTCTCTCTCTCTCTCTCTCTCTCTCTCCTCTCTCTCTCTCTCTCTCTGTCTTTTTCGCTTTCTGTTTCTCTTTCTATTTTCGTAATGTTTTTAGTTTGTGTGGAGTAGCATAGGTTAGTATAAGACAGGTCCAGTGGGACCTAATCCTACTATCGTTGAGTGATAAAGTGTTCTAAAGTGTCCAGTTCGATGTCCCTTTTTTCCACTTTCCATTCCAAATTAACTGACACAGAATCTGGGACAATTTTTCACAATGCTATGGTGATGATGACGATGATGATCGAGCTGATAATGCCGTTGCTATGGAGTTCCAGCTATGACTAAGGGTGTGTGACAGGGTTGTACTCTGCACCTACTCTTATAACATACGAGTAGAAAGGCGTCTGCCAGACATGCTGTGTTAATCAGGAGATTCGAGCTACATTCAATGACACATTCGTGGATTGATTTCACTTGACTGTCTTCTCAATGACCGTTAGAAATGTTCTACTCTTCTGGTTGCCTGTTGCTCCCATCGCATGCCCTCAGCGTAGTCACAATTCTGCAGCCTGTCTTACTCCTTGTGACAAGAGGTGAGAACATATCACTCCCATGCTTCACTATCTTCGCTGGTTGCTTGTTTCTCAAGGAATTGCAGACAAAATCAATACATTATTCTGCACTTGTATCAGTGATAGTGTACATTCTTATCTTTGTGACACTCATGCATCAACACTCCTTTCCAATTTCTCAGTTACACGTCTGATACTACTTGTTTAATATTCCTTGATACAGATGTTACACAATTAGTTGCCAGTTTCTTTCTGTGTCTGGCCCTTGCGACTATGGCTCAGTCTACGTGACATATTCTGTCTTGTTTCAAGTCTAATATGTTGACATATTTTGTCCAGCAGTGATTTCCCTTTCTACGTTCCCACACCCCCATTCTACTCCACTCTTGTCCTCCCTTTCCCTGTGTGCGTGTGCTTTGTACCCTTGAGTTTTAGCTATTGTGAATGAATGCTTTTGTAAATTATGAGGCAGTGGTCATTGTCGACGACGACAGACGAACACCAAATTATGAGAATGTGCGCTTTGATTTGATTTGTACATCAAGATTTGTCGCCTTTTGAAATTCGTAATTATTATTGATATTATAATTATTGGTTCTCATGCCTGGCTGATACAAGGATTTATTATGACAGTAAGAATAATTAGAAGCCCAATTTCATGGTAACTATCCCCAACGTAATCGTCATAGCATTTATAAAAAAATGTCAGATTCTGTGGCAATTAAACGCCGCACAGGAATATGGGCCAGCAATAAATATACATGTACTCGTCAGATCATGACTTAGGTCCTGTATTTCTGTATTCAAACCTTAACGAGATGGATATCAAACCAAGTTAAATAATTTAATTACTAGCACTTTGTTTTGCAAGATGTTGAAATAATTGTTATCAATTCCAAAATTCCGTGTTCGGCACTGTTAGCTTAGGTGATATAAGTGCCATACTGAGAACTCAGGTGTCGTGGGTTTGGTTTTAAGGCAGTCCACAGTTATTGCGCGTTTGTTTTGGTGGGTTAACTGGCTCAGTTAGACATGTTGTACTCATGATCAGATGTCTCATCTTCAATCTCAGTTCACGACACAAACATTGGCCTGTTAGTTCCCCAGCGTTATACTCCAGCCATTCTAATGATGACAGCCTGATGTTGCATGGGCCCTGCCCCTCTCACCTGAATCAAGATCTTGTCTGCACAAGCTCCAAGAGTCAGCCAAATTTTATTTGGCAGATTTGGGTTGGGCGACTGTGTAACTATGTAATCTGAGCGTGATAAATCCACCTTGAAAAAAGCCCAAACTAAACACACTAGAGTCATTCCAAACGTTATGTCTTCAGGTGCAATCTGGCAATCCAGACCAGTGTTCAAGCTGTGATGATCATCCTCTTTCTCATCCTGGGCCTGCTCATTTCTCTCCGCACTGGACGGCAGCTCTTCCAGCAACAAGAAGGTGGTGATCTCGCTTGTCTGGAGAATGCACAAAGACACTCACATGTCCTCGCAGCAGATGTTTATGAGAAAAACAACTATGATAGCAATGCCACTGAATTCCCTGGGTTGCGATTTCATTCAGAAGAAACCCAATTGTTGAACAACGATGAAGTTGATTATGAGTATTATGACAACGTTAATGTAGATCATGTTTGTTCTGATGAAGGTGTGAAAAAAGAAGAAGGGAGAGGAGAAGTAAAGGATAATGACGAAGTATCTCAAAGCAGAGAAGTAGTCCAGCTCCACCCCACCAGTGGTTGTACATCATATGGCTCAACCCAGTCCAACACAATGGTCTCCAAACATTTGATTAAAACTGCAGTCATGTTAGAAGACGGTGGAGAGAAACAGACTGTAGAATGCTCATACAAGACAGGTTTGTCAGATGTCGGATGTGGCAGACACCTAGGTTTCAAGACTAAGATATTTCTGATAATGCTGTCGACTTATTTCAGCATCGGTGGTCTCCTTATGTTTACTATGACCAGTTCTGACTATGTGGGTAAAGCCATATATGGCGGACAGCCACACGCCTTACCCAACTCTCTCAGCCGGGCTTGGTAAGTGCATATGTTATGAGTATGTGCATGTGTGGGAGGAGAGCGAGAGCAAGAGAGAGAAAGGGGGGGGGGGGGTTGCAGACACTGAGACAGAGACAAAGACAGACAAAGAGACACAGAGAGACACAGAGAGACACAGAGAGACACAGAGAGACATAGAGGTGAGTCTTGAGGTCCTACTTCTTTTTTCAAATTTGTTATTGTATGTATTGTTTACAGCAGATTTGCATCTGAAACGTTTAGTGAAGTCTAGATTCACATTAAACGTTTTATTGAATTTTATTGTGACAAAAACTGTACTCTTTTTTTAATGAAATTTACAACAAAAAGGACCTCCTCTTTTTCCCATTTAAGATATGACATTACTCCATTTCCAACATTTATATCTTATTTAAAAACAAAACAAAAACGTTTTGGACGAAAGATCATGCAGTTTCTTACGTTCGACTTCGTATTACAAATCTGTGTATGCTTTGGAAATATTATTCCAAAATCTCCCCTTTGAAATGCTGTGGGCTATTTCAGTATACATAGTATTCCCATCTTCTGAAAATTCTTTGTTAGAAATTCCCTGCTCTCTGTCACATTTTTTTTGTTTCTGCCTTTTTTTCGTCTCATTTTTTTCAGTTTCTGCTTTACTGTCCATTCACTATTCAACATTTGTATTATGAATGGTAATTGAATACATTGCATTGAGACAGGTTGATACGTTTAAATACCTGGGAACGATCATTTCACCAGACGGCACATGTACATCATATATAGCCAGCAGAATCGGCCAAGCCAAAACAGCATTCAAGAAGATGACAAGCATTCTTACCAAAAAATGCCTACCAATTAACATCAGGAAGAGAGTTCTTCAATGTTATATAGAACCAATACAGTTATATGGATGTGAGGCGTGGGCAGTCAACAAGCAAAGCCAGAAAGATTGAGGCAGCCGAGATGTGGTTTCTAAGAAAAATGTTGAGAGTTCCATGGACAGAAAAAGAAAACAAACGAGACAGTCTTGATGGAGGCAGACACAAGTAGATCATTCATAAGGAAGATTAGGAAGAGACAGGGAACATTTATAGCCCATTTTATGAGGTAAGGGGAATTGGAGCACCTGGTCACAACGGGAAAGCTGGAGGGAAAGAGAGCACCAGGTGGGCCCAGGGAGAAGATACTAGACATACTTTGCAGAGTGGCTGAAGATAAGGAGGGTGGAAGAGATGCTTGGGGCAACAAGAGATAGAGACAGATGGAAGTCTATGATCGCCAACGCCATGCGGCAAGGCACATGATGATGATGAATTGAATACATTACAAATATCTTGGAGACAGCAAGGCTACTCTGTGATTTCCTTATTACTTGGATACACAGAAGTTATCAGGACTTTTACCACTGCCTAGACTTTTAGAGAGCTTTTGATTCATTCAATTGGTAATTTCTGCTTAGTTTTAAAAGCATATTTGTGTTGATTAATTGAAATGTTCTACAAGAACACAAAATCAACGGCTAACGCTTATGGACGGGCATCATGCTGCGTTCCTGTAAAAAGAGGCTGTCATCAAAGTGACCCCTTTCTCTGTACTTATTAGTATTATGTATCAAAATACATGTACTGGCAATTACAAGAACAGAAATAGCACAGACTACAAAATCCCTCAATATGCAGACGTTGCCCAGCTGATCAAAGCGGGAGATGAAGTATAATATAATCGAAAATTGGAAAACTTTAGCTTTTTCTTTTTTCCTTGAATGCTGGTTAAAAAAGAGGTCTCGTTACGAAACGAAACAGTTTGAAAATCAAGTATGTGCAGCAACTGAGTGTAAACTATATTTCTCAAAATTTGTGAATACAAGATAAAAAGAAATGTGAAGAGATTAACTATGCTGAACATTCATCAGAAGAAAGAACTTTATTCAGAACTTGGATAAGGAGAAATTTCCTTATTGAGAAGAATCGCTGTGCTTAAATCATTAAATCTTCTTAACTTATCCATCCCTGTATTCTGCTTCCAGATCCACTCAATGATTTTGTCAGTAATCTGCAGAAAGTGTAGTTCTGAAACATGGCCCCAGATATGCCATACGATCAATTAAAAGTCTTCTGGAAACTCACCCCTAATGTGTATTCTCATTATTGCAGTTATGTTGAACCAGTAACGCCATGGACTTATTTTATAATGATAATAAACACTATTGGAAAAATTATAAAAATAAATAAGAGGAATTCTTTCATGGTACACTTTTTGAGTGATAATGTATCATTTCTAATACATCTTGAGTTCAACAGAAAATATGAAATAAATGTAAATTTCCTCATCTTTAACAAATGGAAGTAACCCATAAAAGCATGTACACAGAAAACAAAGCTGAACATGTCAAATGAAAGAACGTTTAGCAATTTACTGTGTACCAAAAGGCGCACAATCACACCATGAAATGTTGACAAGAGATGATACACTTCAAACGTCTCATTCTAAGTGGTCAGAAAAAGTGGGAACATATTTATCCAGGAAAATTAGTATTTATTAAAGTTTATGAAATACAGAAAGTGAAATTAAATTGGCAACACATATGTATTGTAAACTGAGTTATTGGAACAAATATTATATTCAAAAGGTGACACTTGTGAACAGGTTTTTCTCTAACTTGTCTTTGGAAACAAAATACAATATTGACCATAATTTTATCTTGGGGCTCTTTATATACGAAGTTATTCTGGGAAAGGATTGAGGAATTCTTGAAATCAGAAAGTATCGTTTGTATAGATATTAGGTGATTGAGAACTTGGTAACATTTGGTTACGTTGAAACTGTGTACATATATTCGGTAGAAAATTTAATTATCTTTCTAAGAAAAAAATCACTTATAAAGGTAGATTTGAAAAGATTTCATCACACATAATATGTTTTAAAGATATGTTGCCACAAAATATTACATAGAACAATACAATGAAAAGCCGACATGGACCTTAAACACCCTTACAGCAATGCCACATTTACTGATAACAACATATACTGGATAGTGTTTACTCAATTCATAGCATATACAATGTCAATGAATGCAATGTTTTTATAGGGAGTTTGAATTTTCAATGAGCTACCCGGTTATGATGACAAGTTTTGTTTTTGTGTGATTGTGGTATGTTTGTATCATGTTATGTACTTTTTATTATCTTTAATGTTCCACGAAAGGCGGATAAACGTGTGGATATTTCACATTAATTGATGTTTTGTCATAGTGCGATTTTATTTATCCTTCACTGTTTCGTTTTACCTTTGTCTAGTATTTGAAATTAGATTAATATAAATTGGAAAAAAAAGAGTACATGTATTAACTCAATTTCTGCCTCTAAAGAAATGTCAAATACAGAAGCGATTGAAGTAATACAGGCAAGATTGTATATACGTTTTAGAAATCATAGATACCTTTATTTTGTATTCAGATCGGTTTTCCTGGCCCCCGTAGGGATAAGAGGAATGGTCAGCTTTAGATATCTATCTATCTATCTATCTATCTATCTATCTATCTATCTATCTATCTATCTATCTATCTATATATATCTATCTATCTATCTATCTATCTATCTATATGCATGTTTATATACACTAGGTGATAACTATACATCATCATCATCAGGTGCCCTGCCGCATGGCGTTGGCGATCATGGACTTCCATCTGTCTCTATCTCTCGTTGCCCCTAACATCTCCCCCACCCTCCTTGTCCCCAGCCACTCTGCATGTCCGTCCAGCATTTTCTCCCTGGGTCTACCTGGTGCTCTCTTTCCCTCTAGCTTTCCCGTTGTGACCAGGTGCTCCAAATCACAATTTCATTGAAAACATTATATGTAATACATGTAAAAAATAACATCCAAACATGCACAAATAATACTATACACACGTATGTGCTAGAAGGCAAAAGACAACGAAGAGGATAACTTCATTTTAGAAATGTATCAAGATGGAAATAATGTAATTTTTTCAAAAACAATTTTGTTGGGAGCCGCTCTGTGAGGAAGTTGGGTAGCTCATGCCACAGACGAGAACTTGAAGACGAAAAGTGCAACGTTGAAACGTCAGCTTCTGTTTTTAGGAAATGTTTTCTGGTGTGACAAGAATACTGACTGTCATGCATCTGAATTGACTGTTTCTTTAATTTTGCACAAAGGTGGATTTTTTCTCTGGAAAAAAGAAAGTTAGTTAAGGTTACATAGTTTCTCATGAAGAGTTGAATTAGGACATGATATCTTATGGTTGAGGCACGCTTATAGAATTATTTTAAACGTTTTGTTGAATTTCAGAATATGAAGTTTACACTAATGCCACGTTTTCAATATGAGGCATATGTGTATGATTTTTGTTAAGATAGGTGTTATGAGCGTAATGCTTCAGCTTTGACATAAAGTTTCTTTTTTTTTTCTCCTAGAATCTTCACAGGGTTTTTTTCTGGTATCAAATTTCCACGAAGTTCATGTCTATAATTAGTCTCAGTAAACTACGTTCAAATACGAGTACGTGTTCATGTGGTTCAAAGTTAACAGTAACTTGAAATGTGCGACTCTGTGTTGTGTTTTTGACAGATTGTGACAAGTATGCATTCAATTTGCAAGGAATTCAGTAGTGTCTTGTTAAACCCACACTGTGCTGAAACATTGTTCGTTTCCTTTTGTAACTGGTTTTCAATATTTGATATTTCAATGATTTTCCGAAATACTGAAGGAACTATCACCAGTTAACATATAGCATTTTGTTGCAGCAGATTAAATATGTAGTGGAGTACAATAAGTGAAACAGTGTATGTCCAACAACAGATCCTTTTGACACACCAGATCATTAAACATTTTTTCAGGGTATTTTTCATGTCTAAACATACTTTATACTATGTTTCCGAGAAATAATTGAAAGATTGTTCAATAGATTGCTGATTAAAAGAAAAAAACTGAAAGTTCGTTCTATAAGATCTTGTGATTTACTACGTTAGCCTTTGTTAGATCAAGAGAGGTAGCTCCAACAACAGCGAGGATATGAATAGAACATTATTATCCATTTGTTAAGTTGTGTTACTGATGTTTGGAGATTTAGCTTTTTGAACTATTTCAAGACGTACTTATCAATGCGCTGTTTAATCAGTTTAAATAATACATAGCACAGAAATGGATCGATAATTACCAACACTGCCTGTCTCCTTATGCTTTGGAAAACTGATTATTTTAGCTGTTTAGATTCCATTGGAGACTGTCCTTTTCAATACAGCGGTTGTAGATATATGATTTTTCTTTTACTACACGATGTATTGCAGTAACATTACGTTAAGAAAAAAAACCTTTGAGATTCCATCAAAACCAATTCACTTCTTGTTGGTTAGACCAGAAATGTGTTTATATTCATCAAATGTTATTAGTACATGAATAGCAAACGAGCTGCTTGAATGTTATTCTAGTACCGTTTTGATTCTCAGGCCTCTTATCTGGCATTGTGAAAAAAAATATCCGGTATTCTCTACACACTCATGTCCTACTGTCATAGTGAACGCAGTTATGGTGGGTCTGGGGGGGGGGGGGGGTTCTTGAAATGATGAAATGGGCTAAGTGGTGACATAGAATACCACTTCTCATTATGTGTTATACATTGTCTGCAGCATGTCTTGATTTTAATGATGCAGTTGTTTAAATACGTGTAAACATTTTCGGGCCTTCATGCACTGCCTTTTCCAATTATGATCATGTGAGACCCCATAACAATTCATGCGTTTGTGTGTTTATAACAAATATGTATATGCATGTGTTCATAAACGTTGTTTCTATAAATATATTCATCGTATTACATTCATTCAGTTATACTGTGCATGCTTATCAATGGGTGCATTATAATGTGTGCGTAATGCGTAAAACATGAGCTTTTATACATATCACACAATGTGTCTCTTAAACGTGCAAGTTTTAAGTTTCAAGCTTCATCTCTATCCTTCTAACTCTCTCTTACACACACACACACACACACACACACACACACACACACACACACACACACACACACACACACACACAGACTCACACACACAGTCACACACACACACACACACACTCACACACACACACACACACACACACACACACACACACACACACGCACGCACGCACACACACACACACACATATATACATATATATATATATACATGTATGTATGTATATACACACACACACATATATATATAACGCATATATATATTAACGCAGTCACTAGTCACTAGCCAACACACTAAAGGTGGATGTGATGCGTCTAGTGTGTCGGCTAGTGACTAGTGACTGCGTGCTTGTCACCTCTTACTTTCACAGCCTACACCACTGGCTAGCACTGCTGCTTGCAGCTATGCGAAAAGAAGAGCAGAAGGCGTAAGTCTCTTCTTGTCAGTACATAGCCTCCCCATCAGCAAGCCCTACGTTGTGTCTCTTCGTGGCGGTAATTGAGCACCTCACGGACTCAGGCTAAATCTCGTGGGACTCGGAGGAGGTCTGGCCCCCAGACGTGCTGCATGCAGGGCCACCGGCGTGTGAATATGCCCTGGTGCCCACGAACCAGATCCCCAAGCTATGGGTAAATAGCTCCACTGCCTTGTGGACATCTCGGGAGAGAGTAAGGCTAAGGGAGTTAACCCTGAAAAAAAACCGATGGAAGGCAAGGGGAAACCACCATCGTAGTTTCCCCAGGACGACCATGGACAAAAGAAAGATGAAGAATGAAGTTAACGACGTTAATAGGTGCTTCTGCAGAGCACCTTCGTCATGTAGGGATTGTCATGCGGTGCAGGTGACACCAGACCGTCAGCCAGCTACTGTGACCAAAATCAAACCCAAAGTCAAACTTAGAAACACCAAAATAGCAACATGGAACATCAGAACACTGTTGCAGAAGGGAAAATTAGACAACATCAAAATGGAGATGGAAAGGCTTAACATCAGTATTTTAGGACTAGGGGAAGTGAGATGGAAGGGGGCAGGCATGATAACATCAGGAGAATACACAGTGATATACTCTGATGGTAATTCACATGAAAGAGGAGTAGGCATCATAATGGACAAAAACAAATCAAAAGCAGTTAATGGATACTGGGCTGTGTCCGACAGAGTTTTACTGGTCAAATTGGGAGGCAAAATATTTGATATCAACATCATACAGGTGTATGCACCAACATCCGCAAGTACTCAGGAAGATATCGACAACTTCTATGAAGTATTAGAGATGGCCAAGGTCCAATGTAAATCACAAGAAGTTACTGTCATAATGGGAGATTTTAATGCTAAAGTGGGACAGGATAGGGTGGAGGATATAGTTGGACCTCATGGCCTTGGTACACAAAATGAAAGGGGAGGGAAACTTGTAGAATGGGCACAGATGAATGAGTTCATAGTAGGAAACACCTAGTTTGAGCAGCCTAACAGAAGAAAATGGATTTGGATGAATCCAGAAGATAATACTAAAAAATCAAATTGACTACAACCTGATCAACAAAAGATTTAGAAATTCTTTACTGTCAGCAAAAACACTACCAGGCGCAGACTGCAACAGTGACCACAATCCTGTAATGGGAAGGTTTAGGCTGAAATCGAGGAAAAGGAAACAGACCAAAAGCAACATCAAACTAAATTTTGGACTCTTAAAGACAAATGAAATGATGCGTAAAAATGTAATGTACATGTTCAAAACAAATTCAGTGCTCTGGAAGACGTTGGTGACAGTGAGGAACAATGGACAAAGTTGAGAAATTCGATAAATGAAGCTTGTGAAGAAATCCCTGAGGCAATTAGAAAAGCAAAAAAGAGTTGGATAACTAATGAAATTTTGGGCTTGATGGAGGAAAGGAGGAGGGCAAAGAGAAACGAGGAGATATACAGGAAGATAAATAAAGAAATCAGGTATAGGTGCAATGAAGGTAAGGAAGCTTGGCTGAACACAAAATGCAAAGAGATAGAAGACCGACACAAAATGGATCCTCGGGGTATGTACAGACGAATTGAAGAAATCATCCAATGGAAAAATACATCCACATCAACTGGTTGCTTAAAATCGAAAGATGGCACGCTTATCATGAAAAAGATAAAATACTGGACAGATGGGGAGAGTACATTAAAGACCTTTTTGAGGATGACAGAAACGAGGAACACATTATAAAAAAAGAACTTTGAAGGACCACCACAATGAAAGATGAAGTTAGAGCAGCAGTGAAAAAGATGAAACCAGGAAAAGCCCCAGGACCAGACAACATTACTACAGAGATGATTGAAGCCCTGGAGGAATTTGGCATAAAAAAATAACAGTCTTCATAAATGATATTTATCACACTGGAAAAATCCCCAAAGATATGTCAAAATCAATTTTCATTGCACTTCCAAAGAACTCCATCGCATGATCAGTTTGATGAGTCATGTAACAAAAATCCTGTTGTGAATAATCATGGAGAGGACAAGGAATAAAATCAAAAGTGAAATAGCAGAAGAACAGTGTGGATTTGTGGAAGTGAAGGGAACTATTAATGCCATATACATCCTAAGAACTATCATAGAGAGGTCAGTTGAGATGAATAAGGATCTGTATTTATGCTTTGTTGACTATACCAAGGCTTTCGATCGGGTAAGACATGAAGAATTGATTAACCAACTTGAGAGACTCAATGTTGATGGAAAAGATCTACGAATAATCAGGAATATGTACTGGGAACAAACAGCTGCAATGAGAATAGAAAACAATAATTATAAGCTCTTTCAAAAACATCAAAAGAGGAGTCAGACAGGGTTGTGTTTTGTCACCAGATCTGTTTCCACTTTACAGCGAAAACATCGTGAGAAACCTAGAAGAAGACCCTGGATTAAAGGTTGGAGGGAAAATGATAAAAAAACATTCGATACGCAGAGACACCGTGCTAACTGCAGAAAATGAAAGGGACCTACAAAACCTTGTGAATATACTAGAAATAGAAAGCAAAGGTAAGGGGTTGGAACTAAACAGCAGGAAGGCTGAAGTCATGGTGATCAGAAAAAAAAAACATGAAATCCCCTCATGCAAAATAACAGCAAATGGCACAACCTTGACACAGGGTAATAAGTTCAAATACCTGGGAACGGTCATTTCATCAGATGGCAGATGCACATCGGAAATAGCCGGCAGAATCGGCCAAGCCAAAACAGCATTCAAGAAGATGACAAGCATTCTACCAACAAATGCCTAGCAATTAACATCAGGATGAGAGTCCTTGAATGTTATATAGAACCAATACTGTTGTACGGATGCGAGGCGTGGACAGTCAGCAAGCAAAGCCAGAACAAGATTGAGGCAACCGAGATGTTGAAAGTTCCATGGACAGCAAAGAAAACAAACGAGACAGCCTTGATGGAGGCAGACACAAGTAGATCACTCCTAAGGAAGATTAGGAAAAGACAGGCAACATGTATAGGCCATTTTATGAGAAGGGGGTTTGGAGCACCTGGTCACAACGGGAAAGCTGGAGGGAAAGAGAGCACCAGGTAGACCCAGGGAGAAAATGCTAGACAGACTTGGGGAGTGGCTGATGAGGAGGAGGGTGGAGGAGATGCTTGGGGCAACAAGAGATAGAGACAGATGGAAGTCCATGATCGTCATCGCCATGCGGCAGGGCACCTGATGATGATGATGATGATGATGATGATATATGTATGTATGTATGTATGTATGTATGTATGTATGTATGGATGTATGTATGTATGTATGTATACACGTGCGCACGCGCACGCAAACAAACAAATAAACAAACAGACAAACACAAAAAGATACACACAAACACACACGCACTCTCTCCCTCCCTCCTTCTCTCTCTCTCTCTCTCTCTCTCTCTCTCTCTCTTCCTACCTCTCTGTCTGTCTGTCTGTCTGTCTCTCTTTCCTTCACCCACTATATCTATGTCCCGTTTTCTCTGTGTGTACAGCTATGAACAAGGAGTGAGGATGGCATCGTGGGGATTTTTTGTCTACTTTGGAACTTACTTCCTCATCAGCTTCATACATACACGTCTACTGGCATTTCTGGGTAAGACCTGTAATAAAAGTTGCTGAATTTCGTGGGTTGTTCGCATGTTTGGTGGTGTTGGATGAAGTTTTAACTGTATAAGGCTGGCTTTGGTTTATCTGTGTGTGTGTGTGTGTGTGTGTGTGTGTGTGTGTGTGTGTGTGTGTGTGTGTGTGTGTGTGTGTGTGTGTGTGTGTGTGTGTGTGTGTGGTCTATTTGTATGTGTCAGACTCAGATTCCAATCATTGTCATGAAAGTTATCAAAGGAATTATGAGCATCAAAGGGCGCCAGCTCTGGAGAGCTACCCGCGGCCATCTAGCTAAGGGAGTAAACCCTGACAGTAAATCCGGTGTGGGGCCCCTAAGGCGGTTGGATGGCAAACTTTGTCACTTTCCGGCAGCTCCTGCGGCCGCGTTGGCACCAAAACGTAACAGCCCTGCTGTTCCTTTGGATCTGTCAGCGAGGTGGAAAGGGGGGACAAGTTGCATGGGCAACAGCCTGTCTTCCATATTACACTGCCCAGGCTTACATCCGTCCATTCATCCACAAACACTGCACCTACGACCTGGAGAGGACACTCCAGCCTCGCTACTAACACTAGTGTCGGCACAACACGGGAAGCAACAGATACCGGTGATAAGTCATTGCTCAACTGGCGTAGAGCTGACGCCAGGGGTTGCTTTTGACGGTGGGAGAGACCTTCGTGTCTTACTGGACAGCTACCGCCCACCTAAGCTGGGCAGCCCCCAGCCAGTTAGGTGCTGTCCCGCCACAACCTGCCTTCTTCATTGGGTGCATGAAGATTAGGAGAAAATCTGACAAGCAGGTCGTTAATTACCGCACCAAACAAAAAGAAAAATTCAAATTCAAGAAACGGATCAGGAAAAGAATCAGCAATGAAACTGGGCTGTTGGAATGTCCGAACATAGATGCCTGGGCTCTCCCAAGATCTGCAAGACATCAGCGACGCCAGAAAAACCGCCGTCATAAACAGCGAACTAAAGAGGCTCAATGTGGACATTGCCACTCTGCAGGAAACACGGCTGTCTGACTCAGGAACACTAAAGGAAAGGGACTACACCTTCTTCTGGCAAGGAAAGAGTTCTGATGCCCCAAGAGAGCACGGAGTAGGCTTTGCAGTAAGGAACAGCCTGCTGAACATGATTGAACCAGGCAGCGGCGGTTCAGAACGACTCTTGACTCTCCGCTTCAACACCACAGAAGGCTATGTCACTCTCATCAGCGTTTATGCCCCAACTCTGTCCGCCTCTCCAGACACCAAGGATGAGTTCTACGAAAATCTTGCATCAACCATAAGGAACATCCCCAGGACAGAACAACTTGTTCTCCTGGGCGACTTCAACGCCAGAGTGGGTGCAGACAATGACTCATGGCCCTTCTGCCTCGGTTCCTTTGGAGTGGGGAAAATGAATGAGAATGGACAGCGACTGCTTGAGTTTTGCGCCTGCCATGAACTGTGCATCGCCAACTCCTTCTTCAAGACGAAGCCTCAGCACAAAGTCTCCTGGAGGCATCCCCGCTCAAAACATTGGCACCAACTGGATTTGATCCTAGTAAGACGTGCCGCTATCAAAAACGTTCTCCACACTCGCTCTTATCACAGCGCAGACTGCGACACAGACCACTCTCTGGTATGTTGCAAGATCAGGCTACAACCAAAGAAGTTCCACTGCTCAAAGAAACAAGGGAACCCTCGCATTGACGTCAGCAAGATGTCTCAGCCAGATTTTGTAGAACAGTTCGCAGAGGCCTTTCAGAGAGAATACAATGCATTGCAGCCCAGAGACTCTGCCACTGAGAGATGGGAAACGCTACGAGACACCATGCACCGCATTGCTATGGCCACCTTTGGGAAGAAAACTGTGAAGTCCCACGACTGGTTTGAGGCCAAATCATCAGAGATGACTCCCACTATTGAGGCCAAGCGTGCCGCACTCACCAAGTATAAGCGTCACCCAGTGAGAAGAACCTGCAAATCCTCAGGTCTGCCAGAAGTAAGGTTCAGCTTAACGCCAGGCGCTGCGGAAACGAGTACTGGACAGAGCTCAGCGAAGAGATACAGAGTGCTGCTGAAAGAGGCAACATCCGAGGAATGTATGATGGCATCAAAAAGGCACTGGGACCAACACAGAACAAGATCGCCCCCCTCAAATCCTCCACTGGGGAAGTAATCAGCAATCCTAGCCAACAGATGGAAAGATGGGCGGAACACTACTCCGACCTCTACTCCACACAGAACATGGTGTCCCCCTTAGCCCTCGATGCCATCAAGTGCATGCCGGTAATGGAAGAACTTGACGCAGAGCTAACTGCGGACGAACTCAGCAAGGCCATTGCTAGCCTGGCATCAGGGAAGGCACCTGGCAATGACGGAATTCCCCCAGACCTCATCAAGCACTGCAAGACTTCTCTTCTGCACCCTTTGCACGCAGTTCTCTGTCAGTGTTGGGATGAGGGAGCTGTACCACCGGACATGAGGGACGTCAAGATCGTCACCCTGTACAAAAACAAGGGCGAAAGGAGCGACTGCAACAACTACAGAGGTATCTCGCTCCTCAGCATTGTTGGCAAAGTCTATGTTCGGGTCCTCCTAATCCGCCTGCAGAAACTGGCTGAACGCGTCTATCCGGAATCACAGTGTGGTTTTCGAGCAGAGAGATCCACGGTAGACATGGTCTTCTCCCTTCGCCAAATCCAGGAGAAGTGCAGAGAGCAGCGGATGCCCCTGTATGTGGCATTCATTGACCTCACCAAGGCCTTTGACCTAGTCAGCAGAGATGGCCTTTTCAGGGCTCTCCGAAAAATCGGCTGTCCCCCCAAACTGCACAGCTTAATTGAGTCCTTCCACTCAAACATGAAAGGGATGGTGCAGTTCAACGGAAACCTCTCCAAGCCCTTCGACGTACGCAGCGGTGTGAAACAAGGCTGCGTCCTGGCCCCAACCCTCTTTGGAATCTTCTTCGCTCTCCTCCTGAGGCATGCGTTCAGCACAGCGCAAGAAGGGATCCACCTGCGGACCAGATCAGATGGCAGGCTCTTCAACCTCGCCCGCCTCAGAGCAAGGACAAAGGTCCGTGAAGCCCTCATCAGAGACATGCTATTCGCCGACGATGCCGCAGTTGTGACCCATACTCAGCGGGACTTGCAGTCACTAATGGACCGCTTCTCCCAGGCCTGCAAAGATTTTGGTCTGACCATTAGTCTTAAGAAGACAAACGTCCTGGGCCAAGACACGCCATCTCCACCAGCCATCACCATTGATGACTACGAGCTTGAAGCCATCCATCAATTCACATATCTTGGGTCCACCATCACCGATAACCTCTCCCTTGACACAGAGGTCGACAAGAGGATCGGGAAGGCAGCCACAACACTAGCCCGCCTCACACAAAGGGTGTGGACAAATCCCAAGCTGACCACAAAGACAAAGATGGCTGTATACAACGCTTGGGTCCTCAATACCTTGCTGTATGGCAGCGAGGCGTGGACCACGCATGCTCATCAGGAGAAAAGGCTCAATACCTTCCACCTGAGAAGCCTACGGCGCATACTTGGCATCTCCTGGCAAGACAAGGTGACCAACACCGAAGTCCTAACCTGCGCTGGCCTCCCAACCATGCATACCATGCTGAGACAGCGTCGGCTGCGCTGGTTGGGCCACGTTCGCCGCATGGAAGATGGTCGCATCCCAAAAGACATCCTTTATGGTGAGCTTGCCACAGGGCAGAGAAACATTGGCCGCCCACAGCTGAGATACAAAGACGTTTGCAAGCGTGACATGAAGGCGCTTGAGATCAACACTGAGTCCTGGGAGGACCTCGCAGACGACCGCAACAGCTGGAGAACTACTCTCAAGAAACAGCTGCGGATTGGTGAGGACAAACTGTCAGCTGCTGCAGCAGAAAAGCGAGTTCTCAGAAAAGGGATGACAGCCAACAGACCAGCATCAGCATACACATGCGACCGCTGCGACAGAGACTGCCTCTCTCGCGTTGGTCTGTACAGTCACAGGCGACGCTGCAGACAGCCCATCTAGACATTAGAACGGATGTACTTTGTCCATGGTCAGTCATGACCGAAGGAGGCCTACTACATACGTACAAACATACATACACACACACATACATACATACATACATACATACAAACATACATACATACATACATACATACATACGTACGTACATACATACATACTTATCTAAATATATATCAATACCACAGTAAATGTCATCAGATAACTGAGAACAAGAAACATGCCAAGAGTAAGCAAGATTTTATGGGAGATTCTGAGAATAGAAAAAAACAAAAACAAAAAACAACAACAACAAAAAAACACATAAAGACATTGATATAGTATTAACAATTTTCGTTATCTATCGTAATGAAAGGTTAGTTCCTAATAGGACGTGGTAAATCTAGTATTATTCCAATGTATGAAAAAGCAACACCAACCAAGCTAATCATTATAGGCCATTGAACAGGTATCGACACCCTCCTAGGGATTTTTGTAGACCATGTTTTTAACTAGCTCGACACATGACAGAAGCAAGTCAGCTGTTTCCTAGATGAGATCCCCTGGAATAAGTTAAATACGAGTTTGAGGGGGATGATAAATCAACAACACTTTTGAAGGGGATAGGTGGAGTCGTAACCTACTAAAATAGTATTTGAAGTGTCCATTTATGTAAACTCAATTTTGCTTTGTTCTTTTTTAAATTCGCATTGATTCATATTCTTGCTATTTGTTCCTTCTTTTTCATTTTCTTATCGTTCTTTTTCTTATTAAACTTTTTTTTTTGGCTGCTGTTTTAGAGTTTGTCATTATTGTTGTGGTTGTGGTTATTGTCATTGTTGTTGCTGATAATGATGCTGTTGTTGTTGCTGTTGTTCTATTATGACAGCAGTGAACAATGGCAGCCATGTTAAGATCTGTATTGAATCTGACAATACAATTTCTAAAAACAGCAATATGAGATCACATAAATACGGTTTGTTCTGAATCACGCACTATTATTTTGAAAAAGCAAGCATAGGATTATACATTTTCCCTACGCTAAACAGAAATCAGTCTGATCGATCAGATTCTTGGCTTTCTTTCGATTTGTCAAAATAAACGGAAGTTACCTATATAGCATGGACGTCTTTTGTTTTTTGTTAGTTTGTTTGTTTGTTTGATTGTTTGTTTGCTTGTTTTTCCTCTCACACATACTTTACCGAAAATGACCTAATGTAATTCGCTTACACGACCTCAGGCATACGTTAGTCCTATTTTTGCCATATCTTGCTCTTCTCCTTGCTTTAAGCTGTTGCTGTTGTTGCTCATTTAACTTTTTCCGTTGTTGACACTGTCTCTATCTCTGCCTGTCTGTCTCCCTTCCCTTTGTCACTGTCTCTCTTAATCTCCCTCTATTTGACTTCATATCATCTGTTGATTTTTTGTCTTCTACAGAATTTTATGTGTTTATGCCTTCAATCGACCCAATGTTTGCTACTCCTCCCCCCCCCCTTTTTTTTTTCTCTCTAATCATCCTTCTGAACTGCTCTTTTTTTACCTCTATTTTTGGGTTTAGTAGTAGTAGTAGTAGTAGTAGTACTAGTAGTAGTGGTAGTAGTGGTAATTGTTGTAGCAGTGTTAATATTTTTGGTGTGTAATCAGAATAGCCGCAGTAAAAATACATTTAGTGATAATAATATAATCTTCACATAACTGCCCCAAAATACTCTGTTAACAAGGGACATCACTATGCCTTTTATTTATTTGTTTTTTGGTTTGTTTTTGTTTTTTTGTTTTTGTTAACATGTATAGTAGACCTTTAAGTGTCTATATACCCTTTCAATATCCACTTCTAACATATGAGAGAGAGAGAGAGAGAGAGAGAGAGAGAGAGAGAGAGAGAGAGAGAGAGAACAAAAATACGTTAATAACGGTTTTTCACGTGCAGACTGCTGAAGAGTTACAAGTGGAAACGTTTGGGCAACTGTGTCAAGGTCACAGTTGCAAAGACTCAGATATTAACACTTTTTCAGGAAAGTGTGTGACCAGCACTTTCTCAAGATATTGTGATAAAATGCATTTTTGTGACTGTTGTGACAGTGTATTATTGCCCTCGATGCAGGGAAACATGCAAATGTCCAGCATGCACGTCTGCCAATGTGCACAGACTATGCAACAACATTACGCCTGAACAGTGTAAGTAAATCAACGTGTATACATGCCATTCAAAAAGAAATCATAACGTTCAAAAGAATCACCTGAATGACAAATGGATGTACTGACTGCCCAGGCCCTCGTTTGGAGTTCGTGTCAATCCATCTTGTGATGGCGGCGTCTTTTGTGCTGGCGGTGGTAACGGAGAGACTGGAATCCTTCTTCCTGCTGTCTGTCGTGTCTGGCATCCATAGAGCCTGTGCATTCGCTGTCCCCTTTCAAGTCGCTAATGACATCATGATGGCTAAGGTCAGAGTCACTGTTATTTGTTTTACTGTTGATATGTAATCCAATGTCCATTGTCATTCTAATTTTATTGTGCTGTCCCTGTGAGTGTCAAGGTCATATTATGTGTAATTGTTATGCTTTCAAATTCATTTGTTTTCTGCCGTATCTTTTGTGACACTTCATTGGCCTTGATCCCCAAAACCTTGTTCCAGCTCTTTAGCATCCAATGTTTTCAAGTTCATTCAGTCCCAGTCCCAGTGAAAGGAAGCCCAAAGCAGCTGGCAATGTCAAACTTCTCTTGGGCCACCCACCGGAGGAGACTGTAATGCAAGTGGATCAACTTGATGGAATTGAACAGTGTTTCGTATGATCCAGATTTATAAGTACGTTGTCTAGTAATCTTTTACTAACGTCAATAATGGATTAGACCGAATAAGAGAAACATCTCCTTGCGAGCAAACTACCACCACAGCCTCCAACCACAGTTCTCATTAAACTCAATTTTACCCCAGGCATGGTGGAAGTGGTAGAAGTAACCGAAGCTGAAGCCATTGCATGATCAGGGTATGAAAAGCCACAAAATCTGAGCCAGTGCTTTGGTATTTAGTGATTTCGCGATAGTAGGAATGATGATCATGTCACTGTCGAACTCCCTGAAAGACTGAGAGTGCCTGACAGGGCTGCACCGTATGCTTACTTTCATAATATATCCTGGTGTCAACCAGGCTCGAGAAATATAATTGTCTGCGTTTGTTGGTGAGGAAATTTGAGCAGCACTCTTAGATATGCATCATTTAAGTAAGTGAGATTCCACCGTGTAGCCTAAACTTTTCCAGTGAGCCCACAGCATAGTTAAAATTGAATGGAAGAAACAAAGAAACATGAAACAACACAAAAACCAACAATGATATACATAGATATCTACACACATCTATATACATATTTATGCATAGGTAAATAAATAGATAGATAGATAGATAGATAGATAGATAGATGGATGGATGGATGGATGGATGGATGGATGGATGGATATACAGACAGACTACTTCCGCACGTCGACTGTTAAGTAAACCATTTAACTTTACTGTGGCGTGACAGTGCTAGCCAAGGTTCAGATCATCATACTATCACTATGTAAGCCAAGATCAGGTCACAATGCTGAACAAAGAAAAGGCTGTCTGTATTCATTTTATACTGTCATTATACAGGCTAAGGTAGCCTTTTTTTCGCTTTTTTTAGCCATTACGTTTTTGTGGTACGTTACATTTTTCTTTTGTTTTCACTAAATGCCAAAATCCAGATCACCTTGTTTTTTCATTATCTGGATGTCATCATGTAGGAAAAAGTCAAGCTTTTGTTTCTAGTTCCATTTGAAGGAGAAAAACAATTACCGTAGAAATAGCAACATTTATTGTTACTTCTAGTACCATCAGCATACTACAACTGCAGCATATACAATGAACAGAATTATGGTAATAATACCATACCTTGTTTTAGTTTTCTTTGTTCAAACCTGAAGTTTATGAATACTGGATCAGAATCCATATCTGATTCACACACACACACATAAAATTGGCGCAAATTGTTGGCCAAGTGACCTGTGTCAAAACGTATTCAGAAGACAATAAAGAAAGAAACACACATAACCTAGGAAAGAAAATGCAGCAGAAGTTCCCTGCTGTATCGTTGCGTTGTTTGTTCAACCTTTGTTTATGCATTTTTTTACATGAAAAGAAATAAATCTGTCGAAAGTGTTTAAAATATAAAAGAAAAAAACCCGATGACCATACCAAAATCAAAACAAAATTCTACACTCACAGTTGTCTACACCCTTACATAAAACAATCCCAAGTACTTTGACAGAAATTATTGAGAATTGCCATTGTTGTTCTTCTTGTTGCTGTTGGTGTCGTCATTTTTTTTCACGTATGCTTATGTGCACTGTGGTATGGACCACAGTTTGCAGGCATTATGTTGCTGCACAGTCTGCATACTACGTCTTCGATGCACGTACCTACTGGATGTTTTCATGTTTCCAAAAGCCACAGAATACCAGCAATGCTTACAGAAACTTTAATGTTTAGTATTCTGCTTGTGCATATACACGAAGGACATTAAGGCTCAAACAAGTCTGTGCCATAGTCTTGACTTGGGAGAATGGGAAGATATCCAACCCTTACTCACCAGCGGGAGGTATCTAGGGAAGATCGAACCCAAACCTTCTGATTGGAAAACAGATGTCTGGACTATTGGATTATTGCATACGTCATTAAATTGCCAGATTTGAAATTCAGGCTGCTCTTCCCGAGGAGAGAAAATGTCGCAATAAAAGCAATTTATTGTTTTCCATTCTTTTTTTACTCTTGTAATCGTGCATTTAGAATTAGGTAAACATACCTGTGTTCTGACAGCAAATACTTTTTTCATGCAGTGCAGAGACACACATGACACACAACAATCGAAACAACTATGTCTTGTGAAAATAACTGTTTATAAATGACATGTAAACCTCAGACCCACAAGGCTAATGATACCCAGGTAGGATTGAAGTCAAGACATTTCAGAACGTCTTTATCCTCTTAACAGCTATACCTGTCATAGTGGTTGTGTGTGTGTGTGTGTGTGTGTGTGTGTGTGTGTGTGTGTGTGTGTGTGTGTGTGTGTGTGTGTGTGCAGGTGAAAGTGAGTGGTGACAAAAGGAACCAGGCAGGACTGGTCATGTCATTGGTGTCCATGTGTATACCTCTACCCTACGCCACACTGTTCACCTGCATAGGGGCACTAGAAGAATGGTTTGATGACGTCTCCATCCCTTACTACATGGGCACTGTCTTCTGCTGTCTGTCTGCTCTCAGCTTCTCTTTCCTGGGTAGGGTATAGAGGGCTAGGCATGTTTGAAGCTCTAAGCAAAGCATCAGTCTTTGCATTATTTCATTACCCCATTCTTGTATAGCACTATTCTCCAAACTCATTTGGCATTGCTGCCCTTCTGTATAATCCGACGTTTTGGTAGAGCACGGGGAACTACATTGGCGAGCTGACTACACTTCACTGTGTTGTTGCACAGTCTACATGGGCATGCATGCTGGATGCTTTCATGTTTTCACACACAAGTGGACGCCAGCATCAGTTACATGACCTTTAATGTTCACATTTCATATTCTGCGTGCGTATACACACAAAAGGCGTGTAGGTATTGGCAGGTCTGCACACACGATGACCTTGAAGATTAGAAAGGTCTCCATCTTTTACCCACCGGGCAGATCGAACGAGGTCCTTGCTATTGAAACTTTTTTCATTTAGCCACCTGACTACCAAGCCCATCTATGTGTGGCACAGTGCAATGTGGCAATATGTAAAACAAATGTGAAATGCATGTAGAAATATGTAGAAACTAAATAATTTACAGTTTGAAATCTATTCAAGAATGATTCGACTGACTTCGAAAAGTACGCATGATTACGTAACATGCGTTTCACTTACATCTACTGACAAGCAGCTGGAAGACTCCTAGAGTCTGTGCAAAAAGTATGTGTGCTGGCCAGATCATGAAATGGGGTGAAAAGGAAGCGACCATATGAAACACTAAGCTGAATCCACAGAAATGACTGCTTTTGTCTGCCAGTCTCTGCCTTTCTCCCATCCTTCTTTCGAGCACGTTGAAGTATCCTTCCAATCCACCCCTCACCCCATCACCTTCTCCTGTGTCTATCGACCCCCACCTAGCTCTGCCAACAAACTCACCACATCCACGTTTCTCTCTGACTTTGACCAACTGCTTGACCACTACTGCCTCTTACCTGGAAATCTCATCATTCTAGGTGACATCAATGTCCACTATGACAACACTCACCGTTATGACACAAGATATATCATCAACTCTCTGTCCAATCACAATATGACTCAACACATTTCTGAACCAACCCATCAAAAAAGTCACATTCTTGACTGGATCATTTCTCGTGATCACCACAATTCAGCTACTGACAACTGCTTAGTTCTTTCTACCCGTCTAACTTCAGCCCTTCCATCTGACCACTCTGCAATTCTCTGTTCTCTTGACATTTCTCCTCCTTCCCGTACCACGCGCACAGTGACTCGACGCAATCTCAAATCTATCGACCTCTCCACATTTTCATCTGATGCCTCCCGTCTCCTTTCTGAAAAGTCACATAACCTTGCCGATGAATTCTATACTACTCTCCACCATCTTCTTGACACTCATGCTCCAGCCACAACCCGTCTTTTACCTGACCGCCCCCCTACCCCCTGGCTCACTCATGAGATTGCCTGTGCAAAACGTGCCCGCCGCAGAGCAGAGCGCCGCTGGCGCAAATCCAAACTCACTGTACACAGGCAACTTTTCCAAGCTTCTAAAACAAAAGTATCCACTCTCATTGCATCTGCAAAAACAAGCTATTTCCAAACCAAAATCCTGAATGCCTCTTCTTCAAAAGAACTCTTTACAACCATGAATCATCTCCTTGGCACACGAAAAGATTTACCTCTCCCAACAAAACATACAAATGAAGAACTCCCATCTGTATTCTCCAAGTATTTCACACCAAAATACAAACTCTTCGTGACAGGCTTGACAGGACACCCTGTCAACCATGCCCACCTGACCCTTCCTTCTCTGGCATACCTCTTACTACTTTTACCCCAGTCTCACAAGAAGAAATTTTCAAGACAATCAGATCCATGTCGTTCAAAACCTGCGAACTGGATCCTCTTCCATGTTCTCTCTACTCCGACTGTCTCCCTACTCTCTCCCATTCATCACTGACATCATCAACACTTCTCTTCAAATTGGAACTGTCCCAGATTCTTTCAAGTCTGCTATTGTTCACCCTCTCCTCAAGAAACACAATTTAGACCCAAATGAACTGAAAAATTACCGGCCTATCTCTAATCTCTCTTTCTTGTCAAAACTCCTTGAAAAAGTCGTCCCCAACCAGCTGAACTCTCACCTGTCTGCCAACAATCTCCTCAATCCTTTCCAGTCAGCCTACCGCCAGTGCCATAGCACTGAAACTGCCCTACTACACATTCTCAACAATCTCCTCCTTGCAACTGATACTGGCAAAGTCTCTCTCCTCACACTCCTTGATCTGTCTGCAGCCTTTGATACCATTGACCATGGTATTCTCCTTTCTAGACTTCATCATACTTTTGGCATCTCTGACATTGCTCTCTCCTGGTTCACTTCATATCTATCAAACATAAAACAAACTGTTCTCATCAATGGCACTTACTCTCAACCTGAATACCTGACCTGTGGTGTTCCACAAGGATCTGTCCTTGGCCCTGTTCTTTTCACTCTTTACACCTCCCCCCTGTCCACCATCATCAACTCCCACTCTATAAAACACCACTTCTATGCTGATGACACCCAACTTCAAGACAGTGACTCACCTGATAATATACAGCGCCTGTTGACTCGCACCACTGAGTGTTACTCGGACATTAAGAACTGAATGACACACAATAGACTTCAGCTTAATGACGAGAAGACAGAATCTATCCTCATTGGCACCCATCAGAAACTTTCTCAGCTGCCTCCTCTTTCTCTCCCATTATGTAACACATCAGTCCCAATTTCTGATTCAGCTAAAAACCTTGGTGTCTGCATTGATTCTACCCTCTCCATGAACAACTTTGTTTCTCAAACTACCAGATCTTGCTACTATCATCTCCATCGTATAAGCCTGATCAGGAAGTATCTCTCTGTGGAAACAACTGCAAAACTCGTTTTCTCATTCATAATGTCTCGCATTGATTATTGCAATTCACTCCTGTCTGGTCTTCCTGCCTCCAACATTCACATCCTACAGCGCATTCAAAACAATGCTGTACGCCTTGTACTCAAAAAGAAAAAAAGCTGACCACATATCTCCTCTGCTGGCACAACTTCACTGGCTCCCTGTATCAAAGCGCATACAGTACAAACTAGACACCATGTGCTACAAAAGCCTCAATAACGCAGCCCCCGATTACCTGTCAAGCCTACTTGAGATCTATGTTCCCTCACGTACCCTCCGCTCTGCCTCCGATCCTCTGACTTTTCGCTTTCCACGCACTAAGCTCAATACCTATGGTCCACGAGCCTTCTCTGTGTCTGGTCCACTCTCCTGGAACAAACTTCCTCTCTCAGTCCGTCAGCAACCTACTTTTGTCTCCTTCAAGTCCGCTCTCAAAACTCACCTTTTCTCCTCTGCATAAAATCCTAACCTCACTCAACCCCCCCCCCCCCACCTCTGCAGCCTGTCTCTGCTCGGAGGGGAATCACATTGTTATAATATATAATTGTATATGATATGCTCTCTCTAATTTCCATTGCTTTTATTCTTGCTTTTATTGCTTTTATTCTTTCTCCCCTTTTATAGCCATGCGTGTGTGTGTGTGTGTGTGTGTGTGTGTGCGTGCGTGTGTGTGCGTGCGTACGTGCGTGCGTGCGTGCGTGCGTGCGTGCGTGCGTGTGTGTCTGTTTCAGCGCTTAGATTTGATTTTATCAAGATTTTGCGCTTTATAAATATTGTAATTATTATAACGTCACAGGTGCCATGTGATGGAGAAAGACCCAGAGTGATCACGGTGCACACACACCACTCACTCTCACTCACACACACACACACACACACACACACACACACACCACACACACCACACACACACATATATATATACACACACACACACACACACATTTTCTCTCTCACTGTCTCTCTTTCTCTCTGTCTATTGGTTTTTCTGTCTGTCTCTCTTTCCCTCCCCCCTCTCTCTCTCTATCACATACACACATACACACACACACACCCCAACACACACACACACACACACTCACTCACGCACGCACACACACACGCACGCACACACGCATTTACACACCTACACACACACACACACACAAAAAATATGCATTGACACAAGCACTTTAATCGTCGCTTGTGGCAATGAATTCTCCCAACTCCTTATTGTAAATATAGGCATTTTATTCCCTGCCGTTTTCGCTCATGATGAGTCACAGAGTTCTAGGCTGTATGCATTAAATTCACAGTCCCTCCTTGATGATCTATATGCTCCATATGCTTGTGGTTTTCATGAATATACATTTGTACATTTGATACCAAGCTGTTCTTCACCAAGTTTCATAAGTCATTTTCGTAATTTCTTTGACACGTTTTGTTCTGGTTTATCTGTTTTTCTTTTTAATATGCTGATATTGTGTACAGAGTAACAAGGACTAACTGTATGACAGGTCCAGGGGGACACAATGCTACTATGCTAGAGTAAGGGCACATTTTCAGGTTCAAGTTTCAAGTTTCATTTTACATGAGTTATAAATGGTATCTTCAGATTAATATCATGATGTCTCATTGTATATCAGAACGAATATTTTTTTAGCTAAAAGAAAACGTCTTCCGTAATCATTGTATTATACACCAATCAACATACTGTTTTGAACATGGTGTGTTTCATTCCCTGTCAAACCTATTGGTTGATACTGCAGTTTCAAAAGACATGTCAACTGTTCTTCCTTTTAACATGAATAAAATCTATGTTCATTAATATGTTATACTCCCACTACTTGAATTTGCTATATTGGTTCCTACGAACTTTTTTTAATCTGTGTTTGATTCTACTCTGAAACCATTTCATTTATGTCAATGGCATCGTCATCATCATCATCATCATCATCATCATCATCATCATCATCATCATCATCATCATCATCAGCAGCATCAGCATCATCATCATCATCATCATCATTACTATTAAAGAAGTAGTAGTAGTAGTAGTAGTAGTAGTAGTAGTAGTAGTAGTAGTAGTAGTAGTAGTAGTAATGGCACATTGTTATTTGTAAACGTTTTTATTATTATCATTATCATTGTCTGTTGTTTTCACCATCATTATCGTCACCATCGTCACCATCATCACCGTCATCATCGTCGTCGTCGTCATCATTATCATCATCATCATCATCATCATCATCATCAACATATCATCATCATCATCATCATCATCATCATCATCATCATCATCATCATCCTCGTCGTGATCACCATTGTCATCGTCGACGTCATCGTCGTCATCATCATCATCATCATCATCATCATCATCATCACCATCATCATCACCACCACCACCATCATTATCATCATCGTTTTATTGTTATAGATTTTATTACAACGCAGGGAATACAACTCCAAACAGCCATCGGCAATGATGGAAAATGGAAATGGAGGAGTGCACAAAAACCACTTTCCGGTCTTGCTTTTCTTGAGTGACAAAATCGAAAAGAATGCGTGAACACCTAGACACACACACATTGTCAAGCTCTGTCTCATGACAGCATTGTAACAGGAGCAGAGGCAACAGTTCTGTTTGTGTTCGATTTTGTTCTTCAGGTGAGCTTCGATTTATTCAAGACGAGTGTCAGACATAATTGTAGTAGTAGCAGTAGTAGCAGCCGCAGCAGCAATACAATACAATATTTTATTTATATAGCGCAAAATCTTGATAAAATCAAATCTAAGCGCTAAAACAGACACACACGCACGCACGCACACACACGCACTCACGCACGCACACACATAACACACACACACACACACACACACACACACACGCACATGGCTATAAATGGGGAGAAAGAAGAAAATCAATGGAAAATTATAGAGAGCATATTATATACAATTATATATTACAATGCGATTCCCCTCTGAGCGGAGACAGGCTGCAGAGGGGATTGAGTGAGGTCAGGATTTTATGCAAACACACACACACACACAAACACACATACACACACACACACACAAACACACACATACACAAACACACACATACACACACACACACAAACACACACACACACACACACACACACACACACACACACACACACACACACACACACACACACACTCAGGGAGTGTGTTCATTGCCTCCAAGGCATATCATCGATTTAATGTTGAAACAAAATGTTTCCACCTTGATAACCCCCACATACAAATATGACAAAAACGTATCCAGTTACACCTGTCATACGTCATCTGTAAACACAATCCTCTTTTTTATTTGTTAAATCACATATTTATTGATTGATCTATTTATGTATTTATTTATTCATTTATTTGTAGGCTATATGTATATATGTATGTATGTATGTATGTATGTATGTATGTATGTATGTATGTGTGCATGTATATATGTATGATATGTGTATGTGTGTTTGTATGCATGTGTGCACGTTGCATGTATGCATGCATTTATCTATTCATTTGTTTATCTATTTTTCTATTTATTTATTTATTTATTTGTTTATTTATTTATTTGTCTATTTATTCATTCATTTATGTATCTATTCATTTATTTATCTGTTTATCTATATATTTATTCATTTAGTTTTGGACACATTTAGTGGTTTCGTTTGCTCCTTGTTTTTTTTTTTCTTGAATGTTTAGAGTAGTTGTTGCTGAAATTGTTTTCTTTGTGTGTTCAGGTTTTTTTTCTTAATTGTTCAGCCTCACATTGATAACGCATTCAAACAGTGCAGTTTACGTTGCTAATCAAAGCTGTTCCAAATGTATCAAAAACCATCAAAATTGTGTTTCAAACGTGACTACTTTAAAAAAAATTAAATTGGAGATTCAAAATTGAACATATAATGCGAAAACAAACTTTCGTTTGTCCATTTTAATACTCAACGGAGCAGCTATATGCAATGTTTTCTCCGAAGAAAATGCGGTTCATCTATGACGTTTACTTAAATACTGATGTGTGTATTGAAACCTTCACTATTTAAAACATTGTCATATATGTCTTGCATGTTGTATGTTCTTTCAACACAAATACTTTCCCTCTATTTAGAATCTGACGTTATTTTTTGTTATCACACTACTTGTAGATATTTGCTTATAGTTCAGCAAATAAAGTTTTAAAAAAAAATATGTTGACGTGTACTTGAATTTTCATGTTCACTTTAAAACACTTTTGAATGAAATATCGTTACGTAGTCTGTATACGGAAGAAATCCCTAAGACAGATAGAAAAGCAAAAATGACTAATGAAATTGTGGGCTTGATGGAGGAAAGGAGGAAGGCAAAGAGAAACGAGGAAATGTACAGGAAGATAAACAAGATCAGACATAGGTGCTATGAAGCTAAGGAAGTTTGGCTGAAAACGAAGTGCAAAGAAATGGAAGACCGACACAAAACGGATCCTCAGAGTATGTACAGACGAACTGAAGAAATTGTCCACAGGAAAAATACATGCACATCAACTGGTTGCTTGAAATAGAAAGATCGCACGCTTATCATGGAAAAAGAAAAAAAATATTAGACAGATGAGGAGATGACATTAAAGACCTTTTTTGAGGATGACAGAAACGAAGAACACATTATAAAAAAGAACTTTCAAGGACCACCCATAAATGAAAGATGAAGTTAGAGCGGCACTGAAAAAGATGAAACCAGGAAAAGCCCCAGAACCAGACAACATTACTACAGAGATGATTGAAGCCCTGGAGGAATTTGGCATAGAAAAAATAACAGTCCTCCTAAATGAAATTTACGACACTGGAAACCCCCCAAAGATATGTCAAAATCAATTTTCATTGCACTTCCAAAGAAGACAGGGGCTATAGAATGCGAAATCCATCGCACATCAGTTTGAGAGTCATGTAACAAAAGTCCTGTTAAGAATAATCACGATGAGGACAAGGAATAGAATCAAAAGAGAAATAGCAGAAGAATAGTGTGGATTTGTGTAAGGGAAAGGAACTATTAATGCCATATACATTCTAAGAACTATCATAGAGAGGTCAATTGAGATGATAAGGATTTGTATCTATGCTTTGTTGACTACACCAAGACTTTCGATTGGGTAAGACATGATGAATTGATCAACCTACTGGAGAGACTCAATGTCGATGGAAAAGATCTACGAATAATCAGGAATATGTGCTGGAAACAAACAGCTGCAATGAGAATAGAAAACAATGTAAGCTCTTTCCAAAGCATCAAAAGAGGAGTCAGACAGGGTTGTGTTTTGCCACCAGATCTGTTTTCACTTCACAGCGAAAACATCATGAGAAACATAGAATAAGACCCTGGATTAAAGGTTGGAGGGAAAATGATAAACAACATTCGATACGCAGATGACACCGTGCTAATTGTAGAAAATGAAAGGGACCTACAAAACCTTGTGAATATACTAGAAACAGAAAGCAAAGGTAAGGGGCTGGAACTGAACAGCAGGAAGACTGAAGTCATGGTGATCAGTAAAAAACATGAAATCCCCTCATGCAAAATAACAGCAAATGGCACAACCTTGACACAGGTTGATAAATTAAAATACCTGTGAACGATCATTTCATCAGACGGCAGATGCACATCAGAAACAATCGGCAGAATCGGCAAGCCAAAACAGCATTCAAGAAGATGACAAGCATTCTTACCAACAAATGCCTATCAATTAACATTAGGAAGAGAGTTCTTGAATGTTATATAGAACCAATACTGTTGTACGGATCTGAGGCGTGGACATTCAACAAGCAAAGCCAGAACAAGATTGAGGCAGCCGAGATGTGGTTTCTAAGAAGAATGTTGAGAGTTCCATGGACAGCAAAGAAAACAAACGAGACAATCATGATGGAGGCAGACACAAGTAGATCACTCATAAGCAAGATTAGGAAAAGTCAGGCAACATTTATATGCTATTTTATGGGGAAGGGGGATTTGGAGCACCTGGTCACAACGGGAAAGTTGGAGGGAAAGAGAGCACCAGGTAGACCCAGGAAGAGAATGCTGGACGGACTTGCAGAGTGGCTGGGGATGAGGAGGGTGGAGGAGATGCTAGGGGCAACGAGAGATAGAGATGGTTGGAAGTCCATGGTCGCCAATGACATGCGGCAGGGCACCTGATGATGATGATGGTGGGTATAAAAAAGGTCTTGATATTTCTAATGTAGAGGAAGAGACCCTTTGAACAGCAAGGCTGGTGAAGACCACTGGAATAAAAAGGAATGCTCAAGTGCTAGATTTGTTGGGTCTGGTGCCAGCATTTCCAGGTAAGAAGACACTACCCATTACTCACACAGGGCACAGTCTAACCGTGAATCGCAGAGCTGCTGCACTATTTAAGAGACAAGAGTTTGGTGGAAGCAGAATTTAAGACCACAAGACCCATATATATATATATATATATATATATATATATATATTATATGTTTGTGTGTGTGTGTGTGTGTGTGTGTGTGTGTGCACACACGCACACGCGCACACACAAACACACACAAACACGTGCGCGCGCGCGCGCGCACACACACATAAAACAAACAAACAAATAAACTCACACACACACACACACACACACACACACACACACACACACACACACACACACACACACACACACACACACACACACACACAGTCACACTTCAAAGTTAGCAAATATATCCCTTGCCTCCAAGGCATATAATTCGCACAGCACTGAGACAAATGTGTCAACTTTATCAACTCTCGCATCTCAACTGTCTCACCTGTCGGCGTCACCGGGAACAGTGTTGGCCGCTGCACATGATGTCCTCACAAGTTGCCTCCAGCACTCTCGATCTTGGCTAAGTCTGACCACCTCCTGGAGTTTCTTGCCACTGATGTTTGTGATGTTTCTAGCAAGTGATGCAGGTGGCCGTCCTCTGTTTCTCTTTCCTTCCACTTTACCTTGGAGGACAGTGGACATCAAGTCTGTTCTCTCATTACGGATTGCGTGTCCAACATATTTCAGTTTCCTCCGTTGTATGAGTACTAGAAGCTTGCGTGTAGTACCCAACTCATTCAGTATGCTTTCATTTGAGCGCCTATCCGTCCATTTGACCCTCAGCAGTCTTCGGTAAAACCACAGCTCTGCTGCTTCCACTCGTCTTTCATCCTCTTTCTTCATTGTCCATGCCTCGCAGCCGTATAACATCACTGGCCAGACAAGACATTTTAAGAGTTTTATCTTAAGGTCTGCTGTTATGCTGTGGTCTTTCCAAATATTGTTCAATTGAACCATACTGTTCTTGGCCATTCCAATTCTCATCTTTATGTCTTTTGAGCATGTTCCATCGTGTGTCTTGACTGAACCTAAATATCTAAAGTCCTTGACATTTTCTAGAGGGACTTGGTTTAGCATGATCTGGTCCTGTCTAGTGTTATATTTGCCTGCAACATGCATAACCTTTGTCTTCTTTGAATTTAAGTCCAGCCCAGCTGCCTTTCCAACCCGGTCTACCCTGTACAGGATCCTCCTAGAGCCTGTAAT
>CM060314.1:15925274-15932774 GCA_030674185.1 Monoplex corrugatus | reverse complement strand
AAGATATTTACGGATGAATTTGTCATTGTATTTGTAGCAGTTGTAGTATGTTGGCGACAGAAGTAGCAGTAAACGTTGTTTATTCCACTGTAATTATTGTTCTTCGATGTTGACTCTTCAAATGGAACTGGACACAAAATGGTTTAACATTTTCCTAAGTAGTGACAGCCAAATCATACAAAACCAAGGTGATCTGGATTTGGTATTTAGGGATGATAAAGTGAAATGTAATGTATCATAAAACAAATCAATTGCAAAAAAAACGAAAAAAGACTACCTTGGTCTACGTAATGACAATATAAAATGAATACAAACAGGCTCCACCGTGTTTGGCATCGTGATCCATCTTCACATATATAGTAGCATTATAAGTATCTTAACATTAGCTAGCACTGCCACGCCACAATAAAGTAAAATGACTGACTTATCAGTAGATGTGGGGATGTATTTATGCAGCTGATGTCAGACTGGGAGATCAGGGGTTCGATTTTTCTATTCTCTATCTGCCTGTCTATCTAATTGTCTACCTACCTGTTTGTCTATCTCTCTATCTCTCTATTTCTTTATCTATCTATCTATCTATCTATCTATCTATCTATCTATCTATACAAAGGCTTTCGATCGGGTAAGACATGAAGAATTGATCAACCAACTAGAAAGACTCAATATTGATGGAAAAGATCTACGAATAATGAGAAATATGCATTGGGAACAAACAGCTGCAACGAGAATAAAAAACGATATAAGCTCTTTCAAAACTTCAAAAGAGGAGTCAGACAGGGTTGTGTTTTGTCACCAGATCTGTTTTCGTTTTACAGCGAAATCATCAAGAGAAACCTTAAAGAAGACCCTGGGTTAAAGATTGGAGGAAAAATGATAAGCAGCATTCGATACGCAGATGACACGTGCTAATTGCAGAAAGTGAAAGGGACATACAAAACCTTGTGCATATGCTTGAAATAGAAAGCAAAGGTAAGGGTTAGAACTAAACAGCAGGTAGACTGAAGTCATGGTGATCAGTAAAAAACATGAAATCCCCTCAGGCAAAGTAACAGCAAATGGCACAACCTTGAGACAGGTTGATAAATTTAAGTACATGGGAACGATCATTTCATCAGATGGCAGATGCTCACCAGAAACAGCCAGCAGAATCAGCCAAGCAAAAACAACATTCAAGAAGATGGAGAGCATTCTTACTAACAAATGCCTATCAATTAACATCAGGAAGAGAGTTCTTGAATGTTATATAGAACCAATACTGTTGTACGGATCTGAGGCGTGGACAGTCAACAAGCAAAGCCAGAAGAAGATTGAGGCAGCCGAGATGTGGTTTCTGAGAAGGATGTTGAGAGTTCCATGGACAGCAAAGAAAACAAACAAGGCAGTCTTGATGGAGGCAGACACAAGTAGATCATTCATAAGGAAGATTTAGGAAAACTCAGGCAACATTCATAGACCATTTTATGAGGAAAGGGGAATTGGAACACCTGGTCACAACGGGAAAGCTGGAGGGAAGGAGAGCACCGGGTAGACCCAGGGAGAAGATACTAAACGGACTTGCAGAGTGGCTGAAGACAGGGAGGGTGGAAGAGATCCTTGAGGCAACAAGAGATAGAGATAGATGGAAGTCCATAATCGCCAACACCATGCGGCAAGGCACCTGATGATGATGATGATGATCTACCTACCTACCTACCTACTTACATACCTACCGACCTACCTACCTACCTACCTGCCTGCCTATCTATCTCTCTATCTCTCTATCTATCTATCTATCTATCTATCTATCTATCTATCTATCTATGTATGTATCTATCTATCTATCTATCTATCTCTCTATCTATCTATCTATCTATCTATGTATCTATCTCTCTATCTATCTATCTATCTATATATCTATCTATATATCTATCTATCTATCTATACGTACACAGTAAGAGTTCACTGACGTTACTGATGCATCATTTTATTCAAGAATGCTCCTCAAATTTCTTGATCAACAACAGCAGGCGATTATATTTCTCTGGCTTGCTTCACGCCATGACAGAAAGCGTAAAGTACAGGCCTGTCATGCAGTTGTAGTCTTAGAGGATGCTCAACAGCATCATGAACATCAAGTCATATTATCGTAAAATCACTAAATACCAAAACTCTGCCTCAGATTTTGTGGCTCTTCACACCATGATCACGAGTTAGCCTCAGCTTTAGGTTACTTCTACCGCTTCAACCATGCCTGGGGTAAACTTAAGTTTGATGTCAGTTGTTCACAAGATCTGTGGTTGGGGGCTGTGGTGGTGGTCTGTTCACAAGGTGATGGATCCCTTATTCGGTCTGAGAGATTAATGACTTTAATAAGAGATTACTAGGCAATGTTCTTAACTCTTTCACCGCCACGTATCCCCAGAATCGGCACTCCTCGGTGCCAAGTATATTTTGGGCAGGGAATTTTGCTGCCCAGTAGGGATTTTTAAAAGCTTATATCTCAAAGACTATTAAAGATTTTCACTTACTTTTTGTTGTTGTTGTGTAAATGGCAGATGTTGTATTTATATATGAATGATTGCTTATGTTTATGTGCTTGATTGATTATTCCACAGATAATCTTATTATAAAGAAAAGCTTTTTTTTCATACGGTTTAGTAGTTGTACTACTGACCTTGTTTCGTGAGTTGTGCGCCAGATATCATTATAATAAATGAGGGAAAGCAATGGAAAATTTACACACAAAGTCAGCTGTCTGCTTATTCTACTCGGAGTGGTAGACAATGCGTGTCGATTTGCAGACATTTTGGAGAAAATGCTTCGGAGAAAACGTGACGTAAATTCCAATAGTTAACAAATCCACACTTTGGCCTTACTGCTGAAAAACTAGGTCGCTGGGTAAAGTTTGAAAATAGCACAGTCACCTGCATTTACCAGCGGAGCTGACAAAAGCTTTGTACCTGCGTGAAAAGTTATCGTTTAGCATGACCCCTCTAAGTCGCACAAATGCGACCATAGCGGTCGTACGGGAAGTTGCTTGATTGCGACCATGTTCGGAAAATAGTTAATAAGATGGATCATTTCAAACATTATTCAATTCTACCAAGGTAATTAACTTGCAATACAACCTTCTTCAGTAGGTGGCCCAACGACAGTTTGATATTGCCAGCTGCCTTAAGCTTCCTGTTACAGGGACTTTGACTAAATGACCAAATTGGGGTAGGTGACATTTTGAAGAGCTGGAACAAGCTTTGTGGGATCAAGGTTGATGAAGTGTCACAGAAGATAGGTCAGAAGAAAAACATCGAATAAATAAATTTAAAATGATAACAATAACACAAAGTACCATGACCTTGGCTCTCACGGGACAGCATAATAAAACAGAATGACAACGGACATTGGACTACATAGCAACAGTGAAATGAATAACAGCGACTCTTACCTTAGCCATCATAATGTCATTAGCGACATTAAAAGGGACTGTGTATACACAGGCCCTATGGATTCCAGATATGGCAGACAGCAGGAAGAACGATTCCAGTTTCTTTGTTACCACCACCAGCACAAACGACACCACCATCACAAGATGAACTGACACGAATTCCACACGATGGCCTGGGAAATCAGTACATCCATTTACAATTCAGGTGATTTTTAAGAGTTCTGACTTTTAAAGATGCTTGTATGTACATTGAATCATTCACAATGTGCAGGCGTTAGGTTGCTGCGTAGTCTGCATATTTAGGTGAACTTGCATGCTGGATTTTTCATGTTTCCATTGGCCCTGGGCAGTGACATAAGCTACATAATGTTTAAATGCGTACTTGATGTTGAAGGTTACAAGATCTGTATAACCTTGGTTCCACCTGGTTAGTAAAGACTTCCAAGTATCCGATCAACATACATTCAGTTATAGTGTGTGGTGGCTCATGGAAACACGCAACCCCCGAGCATGCACACCTTTCAAAAATCGAGCATGCAGACTGTACAGAAACTATTTCCTGCATAGGGAGAGATGGTGACAAAGGAAGGCAGACAGGCAGAGACAGATACTGAGACAGACCACCACCATAGTAATCAATGGAAAAGGAAATATGAGCAACAACAGCAACAGCTTAATTTAAAGCAAGGAGAAAAGCAAAATCCGGTACCCTTAAGTGTACTGTATTTTTTAGGTCGTGTAGGTGAATCACATCTGTAGTTTAATGGAGAAAACGTCTTCTTCATTAAATTCTGTAAGACAGACACAAACTTAAAAAAAAAAACCAGAAAAGAAAGAGTCGTGCTTGTTATATAAATAACTTCCATTTCCTTGACAAAGCAACAGAAAGCCATGAATCTGACTGATCAGTTTGACATCTTTCTAGCTAAAGGTAACATGCATAAACCTATGTTGCTTTTCTTAAATGATATTGCCTGATTCAGAACAGACATTACCTGCGTAATTCCATGTTGCTTTTTTATGATATTGTCTGTTTGACTACAGATCATATTGCAGATGCCATTATTCACCACCATCATAAAGGAACAACAACAACAACAACAAGAAGAACAATAACCACAACCGCAACAATCGTAAGAAGCTCAGAAAGGAGGAGCCAAAATCGATGTTTGATGCAAAAACAAATGCAGTGCTCTGGAAGCGTTGGTAACAGTGGACAATGTTGAGAAACTCAATAAATGAAGCCTGTGAAGTAATCCCTAGAGTAGAAAGAAAAGCAACAAAAAAAAAAGATAACAATAATGAAAATAAAAAATACACACAAAAAATAACAATCAAACAAACTGAATAACAAATGAAACTATACACTTGAAAGAAGAACAGAGGAAGCAAAGGGAAAAGAGGAAAGATACAAAAAGAGAAACGAAGAAATCAGGAATATGTGCGATGAAGCTGTGGAAGCTTGGCTGAAAGCAAAGTGCAAAGAAATAGAAGACCGACACAAAACAGATATCTCAGGGTTTGTACAGAAGAAATGATAAAATTGCCCACAGGAAAAAAGACATGCACATCAACTGGTTGCTAAGAATTGAAAACTGGTACGCTTATTATGGGAAAAAAACCCAAAATATCAAATAGATTAGGAGAGAGCATTAAAGATCTTTTTGACGATGATAGAAAGGAACAACACATAAGAAGAAAGAACGTTTAAGGACAACCCATAATGAAAGATGAAGTTAGAGCAGCATTCAAAAGATGAAACCAGGAAAACCCCAAGGACCAGACTGTATTACTACAGACATGATTGGAGTCCTGGTGAAATTCGGTATTGAAAAAAAAATAACAGCCCTCCTAAACGAAATTTATGACATCGGAAAAATCCCCCAAAATAAATCAAAATTAATTTTCAAGAATAATCATGATGAGGACAAGGAACAGAATCAAATGAGAAATAGCAGAAGAACAGTGTGGATTTATGGAAGGGAAAGAAAGTATTAATGCCACATACATCCTAAGAATTATCGTGGAGAGGTTAATCCAGTTGAACAAGGATTTATGTTTATCCTGTGTTGATTACACCAATGCTTTCAATCGGGTAGGACATGAAGAATTGTTCAACCAACAAGAAAGACTCAACACTGATGGAAAAGATCTATGAATAATCAGAAATATATATTGGGAACAAACAGCAGCAGTGAAAATAGAAAACGATATAAGCTCTTTCCAAAACATCAAAATAAGTGTCAGGCAGGGTTGTGTTCTGTCATCAGAGTTGTTTTCACTTAAGAGCAAAACTATCATGAAAAGACTAGAAGAATGCCCTGGGATAAAGTTTGGAGGAAAAATGATAACAACATTTGTAACGCAGATGACACCATGCTTATTGCAAAAAATGAAAGGGACATACAAAACCTTGTGAATATATTAAGAATAGAAAGGAAAACTAAAGGGTTGGAGCTAAATAGCGAGAAGACTAAAGTCATGTTAATCAAAAAAACACGAAATCCGCTCATGCAAAATAACAATTGGCACAACTTTGAGACAAATTGATACGTTTAAATAGCTAGAAATGATCATATCACCAGACGGCAGAATAAGCCAGCAGAATCGGCCAAGCCAAAACAGCATTCGAGGAGATGAAAATCATTTATCTACTTTTGGAGGACTTGTTACAGTTTGTGATATGCTTTTACACATAAGGAACAGAAATACGAGTTTATTTCCATTATGAACGTAAGATCTTTGTATGTTGAATTGTGAGTGAAAGTAAAGAGCAAATTAGGGGGGAGATTTGAATTTTTTCAAAAATTTGAAATCACATTGATTTAACCAATGACAACGGTACAGAAATACTCAAAGGTATGCTTAAAGCTGAAAGGGTTTTGTATGTTTCATAATTAAGTTTATTTATTTTCAATTTATAGAAGCCTGGGAAGGACACCTCACTGAAACAATCTGTAAATTTCGATGCATTACTGAAGAAACAATCTGAAGATTATTTTCTGGTGCTGTGAATTCATTGACAGTGAACAGTCAGTCTAAGAAAAGGATACACATAACATAGAGAGAAATGTGTATTTAATACAAGCAGACAAGACAGGCGCATTAAATGCGCTCCTCTGTAAATCAATGGATCAAAGAACTATCTAACGAAGTACCTAAAAGTAGGAAAGTCTTCCTGTCTAAAGATCAGAACAAACAGAAGTGCATTTAATCTCTTCTGCAAGAGTGGCAAGTACACACCAAAGCTGATTAACAGAAAACTATTATGTGCCTGTTATGGAAAACGTGTGTGCCTCCAAAGTGAAATGCCTGAAGGGACTCAGAATATGCTTATGAACTTCAAAGTACACAAAAGGAAGCAGACATCACGATCTTTTTTCCAATGTTTCTAAACAATTTCTCCTTCAGCAGATGAATCTACCATCACAACAAGATCTCGATACACTGATGTCTTTGTTCTACTGCTAAAATTTGCCGCCCTTCCCCTCACACACACATACACACACACTTCCACCACCCAAAAAAAATCTATACAGCTTTCTTTGACACTAATGAGCTAACAAAAAGGGACTCGTGGATGTGAAAAGCGTAATAGCTGATGTTGGAAAGGTGAGCTGTTAATGTTCAGTACTTCCTGACGTTCATGTCTACAGTGGCCATAACACTATCAGTGTATTCATCAGGGATGGAAAAAAGCACTAGTGAAGAATATAAAGCAGCATTCAGATTCGTGGAGACGTTTGCCCACCTTGGTATTGCTAAGGAACTTCCTGGGTCTTTTATTGATAAACTGGATATGCCTATCCTTTTCACGGATGCTCTTTCACATAGGACATTGACAAACTGCGTTATGAAAATTCCCTGGTGTGTTTCAGTGCAAAGCAAGGACAGCTCCAGAAAGATATGATAGAATTGATAATAGCCTTTCTCTCCATACCAGGATTTGTTTTATAGATGCTCAAAATTTGGGCCAATTATCAATCTCTCATTTGGAATCAAGCAGACAACGCAGTCCAGAACCTTGATGCTAGATGATCAAAAATGGGATCGTGGAGTTAAGTCAGACAGAAAGT
>CM060314.1:15885274-15920274 GCA_030674185.1 Monoplex corrugatus | reverse complement strand
GCCAGCCAACCCACCAAAACAATGTTCATGGACTGCTTGAAGGTCAAACCCACGAGCGCTTATATCACCTAAGCTAACGGCGTCGAATGCGGATTTTGGAATTGATAATATTCATTTCAACGTCTTGGAAAACAAGACGCTAACGAATGAATAATTTTACCTGGTTTGACATTCGCCTCGTTAAGGTTTAAATACAGAAATTCAGGATCTAAATCGTGTTCTCACGTAAGATCACAGATGTTGTTTTTTTTCTTGGTCCATTTTCTGTGCCCCAGTCAATTGCCACAGAATCGGGGACATTTTTGTTTTCAAATTGCTATGACGAATACGTTAGGGATGATAACCATGATGCTGAGCATTATTCCAGATCATAAGATATCCTCGTGTTAACCAGACCCGAGAGATGATAATGATAATAACAACAAAAATAACGAAATTTAAAAGGCACCAAATCGTGATACACAAATCAAACCAGATCACACATTATCTCCACTTACAAAAAACAAAAACAAAAAAAAAGAAAAACATTCATTCACAATAACTAAAACTCAAAGACATAAAGCACGTTCACATCAGGAAAGGGAAGACAGGAGGGGAGTTAAACGAAGATGCGGGGACGTAGAGGGAGGGAATCACTGATGAACAAAAATGGTATGTCTTCAAGTTTGACTTGAAGGAAGACAGAGTATGTGACAGTTGAATAGAGAGGGATAGATCAAGTCCCATTATATGGAACAGGCACAGAAAGAGAATGGTGACTATCTGTGGAACATATGTCAAGGAGTTTGTAAACATGAAATATCAGAAGCAGAATGGAGAAGTCGGGAAGGGATGCACAATCAGGGTTGATTTCAAAGATAAGTATGTGTACTATGACTGATACACTGGTATCGTAACATATTTATTTTATATGAAATATTTTGAGAAACAGGTAACCAGTGAAGAAAGTGAAGCAATGGGGTAACATGTTCACGCCTCATTTTACAGGGGGCAAGAAAGGCTGCAGAACGCTGAAAATGTGATGGAAGAAACAGACAAGCCAGAGAGCACACAAGTACAGAGAGTTTTGGCCCTAACTATCTCCTACCCAAAGTTGAGCGCACTGTGTGTTCATTGGGAAAACACAGTTAGGTCTCATCACTTCACAAATGTATCATTGAGTGTAACTCAAATCTCCTGACCTTGCCAGCACATAGGGGTTTGCGCAGGCTTAAGTAGTCTGCCAGATAAATGCTGGCAAATTTGAATGAACGCATATGAATCATCTCAGGATGATGAATTCCTCTTGAACAAACATATAACTCAAAACACCTGACCAACACTGCGGGTCTGGTTGACACCAGGCTATGTTATGAAAGTAAGTGTAGAGTACAGCCTTGTCACGCAGTCTTAATCATACTGTGGATGGAATTAGCAACATAAATATCATCCCGGTAATCGTCATCATCATCATAGCATGGTTAAAAAGCCCATATTCTGTCGCAGTTGACCTGGAATAGAAACTAGAAAATAAATAATGCTTCAGACTTCGGACTTAATACTTCAGAACATGTTTTTACTCAATCATAATAGCGTTAGGTCCCATTGGACCTGTCTTACAGCTAGCCCTTGCTACTCTACTCACAAATTACATGCATAAAATTTAGAGAGAGAGAGACAGAAAAAAAGAGAGAGAGAGAGAGAGATAGCGTGAGACAGAGAGAGAGAGAGTGAGACAGAGACAAAGGGAGGCAGATAGACAGAGAGCAGAAATATTACCGTTGTATAAAGGAAACATTCCAGAGAGCAGAGAAGTGGACAATGCCCAGTATAGCGGTAAACATACCACCAGCCGACCCCACGACCAGACTAATGACCAGTACAGAGCTGTGTTCGGAGGCAGGACTGTGTGACAGGAGGAAGGTCTTCATGGAGGCTGTGGAGCCATCAAAGGCTATGTCCATCATGATGAGGCCCAGCATGGCCAGCCCTGCTTTCAGTGGAACCTAGTCCCATAGAAAAACGTAGATATGAAATGCATTCATTCAGGAAATGCGTTTAAAGATAATATAGAATGAGGACAAAAATAATATTTGAGACAATTCAGACAATATACAGTATTCCATTTGTGAGTAGCAACCACAGAAGAATGTGTTTTGAGAAGTTGGTCGAGACATAGTATTCCATTTGCTTGAGACAACGTTTGATTTTGATGACATCAATAAAATAAATTCAAATAAGGAAGGTTCTCTATAATATTTTGAGCTTAGTGTTGGACAGCATAATACAAAATGTACTTCATCTTCTTTTGATGTTTTGCACGATGGACATAATACTCGTTGATCACTATCACAATGTGATCTGTATCTAAAATAATGAACTGTGATTTCTGATATACCTAACCCAAATCGTGTCATTGTATATTTTAGATGTCTGTCCTTACCTAACTATGGTTTCAAATCATGAATGCCAGAAAAAAGTACTGTATATGTTATACCTCTCACTATTTTGAGTATGTTCGTTCCATTCCTGCCACCTACAATCAATTAAACGTTGACGAAAAACACGAATAAACTGATTCAGTCTGCCAACACCTTGACAAAACCATACAACACCAAAACCATATTTAAACAAGCAAATGCGTTCATTGGATGCCCAGTTTTGCTTACCTTTAGCATCTAAATCTTATAACATATCATACTCTTTTCGTGGACTTATATGGTCTTTCATATGCAACAATTTAAACCAGTAACGAAAACAATTAAGTGTAGAGTTTATGTATATGAGATAGCTTTGTTTCACCATATACAAGATCATTAGGTGTTCGATGATTAATTTCTAGAAATGTCTTCAAAGCAAAAAGTATGAACTGTTTCACACTGAATTGCATTGTCATCATCAAGTGCCCTGTCACATGGCGCTGGCGATCATGGCCCTCTATATGTTTCCATCCCTTGTTGCTGCAAGCACATCTTCCACTTTCTCTGTCTTCAGCCACTCTGCAAGTCCGTCCAATATTTTCCCTGGGTCTACCTGGTGCTCTCTTTCCCTCCAGCTTTCCTGTTGTGACCAGGTGCTCCAATTCCCCTTTCCTCATAAAATGGCCTATAAATGTTGCCTGTCTTTTCCTAATTTTCCTTATCAATGATCTTCTTGTGTCTGCCTCCAGTAAAACTGTCTCGTTTGTTTTCTTTGCTGTCCATGGAACTCTCAATATTCTTCTTAGAAACCACATCTCGGCTGCTTCAATCTTGTTCTTTGCTTGTTGACTGTCCACGCCTTATAACCGTATAACATTGTGGGTTATATATAACATTCAAGCACTCTCTTCCTAATGTTAATTGCTAAGCATTTGTTGGTAAGAATGCTTTTCCTTTTCTCAAATGCTGTTTTGTAAACTATTTAGCATAAAAATCAATAATAGATTACAAAAACGTCACTTGTACAGAAATCCTGAGAAATATTAGAAGCTGTGCTGTTCAGATCATCATTCAAAATAACATGAACGTCATTTATTAACAGACATGTCTGTTAAAAATTCTTCAGGTAAGCTTATGACATTATCAAAACCAAAATGACCATAATAAGGAGAGCCTTCTGGAGATATATAATAACAAACATGCAATATATTCTTATCTGTTCCAAACATTTTTTGCCTATAAGAAACACACAAAAAATACTATAATTAAAACATCAGTAACTTTCACAAAGGGAATAAATTAATTCTTTACCTAACAAGCCGTCCTTCTGATCGCGTCCCTTGTTTAGATAATTCAATAGCTGGTTTACAGAAGACTTTCTATCCATTAAATGCGTTCGACTGACAGTCTTCCATAAAAGTTTCATCCAAAATCAGGATCTGTAATTTTCGAAACTAGGCCATTGTCATTCCACAATAAAAATGTGAACGGATGCTCCTTGTTGACACCACATGTACATGGCTTATCTTTCACATTGTCACTCGTGCTGATGTCTGACAAGTAGGCCACACTGCCCTTGATGAGTTGGCATCGCTCAAACCTGCCACAAACAGAGACAGACGAGCGAACAACCGGTGTATGGTCAGTGTGATTCCCTTTTGATGACGAAGGAGAGATATTATTTTTAAAGCCAGGCTGGCCACCATCGTATACGCTTTCTTTTAATTCATCCTTATCATCAATATAATACCTGTTACCAGCGATTATCTGATAGTCGAAAACCATTGTTGCTCTTTTTTCAAAGTCTTCCCCCACAAAAACGTTGGATCCTTTCAGTTTTCTTTTACATTTCAGAATTTGGACTTTATCTTTGTAGAAACAACAACGTGCAATTATTGGAGAGTCAAGTTTTGCATTCAATCGATGAACACGATCAAACTGTATGTCACCTGCTATCTCCGATTTGTCAGTGATGAAGTCCTGTATTTTACCTTCACATTGTTCAATTGTTTCATTCTGCCCTCTATTCATCCCGTAAAAAATCAGCTTATTCCCTTTTCCCATTCATCTCAATTGACCTCTCCATGATAGTTCTTAGGATGTATATGGCATTAATAGTTCCTTTCCCTTCCACACATCCACACTGTTCCTCTGCCATTTCTCTTTCGATTCGATTCCCTGTCCTCATTATGATTAATCTTAACAGGATTTTTGTTACATGACTCACCAAACTGATTGTGCGATGGAATTCGCACTCTATAGCCCTGTCTTCTTTAGAAGTGCAATGAAAATTGATTTTGACATATCTTTGGGTATTTTTCCAGTGTCGTAAATTTCATGGAGAGGTCAATTGAGATGAATGGAGATTTGTATTTATGCTTTGTTGACTACACCAAGGCTTTCGATCGGGTAAGACATGATGAATTGGTCGGCCAACTGGAGAGACTCAGTGTTGATGGAAAAGATCTGCGAATGGTCAGGAATATGTACTGGGAACAAACAGCTGCAATGAGAATGGAGGACGATGTGGGTTCTTTCTGGGACATCAAGAGAGGAGTCAGACAGGGTTGTGTTTTGTCACCAGATCTGTTTTCACATTGCAGCAAAAGCACCATGAGAAACCTGGAGGAGGACCCTGGATTGAGGGTTGGAGGGAGAGGGGTAGACAGCATTCGATACGCAGATGACACCGTGCTGATTGCAGAAAGTGAAAGGGACCTACAAAACCTTGTGAATATAACTGGAGATGGAAGGCAGGGGTAAGGGTTGGAACTAAACGGCAGGAGAACTGAGGTCATGGTGATCGGTTGAAGGCATGAAATCCCCTCATACAGAGTGACAGCAAGTGGCACAATCTTGGCACAGGTTGATGGGTTTAAATGCCTGTGAGCGATCATTTCATCAGACGGCAGATACACATCGGAGATTGCCAGCGGAGTCGGCCAGGCCAAGGCAGCATTCGGGAGGATGGCAGGCGTTCTTACCAACGGATGCCTATCAGTTGACATCAGGAGGAGAGATTTTGGACGTTATATGAAACCAATACTGTTGTATGGATGTGAGGCGTGGACAGTCAGCGGGCAAAGCCAGAGCAAGATTGGGAAAGCCAAGGTGTAGTTTCTGGGAGGAATGTTGAGAGTTCCATGGACAGCGGGGAGGACAGGCTAGGCAGTCTTGGTGGAGGCAGACACTAGTAGATCACTCATAGGGAAGATTAGGAAAAGACAGGCAACATTTATAGGCCATTTTATGAGGAAGGGGGATTTGGAGCACCTGGTCACAACGGGAAAGCTGGAGGGAAAGAGAGCACCAGGTAGATCCAGGGAGAAAATGCTAGACGGACTTGCAGAGTGGCTGGGGACGAGGAGGGTGGGGGAGATGCTAGGGGCAACGAGAGATAAAGACAGATGGAAGTCCATGATCGCTAACGCCACGCGGCAGGGCACCTGATGATGATGATGATTCCTCTTTCATCTGCCCTCAAGATCATCTGCTGTCCTCTCCAGTTCATCTATTTTTACTAGTAACACAGAATTAATTTTCATCAATTCTTCATTTTCGTTTCTAAGAAATCCCACCTCTTACCTCAAATTTTTGACCCCACTCTGCAGTGTAGCATATTGTTCGCCAAGTTCCTTCACGCTGTTTCCTAATTGACAGAACTTACTGTTCATATTGGCGTTCATGTCATTCACTTGGGAGATCATAGCAATGAGCATCCCCACCACGTCTGCCAGAGTTGGTTCCTGAGAAGGAGGGGGAAGAGGAGTCACCTGGGCATCACTGTCCGTCTGTGCCGTCATGCTGGTCCGGCGTCCAACACAAGTCAGCCTGGTCTGCCGTGTACTGTCCGCTCTGGAAGGTGCAGGACCGGGACTCTGTTCCACGTCACCATATTGAAGCAAACATCCTCCCCAGAACGTCAGCAAGAGGAGCAAGCCTACTAAGACACCGTCTAGTCGACTTTTGCTGTCGTGGTGGCAACTCTCATGGCGACTTCCTTGTTGGCCCTCTTCAACATAAATGAGATGTATACTCACTGGAACGTACCACATGTCGCTCTAAGAGACAGCTGCATCGACGCCATGATTCGTCAGGCTGCTTCTTGCTCAGTATTATGATGCAACTATCAGTCCTGAAAAACTGGGCGAACAGGAAGACAATGTGATGCGTGTCTTTCGTTTATCGACACACGGTTGCGCCCCCCGAGAGAGAGAGAGAGAGAGAGAGAGAGAGAGAGAGAGAGAGAGAGAGAGAGAGAGAGAGAGACAGAGAGAGATACAGGAGGACAGAGACAGAAGACAGAGAGACAGAGAGAGAGAGAGAGAGAGAGAGAGAGAGAGAGAGAGAGAGAGAGAGAGAGAGAGCGATGAAAAATGAAAAACGTTCTCGACGTTTGCTTGTTGTTTTGTTGTTGTTGTTGTTGTTGTTTCGTGGGTTGGCTGACTGGTTGGATAAGCTTTTGCTGTTCTCTCTCTCTACTGTCTCTCTCTCTGTCTCTCTATCTGTCTCTGTTTCTTTTTTTTATATTTATTATCTCTGTTTCTTGTCTTTCGTCTCTCTCTCTCTCTCTCTCTCTCTCTCTCTCTCTCTCTCTCTCTCTCTCTCTCTCTCTCTCTCTCTTTTATACTGGTTTCGTAGCCAGATGGAGACACTATAGAGAAGATGTCAATTTTCCTATATAAAATTCCTAAGGGATATAGCAAGTTTGCATTACATACTTAGTATATATTACTATGCCAGTTTACGTAGGTAGAGTATACATAATACCTTTAAACTGCATGGATATGTATTATTTGCACTCCACTGAAAGGGCATGGGCTTACTTGACAAAAAAGTCTACCTTCTGTGTGTCTGGATGTATGACTAATAATTGATCTGTGTGTCTGAGTGTCTGTGTGTCTGCCTGTTTTGTATCTCTCTCTCTCTCTCTCTCTCTCTCACTCTCTCTCTGTTTGTCTGTCTGTCTTTCTGTCTTTATGTCTGTCTGTCCAAATATCTCGCTCTCTCTGTGTCTGTCTATCTGTCTCTTTCTCTCTCCTTGTTTTTTTTTTGGTAATTTATTTATCTTTTAAATGGAGAGTGCTAATTCTTAACATATATAACATGAAACATGTACCTCACGACTGTTTAGAAAACAAAACATTATTCCACACAACAGGGATGGTCAAAGAAAGATAAACGGTTCGTTTGTAGAGTAGGGGAGAGAATTTTCGTTGACCGAATGTTGCTGGAAACGGTCACGAACTGGCGGTTGCCTCCCATAAAGCAGTGTTAGTGAAAAGTATGGCCTTCGCTCAAAAAGCTCTAACAAGAAAACAGATTTATAAACATAAGTCAGAACACATTTATTTGTTAAAGATCCAAGATAGATGTATAAGTCATCAACTGAAAAGAATAGATTTACAACAATTAATGATGTCACGTGACAAGTCACCATCGTCATCGTCGACTAGAATATCATGTCTGAGAAACGAAGAATCTCACAGTTTTCCCAAATTTAGGTAAACAAAGACATGTTCTTCAAAATGAAGTCATAATCTTTGACAAAATGTATTCATAAATAATCTTCATTCAGCAAGTCATCTGGATTGATAATATTTACCTTAGGGCAATTGAATAAAAACAGGTGCATATTTTTCCTTAATATTTTTCATCAATTTGCATTTTTGGTGGTGGTGGTGATGGTCGTGGTGGTGGTGATGGTGGTGGTGGTGGTGGTGGTGGTGATGGTGATGGTGATAGTGGTGGTGTCTCTGATACAATTATCCAGGAAATGAAATTCGCTATACCGCAAACTATATATTTTATTACTTATTTGTACCGCCTGAATCCCTTAAGGCTTTGTGGATATGGGACCCATCGTTTGTCCCAAAGTCAGCCGTGATGTGCACACAATGTAACCGATGTCCACAGTTGAAAAAGTAAATTTTTACAAGCGCTGCCCACAAATCAGACCCTCACGGTTTTTATTTTCTTTTTTATCCCATCTTCTTTACGATTCCCAAGCCACCGGATGTCCCCGCGTCGGTCATTTCGGCTCACACACACACACACACACACACACACACACACACACACACACACACACACACACACACGGCGCGCACACACACACACACACACACACACACACACACACACCTCTACACTCACTAAAACTGACGACACTGGAGGGCAACAGTAATCTGGGACACAATTATACAGGACCATAATGATAAGAACGCTGATGATAATGATCATGATAAAGAGCTCAGCCTAGGATTGAGACTGCGAGACAGGGCTGTCGTCTATACTTACCTTCTTGATGTATATAACCTGGCGTCAACCAGATTTGAAAGATGCAGACACTGGTATTGTTGATCAGGACATTCTAGTAATAACCCTTATTGGTGCTTCAGTTGGAAGTGGATGAGTCTCGACTGTGTGGTTCCAGTTTTCGTAACAATTTAATAGTAGGCTCATCGTTGGGTAGAGGCTTCGGGGACAAAATTTTGTGTTTTTGGTTTGTTTTTTGTTTTGTTTTGTATTTCTTTTTTTTTCTTGTTTCTTATTCTTTTCTTTTCTTTTTTTTTTTTTTTTACTGAATGGGGGAATGGGTAGGTTCGTATGAATGACCCACCAGTCAGTTGTCTGCTGCACAATTTGACTGGTCAGAGAGCAGACAGTGAACTTGATCGAGCTCAGCTCACCATCCAAACATCTTGACCAAATAGAGCCCATCAACCAGACAGTGAACTGATCAAACACTGCACGCCAGGAAGACAAACATCTTGATCGAGCGGCACCCACCAGTGAGACTGAGAATCTGATCAAACACTGCCTATCAATCAGACAATCGATACAATTGATAGTCAGTGGTACGTGACAAGAAGAGTACTGTTACCCAGACTACTTCAAAAAGTTTAATGCCTATTTTTTTTTCTTTCAATTCAACTTGTTTTAAATGCGTTATATTCCAGAAAAAGAAGTAACAATTTAATACAAATCAAATCTGGTGAGAGATGATGGCAAACATTGCGCTGGTCTCTCCTGTCAGTCTAATGGATGAGTGGACATACTGGTCGTCTTTGTCTAGTATGGGTCTTCTTTTTGGATACAAAACCTATCCCAGATGCACATGTTACAGCTTGCCTGCATATTTGACCTCAAAGGAAATCTTTAAAGATCAGAAGGGGCAGACAATACTGTCCTTGGCTTCTCGTTTATCGATGCTCTCAGTTCCACAGATGATAATGACTACCACGTGTAGAACAGTCTCAGCTTGCGCAGCTTCACTCATAATCATCATGCGCCATGCCGCATGGCATTTACGATCACGGCCCTCCATACGAATGCAAGTACTTCTCCAATTCTCTCTGTCCTCAGCCATTCTGCAAGTATGTCAGTTATTTTCTCCCTGGGTGTATCTGGCGTTCTTTTTTCACTCCAGCTTTGCTGTTGTGACCAGGACTGGTCACAACAGCAGGAAACCCGACGGAGGAAGCAAATACAGCATACTTGTTGGATGACATTCCAGATGGTTAAGCACAGGCCTGATTTGTATAAATGTAGGGTACGAGCTTTGAAAGATTTTGGAGAAGGATTCAATTTACTTAGATAATTATACATGTTTTCCATCCAGCTACATGCCATACACTTAAAGCCTATGCAAAACTCTATGCACCGGCGAGTTCTTGAAATGGGAAATGGGGTTGGGTGGGTGAAATGGGACATAGGAATGACTGATGTGTCCAAAATGTTTGGAGATGCACAGTGAACAGGCCTTATTTTTGTTTTGCTTTGTTGGCCACAACTGAAGATGATGCTTAGTGTAATAACTTGGGTAGGTGATGCTATCAGACTACCCAGCCAGCCCACCAAAAAAAAAAAAAAAAAAAGAAAATCACCTGTTAGTTCACTTCGTTAGACGCCATGCTGATAATGCAGCACTCATGGGTTCACAGCCCTTGGGCGGTTCCCAAATAAAGGCACAGTTCCCACTGTCCAATCTGACTGCATTGGTCTGGAACTTGCTCAAGAAGAAACTGTTTACGTGCAGCTTCCAGCCAACTCAGAGATACATACAATTTGACTTTGTTCAGCACTGGAGATGTTACAATACCTAAAAAGCACAGTTGGAACCTGTCCTCAAAAATGCAAGCTGACCAAAAGCAGCGAGACTTCTCTGTATGATTGATGTATAATTCATATTTTAATGAGACTACTTTAGTTTCCCTTTGCTCACATGTTATGATCACAGTGTGATCAAACAATGTCCACACACGGGACAGTGAATTTTTGTTTGGCATAGTGCTCGCAAATTAGACATTCAGCTCGATCAAGCAGTGCCCACGTAGTAGATAACATGACCAATTGAACATCAGCTTGTGCCCTGCCACATGGCATTGGCGATCATGGCCCTCCATACGAATCTATCCTTTGTCACTGCAAGTACATCTCCCATCCTGTTTGTTGACATCCCTTCCACATGTACGTCCAATACATTCTCCCTTGGTCTATCTTGTGCTCTTTTACCCTTCAACTTTCCTGTTGTGACTAGGTACTCTAATTCCTCTTGCTTCATAACATGTCTTAAAAAATTGCCCATCTTTTCCTAATCTTCTGTATTAATGGTCTTCTCGTGTCTGCCTCTTTGAAGACTGTCTCATTTGTTTTCTTTGCTGTCTATAGAACTCTTTAACATTCTTCTTAGAAACCACATTTCAGCTGCCACAATATTTTTCTGACTTAGCGTGTTACCTGGCCATGCTTCACATCTGTAAAACAGTATCAGTTCTATATAAGACTGAAGAACTCTCTTCTAGATGTTAACTGATAGGCATTTGTTGGTAGGAACACTTTTCATTTGCTTGAATATTCTTTTGGCATGGCGAATTCTGCTGGCTGTTTCTAATGTGCAAATGCCATCTGGTGAGATGACTGTTTCCAGATATTTACATCTATCAGCTTGTGCCTATGTTTCCCATTTGCTGAACAGTGCCTATCAACCAACAGTTAAACCGATCGAAACAGTGCCCACTGACCAGACAGTCAACAATACCGTCATCACAAGGATGTGACGAAGAAGTAGGTCACTTACCCAGACCACTTAACTAAAATCGCAATGTTTACCTCCCAAAAACCCATTCCACTTTGTCCAAGCTCCCATTTACACGTCCAGGGGTGGCTATGAGATGTGGTGTGGATAAAGTGTACTTTTGATTAAGATATTCATTATCAGTAAGTAATAAGTACACACTTAAATGTATCACGTTTGGTCTCCCGTGAACTGCAGATATAAGTGCTTGTGAAAGTGGGCGAGTGCCGTGGAGTGATGAGTGCATACTGTCAACCTGAGGTTGTCTGAAGGAGAAGAGGGAGGATCAGCGAACTACACAGCAGACTGGAGAGCAAAGAACACCGTGGATGTGCTACCCGTGCAAATGTTGATCCATTGTAAGGGGTGATAGACATTAGGGTAAACATTGTACTTTCAATCAGAAGGTCTACGGTTCCATCCATCTTGGTATCTGTGCTTGGTAAGTAAAGGGAGGTTATTGTTTTCCAACTTCCTGGTCAACATGTGTGCCCCTTCGTGTGTCTACACATGCAAAATATCAAATATGCATGTTAAAGAGTCTGTTGGTCACTATAGTGTCCAGTGACTAAAGGGGACGTGAAAACACCCATCAAAGACATCCACCAAAATTGCAAATTGTGCGACAACATAGTGGAATGTGGTCAGCCCGCCTAAAAGAATGAGTTCTCCATGTTTAACTGAAAAGTCTCATTTTGTGTACTGCACAGTGAGTCCAATACACATCCACACACACACACACACACACACACACACACATATATATATATATGTACACACACACATGCACACAAACACACACACACTCACTCACTACACACCACACACACACACACACACACACACACACACACACATATACACACACATACACACACACATACACACACACACACATTCACCACACACACACACCACGTGCGCGCGCGCGCACACACACACACACGCATACACGCAAACACACACATATACACACATATTAATCATTCAACTTATGAATAATTCACACTTTTTTTTCCAGAATACCACTGAAGGTAAAACAAATTATGACTGCTGGATCTTGAGGGTAAAAACAAAATTTAAAAAATACCTTGTTTGTAAATGGTCCTTTGGAGTATAAAACACAACGCTTCGAGCGGAGTATAAAACACGTTTCGAGCCCAGGCCCCTGTGCTCGAAACGTTGTGTTTTATACTGTGTTTTATACTCCGCTCGAAACGTTGTGTTTTATACTCCAAAGGACCTTTCACAAACAAGGTATTTTTTTTAATATTTTGTTTTCAGAATACCGCACCACCTTTATTCCTTTCACGTAGGAAGAATGAAACCAGGAGACTAAGACACGCAAACCCAGAAGAAGTGAACACAAACCACCAAGCTATTGTAAGAAGTGAACACAAACCACCAAGCTATTGTAAGTGAAAAAAGTATTGAAATGAAAGAAAAGGCACGCGTATTGTTATACCAAAAACTGATTGAGCACTGATAAAACACAAACACAAACAAACACACACACACACACACACACACACACACACACACACACACACACACACAAACATGCACACACACACACACGCACGCACATACACACAAAATAATTCATTCTACTTATTAATCATTCACATAGTTTTTGTTGCTGGTTTCTTTTCAGAATACCCCACCACGTTTATTCCATTCACGTAGGAAGAATGAAACTATGAGAGAAATAAAGGCGAACCCAGAAGAAGTGAACACGAACCACCAAGCTACTGGTAATTGAAAGGAAAAAGTACACAAATGTATTCATACAGAAAACTGATTTTGCACGGATGATACACGCACAACACACACACAAACACACACACACACACACACACCACACACACACACACACACAGACAGCGATATAGAGAGATAGAGAAAAAGTGAAACAGACACACACACACACACAGACAAAGAGAGAAAGAGAGAGAGAGGGAGAGAAAGGGAAAGAGAAAGAGAGAGAGAGAGAGAGAGAGAGAGAGAGAGAGAGAGAGGAGAGAGAGAGAGAGAGAGAGAGAGAATGTCTTCCGGGGACTGCATTGCCAAGTAAAATAAATACAGACACTTTGTGTTACAGCCCCGAGAGAGGACAAGTAGAGTTTTCATCCTTGCAATAGTATTAGCAAACAGAAAGAGAAAACCAAGCCAACGAAAGAGACCTTTCTTTATTTAACAGAATAGTTGTGTGGAATGAAACACGAAACGAAACAAACACCTTACAGAAAGACAACGATATAATAGGAACAGAATGTTAGTGGTTAGTGGTCAGCTAAGATGTCCTTCCTCATTCTTCAGTTCCTTGACGTGTAAAAACAAGATCACATCAGCAGCTTTGTCTCATCGATGGCATGATCACTTAGTTTCACGGACACGTAAAGACATATTTCATACTGGCTTTGACGCATTCAGTGATGCAATCGCCTCGCAATGCCACAGGGTACACCAGCATTCATGCAATAGATAAGTAACGTTACTGTGTCATACATGTATAACTAGTTTCAATTCCATTTTGTGGTAAATTTCTCTCATCAAAAAAAAAAATTAGACGATGATGTGCAATGAGCTTGTAACGTATTTTCAACGGAAAATTTCCTATCAACAATATCCAATATCGGAAACAAAACAAAAAACAACATTAAAAAAAAAAAAAAAAAAAAAAAGACAGAAAGAAAAATCATTTCACATCTTGGTTAATAAGCACGCTGTCAACATGTGAATACAATTATCAGTTGCCAAACAACATTCTGTGATTTGTCTCGGCATACTAGTCTGACAAAAGAAGCACCAATAGAAGCTGAGGCTATGACTGGGCAGGAATTGATAATGATCATCAGTCTATATTACAAAAACCTATCAGATGGTGACATTCCAGGAATAGATAGAGCGGTCAGTCTGTCTATACCACATGGACTGTCAGGCTATGACAGGCCAGGAATAGATAGAGTGGTCAGTCTGTGTTATATAGATGTCAAACTGTAACAGGCAAGGAATAGATAGAGTGGTCAGTCTGTATTACATAGATCTGTCAGACTGTAACAGGCCAGGAATAGATAGAGTGGTCAGTCTGTATTACATAGATCTGTCAGACTGTAACAGGCCAGGAATAGATAGAGTGGTCAGTCTGTATTAATAGATCTGTCAGACTATGACAGGCCAGGAATAGAGTGGTCAGTCTGTGTTACATAGATCTGTCAGACTGTAACAGGCCAGGAATTATAGAGTGGTCAGTCTGTATTACATAGATCTGTCAGACTGTAACAGGCCAGGAATAGATAGAGTGGTCAGTCTGTATTACATAGATCTGTCAGACTATGACAGGCCAGGAATAGAGTGGTCAGTCTGTGTTACATAGATCTGTCAGACTGTAACAGGCCAGGAATAGATAGAGTGGTCAGTTTGTGTTACATAGATCTGTCAGACTGTAACAGGCCAGGAATAGATAGAGTGGTCAGTCTGTATTACATAGATCTGTCAGACTATGACAGGCCAGGAATAGAGTGGTCAGTCTGTGTTACATAGATCTGTCAGACTGTAACAGGCCAGGAATAGATAGAGTGGTCAGTTTGTGTTACATAGATCTGTCAGACTGTAACAGGCCAGGAATAGATAGAGTGGTCAGTCTGTATTACATAGATCTGTCAGACTATGACAGGCCAGGAATAGATGTGGTCAGTCTGTGTTACATAGATCTGTCAGACTGTAACAGGCCAGGAATAGATAGAGTGGTCAGTTTGTGTTACATAGATCTGTCAGACTGTAACAGGCCAGGAATATATAGAGTGGTCAGTCTGTATTACATAGATCTGTCAGACTGTAACAGGCCAGGAATAGATAGAGTGGTCAGTCTGAATTAATAGATCTGTCAGACTGTAACAGGCCAGGAATAGATACAGTGGTCAGTCTGTGTTATATAGATCTGTCAGACTATGACAGGCCAGGAATAGATAGAGTGTCAGTCTGTGTTATATAGATCTGTCAGACTGTAACAGGCCAGGAATAGATACAGTGGTCAGTCTGTGTTATATAGATCTGTCAGACTATGACAGGCCAGGAATAGATAGAGTGGTCAGTCTGTGTTATATAGATCTGTCAGACTATGACAGGCCAGGAATAGATAGAGTGGTCAGTCTGTGTTATATAGATCTGTCAGACTATGACAGGCCAGGAATAGATAGAGTGGTCAGTCTGTGTTATATAGATCTGTCAGACTATGACAGGCCAGGAATAGATAGAGTGGTCAGTCTGTGTTATATAGATCTGTCAAACTGTGACAGGCAGGAATAGATAGAGTGGTCAGTCTGTATTATATAGATCTGTCGACTGTGACAGGCCAGGGATAGATAGAGTAGTCAGTCTGTATTTATAGAAACTGTCAGACTTATTATAAGATATAATAATAATAATTAATAATAATAATTAAATGTTTATTTGTATAGCGCATATTCCATATAAAAACATGCTCACAGCGCTTTACATTTCGCAAGAAAGCAAAAGGTGATAAAAATGTTCACAATACATACACAATAAGATAACAACAAACATTAAAGTATACAAGTAGAAGACACATAAGAAACACAGAATATTAAATAACACTGACTTATGTAATGAAGAAAGATTAACAGATTTTTCATATGAATAAAGAGGCATACTGTGTTTATATATTGCTGCGTGTGTGTGCTTGCGTACGTGTATGTGTACATGTGTGTGTGCGTGCGTGTGCGTTGCTGTGCGCGTGTGTGTTTGTAAGAATGTGTGTGTGTGTGTGTGTGAGAGAGAGAGAGAGAGAGAGAGAGAGAGAGTGTGTGTGTGTGTGCGTGTGCTATGTTTGCATGCGTGTGTGTGTGTTTATGCATGCAATAGTTGTACATAAAATTATAATCAATATTTTGAATGAAGATAAAAACAGAAAAATTCTAATCCATTTACAGGAAAAACATTACAACTTCAGTATTACAGCATTAACATCTTGACAATCAAAATTCCTCACAAATTATCTCAATGTTCCAATCAGTTTGGTGGTGTCAGCTTAGTTGTTAGATAGGCCCTACCCCTTCTCATTTTAACCCTTTGACTCCCGCAGCCAGTCCATAAGCTGCAAAAACTTAATCCTATTGCTCCCTCACCCTATCCACTAGCTTTCTGCAGGAAGTTGGTGGATAGGGTGAAGGGACAGTGTTAAGTTTTTTTTGTTCTTTACTGTCATGGTTGACAATGCAGGATGCTGGCAGATAGGATGAGAGAGTCAAAGGGTTCAGATATATCGGGTAGGGGTTTTGTGCAGGCTCAAGAAATATACTGGATAATTACAAGCAGATCTGGGTGGGTCACCTTTGGAATTGTCAAAGTATAATTAATCCTCTTGAACAAAAGTCTGAAATTTGCAATTGTACATCAGAACATTCTACCTTTTTGCTTTGTCATTGAAAACATATGCTTCCATTTTGCTTTTTCAGTTTCAGTCTCTCAAGACAAGAGTTATCTGGCTTGGAATATATTACATAGACACTGACGCTGCCATGTCACGTTATAGAAAAAGGTCCAAAAATAATCAAGGTCTTGTGCCATAAGCTTGTGTGTGAAACCTGAGCTCTAGCTAGCTGTTGGGGTTCCAGCTCACGTAATTTGTCTATGCTGGACTATATATTATAGTCTTTTTTGTTTTGTTTTTTTCTTACAAAAACAGAGAGACTGTGCAGTTGTGCAGTGCGTTAAATATCACACTGACCCACAGTACCGAAGTCGCGTCGTGTGAGTTATTAACGTTCATTGACAAAGACTTTGTATTTACTGAACATCGCAGAGTTTCAGTTATTTATGAGTGTTTTTGGAGGAAGAACTCAGAATCATCTTGATCAGTACTACAGCAGTCCTGACAGTATCTGGGGCAAGATCTACCGGCAGTATGTACTCCCTCCCAACCCCAAGCAAACTTTTCAATGAGAAGTATCAGTGAATGAGATAAGCAGAAGAAATCGGATTCGAGGTTCAAAGGAGGTAAGCAGTAGAAAGATGTAAGCATTCAAGGAGGTAAGCAGTAGAAAGGATGTAAGCAGTTCAAGGAGTAAGCAGTAGTAAGGAGACAGTGACAGAAAGGCGATAAGCATAGAGAGGAGATACGCAGTTAAGCGAGGTAAGCAGTTGAAAGGAGAAGAAGGTAACAAGCAGAGAGGAGGTAAAGCATTAGAATCTAAGTATTTGTGAAGAGTAAGCAGAGAAAAGGAGGCAAGTAGCAGAAAGGGGGAACCAAAGGAGGTAAGCAGTAAAAAAAACAACAACAAAACAAAACAAAAAAACAAACAAACGAACGAGTAAGAAGAACAAGGGAAGTAAGAAGAAAAAGGTTTAGCAGTAGAAAGGAGGTTACACGAGGAGGTAGACAGTAGAAATAAGATAAGCGGTAGAATAAAGGTAGGCAGCAGAAATAAGGTAAACATAGAAATAAGGTAAACAGTAGAAACTAAGGTAAACAGTAGAAACTAAGGTAAACAGTAGAACAAAGGTAAACAGTAGAAATAAGGTAAGCATAGAAATAAGGTAAGCAGTAGACATTAGGTAAACAGTAGGAATAAGGTAAACAGTAGAAATAAGGTAAGCAAGAAATAAGGTAACAGTAGAAATAAGGTAGCAGTAGAAATAAGGTAAGCAGTAGAAATAAGGTAAGCAGTAGAAATAAGGTAAACATAGAAATAAGGTAAGCAGTAGAAATAAGGTAAGCAGTAGAAATAAGGTAAACAGTAGAAATAAGGTAAACAGTAGAAATAAGGTAAGCAGTAGAAAAAAGATAAGCAATAGAAATAAAGAAAGCAACAGAAATAAGGTAAGCAGTAGAAATAAGGTAAGCAAGTAGAAATAAGGTAAGCAGTAGAAATAAGGTAAGCAGTAGAAATAAGGTATGCAGTAGAAATAAGGTAAGCAGTAGAAAAAAGATAAGCAATAGAAATAAAGAAAGCAATAGAAATAAGGTAAGCAATAGAAATAAGGTAAGCAATAGAAATAAGGTAAGCAGTAGAAATAAGTTAAACAGTGGAAATAAGGTAAGCAGTGGTAAGGAGATGAAGTTTCTCTTCATGACGCTTGCCACTGACACTGGTCCGACGCCCCTTGGCTATCATTCACGGGGTTTTCCTTCGGTCTTCTTTCTGGTGACAAGAAAACAACATTATTTGAGGACTCCATACGACACGATGCGACACGACACGATACTTTTTTTGTTTTTGTTTAGTTTTTGTTTCGTTTTGTTTTTTTAAACGTTCTTATTTTTCTTGGATGTGTGTATGCATGTTGCTTGACCAACAATGTGCAGACGTTTTGCTGCTCAGTCTGCATGCCCCTTCTTCGGTGGGCGTGTATGCTGGGTGTTACCATGTTTCCATAAGTCACTGGACAATGGCATACACCTGATACGCACGATGCCATGTGGTGCATTTTTATTTCTGAGACTGATAAAGAAGCAGTGGGTTTTGTTTTGGCTGTTTTTTTCCACATCATGTAGCCTATGCATTCACCTGTTCAAACCGCATAAAACTGAATTTCTAAACAAAATATTTGTACCTATGTCATTATGCACGTGATATTTTCGTGTATGTGCATGTATTATGCATGCTCTGTGTATGTGTGTGTGTGTGTGTGTGTGTGGTGTATGTGTGTGTGTGTGTGTGTGTGTGTGCACGCACGCGCTGTGTGTGCGCGCGTGTGTGTGCGTTGCGTTGGCAATCATGGCCCGCCATATGAATCTATCCTTTCTCTCTGCAAGCACATCTTCCACCCTCTCTGTCCTCAGCCAACCTGCAGGTCCGTCCAGTATTTTCTCCCTGAATCTACCTGGTGTTCTCTTTCCCTCCAGCTTTCCTGTTGTGACCAGGAGCTCTAATCCCCCTTTCCTCATAAAATGTTCTATACATGTTGCTTGTCTTTTCCTAATCTTCTTTATCAATGATTTTCTTGTATCTGCCTCCATCAGGTCTGTCTCGTTTGTTTTCTTTGCTGTCCATGGAACTCTCAGTATTCTTCGTACAAACCACATTTTAGATGCCTCAAATTTGTTCTGGCTTTGTGTGTTGACTGTCCACGCCTCACAACCATATAACAGTAGCGGTTCTATGTAACATTCAAGAAATTTCTTTTTGATGTTAATTGATAGGCATTTGTTGGTAAGAACGCTTTTCATCTTCTTGAATGCTGTTTTGGCTTGGCCGATTCTGCACAATACAGACCTGAAACTACTTCTTCATCTAACCGCATAACCAATCTGGCCGGGGTGGGCTGTGGGGTCGGAAAATGACAGAACACAGCAACAGACAGGATCCTCCATCTCAGTCTCTGGGAGTGCAGCAATAGGCAGTTCAGGCATACAAATAAATTGGTCCAGTCTTTGATATTTGTCATTCAAGTCTTCATCTGACGACCTCTCCTTCTAGGTACCCTAGATAATGAGCAGTTAAGAGAGTTTATGATAGTTGGTGAGTAGATAAGGTAGGTACCATGGTACAAACAGGTAAAGACTGACAAAATAGGTAACGACTGACAAAGGAAAACAATGATTGACAAATGTATGACTGACAGAGGCAGGTAATTATTGACAGAGACAGGTATGATAGACGTAGGCAGGCAACGATTAAGAAAGATAGTTAAGGCAATGTGCGGGAGTAGAGCATGCTAAATATGGGTCACATGGTCTATTTTTAGATTTTAACACTCTTATATGCTTAAATATGTTCTCTTCTATCTCCACACGGCTTTGTTTCTTCCAAAATGCTGTTTCTATGTAATAAAATGCTTTTACTATACCAACACAATCGCGTTTGCATTCGTTTTCTCCGAGAAAAGCGTGAAAATGCCATTTTTCATGCTTTAGTAACAGGCTCTTCTGTTACACAAACTATGACGTATCGCACACGAAACGAAACTAACTTACCTCCCCTCCACTATTCCGAAGAGCTTTTGCTCCCAAAACCGATTCACTTCGGGGGGATAGCTCGTTTTGTATCGCTAGGTATTCGACGAAATCTTCCATTTATGGAGAGCGATCGAAAATAACGCTGTGGATTCGTCAACTGAGGTCACGTGACCCCCGCGTCTTTACAAATGGCGGTTGTTTACATCGAATGCAATCTGTGAATGCGTGCAAAAAATGGCTCGTACAAAAAAATCTACGATTCAATCGGCTCCTAAAAGTAAGTCGAAGCGAAGAAGACACCTGGCTTATGCAAGACAATGTAAAGCAAAGAACGAAAACGACAGACAGACGAAAAACGACTCGGAATATGACAGTGTGTCAAAGCCCTCAACAAGTTCGTCTGCTTCGCGGTCTTCGACAACCAACACCTCAGTTGTTCAAGACTCTGTTTTGGGTGAAAAAACCCGTACACAATTCAGACGCGAATCATACGAAGCTGGCAAGCGTAAAAATAACTGTGAAGGTGCCAGTTCGTCAACGTCAGGTGACTGTGTAATAGATGGTGCCACATCAAAGAGAGGGATTGTGGACTTCAGCTGTGTTGACAAATTTATTAGAAAGTTATGTTGCCCCCAGTGCAAGCATGAATCTCTGTGCTTCATGACAGACAGAAAGAAACCATGCGGTTTTGCTGTGCATGGACTTGTTTTCTGTTCCACTTGTGAACAAGCTGTGGAAGGGACAGAAGGATTCTTGGCTGAAAAGGTGGAAGAGGGATTGAAAGACTACATCAACAGGCAGGCTGTCTTTTCAGCATTAGTGTGTGGTCTGGGGGCAACATCTTTCAACAATTTCAGTGAAATGATGGATTTGCAAGGAATGCACCACAAGACTTTTCACACAAAAGCAAATAAACTGTATGACAAGTTGGAAGATTTTGAAAAGCATATGTTTTCACACACAGCTGAGTATGTGAGGCAAGTGCATGCACGTCAGGCTGGCATCACCGTGGGCAATGATGATGTGCTTGACATTGGTGTGAGCTTTGATGGCACCTGGTTGACCAGAGGACACTCATCACATATTGGTGTAGGATGTGTAGTAGACCTCCTGACAGGATTGTGTATAGATGCCCACGTTATGTGTACTTACTGCCAAGTATGCGAGTCTACGGGCAAGAAAATCTACACTGAAAAGCCAGGGGAGTATGCAGCTTGGGCAGTTCAGCATCTCTCCAAATGCAACAAGAATTTTACTGGTAAGCTATGTTTTCTTCTGAAATCTGATTATACCAGTTTGTGATGTTTTATTTTGTTTTTGTTTTACATAGCCCTGTTGAAGTTATCACACACACACACACACACACACACACACACCACACACACACACACACACACACACACACACAAAACACGCACACATTCTGTAATCAATCTCTCTCCATATATACACACTGTGAAATGATCTACCTTATATTTATTTTATACATATAAAGATGTATATTAGTATTACCTTATATATGACATATGTGTATGCAGGGAAGGGTATGTGGAGTCATACACACACACTTGCATGCGCACACAAATACATGCAGGCAGGGGTGCGCGCGCATGCATGAACGCGCGCACAAACACACACACACACACACACACACACTGTTTGTGTCAAATAATTTATTTCCTGTCCAATTTTGTCTCTACAGGATCATCTGGTATGATGGAGGTTGAGGCAGCTCGTGTGCTGTGGCGGCGCTCAGTGGAACGCTACAAGCTTCGTTACACAGTCCTGCTGTCGGATGGTGATGCCAAAACTTTCAATGAGCTGACCACAATCAAGCCATATGGAGATGAAGTTCAGATAGAAAAGGAGGAGTGTGTCAATCATGTCAGTAAGCGGCTTGGGTCAGCTCTGCGAAATTTGGTTTGGTGACTGCCAGAAGAAAGGTGTGACTCTTGGAGGTCGTGGCCATGGTCAGCTAACACAGAATGCAATACGCAAGCTGACCATATACTACAACCATGCCATCCGGAAAAGTAGCAGTGCAGAGGAAATGAAGAAGGCTGTGATGGCATCCCTTCATCACTGCTATTCAACAGACAGCAAGCCACGCCATGAACTCTGTCCTGTGGGTGCAGACTCATGGTGCTTCTTTCAGGCTGCTTTGGCTCAGCACCAAGTTCCTGGGCCCCACAAGAACCTTATCCGCACCTCTCTCAACTATGAGAAACTACACAAGCATCTGATGCCTGTCTATGAAAGATTAACAGACATCCGGCTACTCAGTAGGTGTGTTGCTGGCAAAACTCAAAATGCTAACGAGTGCTTGCACAGCCTGATCTGGGCTCGCTGTGCCAAAGACAAGTTTGCATCACGCCGACGAGTGCACTTTGCGGTCCTGACGGCCATCAGTGAATTCAACTTTGGCCCAGCTGCTCCCAGGACACTGCCAGCTTCTTTGGATTCAGCAGAGGAATTCATATGAAGAGGCTGGGGGCATCAAGACAGCAGAAGAGGGAGAGAAACAGCTTGAAATACAAAAAAGACAAGGCATGCAAGAGGCGGGACACTATTAGAGCCGCCAGAATGAAGAGACAGGAGGAGCTGATACTGCTGGAAGGTGGTCCTGCATATGCTGCAGGACAGTTCTGATGATGTAGACATGTTGCTGAGTGGAGGGCTGGGGGGTCTGAAACTTTCAAGCAAAGTTGTGAGTAGATTAAATGTGTCTGACTATGTTTGTGCTGTTTCTCTCCGGTTTTTTACCGTTTTCTGTTTTTGTCCTGCATGCGGTACAGGGATGAAAATTACTCCAAAACTATTCAAATCTAATGAAATTTGGCACACTTGTACATTAGTGTCTTGTTGACATTTTTATAGACACATTTTTTAGATATCTTTATTAGTTTTCATTTTATAGGGTGGATTGCATAATACCGTATGCAATTTGATACTATTTAAAAAAAAAAATTCGTGAAAAATATTTTATAAGCACAAACAAAAAACTCAGTCTATAGAAATGTCAATACATTCATAATGTACACTTGTGCCAAATATTATTTATCTATGATACATAATAACTCTGTAAAGTCATTTCTTAAAAATCCAATATGGCGGCTGTTTATCATGGTTTCCATGGCAACGGCAAGCAATAAGCAAATACAGATGGTATTTTTCCTTTCAGGGCCCATAATACCATCAGTTACTGTCAACAAAGCTGTCTTACTTCATCTATTTTAAAAGTTAGCATTTACTCCCTCACATTGGCAGGCAACGACTGACAAAAGTAGGTAATATTTCACAAGGGTAGATAACAATTGATAAAGGTAGCTAATGATTGGGAAAGGTAGGTAATGATAGAGTAAGGTAAGCAATGTTTGACAAAGGTAAGCAACGATTGATAAAGGTAAGTAATGATTGACAAAGATGGCGACGATTGAGAAAGGTAGGTAACAATTGATTCACAAATGTAGTTAACGATTCATAAAGGTAGCCTATGACTGACGAAGGTAGGTAATGATTGATAAAGGTACATAATGATTAACAAGGTTAGAATTATTGAGAAATGTGGATAACGTCTGACAGATGTAGGTAATGATTGACAAACGTAAGTGATAATTGGCAAAGGTAGGTAATGGTTGATAAAGGTAGGCAATGATTGACAAAGGTAGATAATGACTGGCTAAAGTAGATAATGATTGGCTAAAGTAGCTTATGATTATTAAAGGTAAACACTCATTGAGAAAAGCGGGTAACGATTGACAGAGACAGGTAATGATTGAAAACGGTAGTTAATGACTGACAAAGGTAGGTAATGAATGATTTAGGTTGGTAATGGTTGACAAAGGTAGGTAATGATTGACAAAGGAAGGTAATGACTGGCAAAGGCAGATAAAGATCAACAAAGGTAGGTAATGATTGACAAAGTGAAACAATGATTAACAAATGTAGGTAACGACTGATAAAGGTAGGTAATGGTTGATTGAATAAGGTAGGTAATAACTGGCAAATGTAGGTAATGATTGATAAAGGTAGGTGATAACAGACCAAGGTAGATAATGATCGAGAAAGGTAACTAATAATGGCAAAGGCAGGTAATGATTGGGAGAAGTAGCTAGTGAATGACAAACGTAGATAATAACTAACACTAACAAAGGTAGATAATGACTGAGAAAGGTAGGTAGTAATGGACAAAGGTAATCACGGGTATATAAAGAATATAATATTGGTGAAAATATATAAAATAGCTTAAGATACGTAATGTAAGACTGGTGAAAATGAGGAAATGTAGAAAATTAAAACCGTCTTTAGGTGCCGTTTAACTATGTAATCACAAAAAATGTCATGGGAAATGTAATATTGCAGATGGGAAGCAACTGCAGCTTTACAATAACAGCTTTAGTCCAGTAAAAGTTGCTTTCCTTAAAACCGCGTTCCCACTGTCGGAGTGAAAGTTGTGCGTGAAAGTTCTGAGTGATTGTGGAGCACTCAGGAGTGAAGCGACAAAGGGCCCTTTCACTCCAAAATAGTGGGAATGCATTTGGGTGATCGGTGTGAGTGATCTATTTGGGGAGCTGATCCAAGCATTTCCTGTGGGCCACGCCGCCTCGCCTCGCCTCGCTGGCTCGCTCGCACACCCAGATAGCTTTGTACAGCATTCATCGTGCAATAGGAAGAAAAAGAAGGGGACGGTTCACTCAAAACACGCGCACCGATCACCCCAGAGTCATGCGCAATCACTCCAAACGCTTGATCACTCCAATTGGAAAGTTATAAAAGGCGAGCGTGAGTTTTTTTGTTTTTTTTCACTTGCCTGCCGAATTGCTGCTACTCGACTACACGATTTTCGTCTTCTTCTGCATTCTGGTCAAGACCCAAGTTCAAGTCAAGACCAAGAATGTCTTCACCTGCTTCATCTGGGGAGTCCGACACAAATCAACCCCTGGACTTGTCAGTCCATGAGCACGGTCAAGGGTCTACGAGTCAACAGCCATCTCAAGATGTCCCCCCTGCACCCTCGATTGGTCGAAAGAGGAGGAAGCGCACTCCCAAGCACTACATGACCAGGGCTGTTTTGACAGAGCCTCAGACGCTGCAGATCCTCGAGTATCTCAAAGAGCACCCCCAGCTCTATGACAAGAGGAATACCCACTATAGAGAGGCTGCGAACAAGAAACGACTTTGGCACGATTTGGCCAAGCAGATGGGGGTGGAATACAAGGATATTTGGAACTGGTACCGCTCAAAGCGGCAGTTGCTGAACAAGATCCGGAAGATGTTCACCAAGAGCGGTGCCCCTCCTCCCAACCTCACTGAGAACCAACAGTGGATCCTGACACACATGGGTTTTTTGATGCCCTACTGTCAGACCGTGTTTGGGAACTCCAGGGAGATGGGGATGGAGGGGACACAAGCTGAGGTGGACTCCTCCGAAGATCAGGCTGATGATGATCCTGATGAGGATGATGATGGTATTTCACCACCACCTGTGAAGCGTCGAATGGTGGCAAAGTCAGCACCTGCACCTACAGCCCCAGTGCCTCAGTGCACCAGCACTCCTGTAGCCAGGAGGAGCAGCAGTCCTCTGCCAAAGTCAAAGTCCAAGACCATGGCTGCTCCACTACGTCATGACTGCTGCTCTGAGCTCATTGATGCAGTTCGAAGAAGTGAGGCAAGAGGCAACAACCACCAGGTCCAGTTCTGGGGGTATTTGCAGTGGAGGACGTCTGCGATGTTTGGAGAGATGCGACATAAGATGGAGACAGAAGTGTTGGGTGTAGTGCAGAAATATGTGGATGCCTTCCATGCTTCCCAAAGCTATCCACCGACCATCACTCCTCCAAGTTATGCCACTCCTCCAACACAAGCACAAACCAAACCTGGCTGCTCTTCATGGCCTGATGCAGCCTTGACCGTGCCCATGCCCAGTGACGCTCCAACGGGAGGTGAAGTGTCTGCCACTCCAGGACAGGCCACTCGCTCCTCCACACCTGAATGGGCTGGCCCAGATCTCCTCAACATCAGCGGCTTGGGGGATGTTGACTTCCAGATACATGCAGGAGTCTTCCAGTAGCAGGAAGACTCCACTGCTCCACTGCTTTTCAAAATACACACACACACACACACACACACACCCACAAGCAAGAGAGAGAGAGAGAGAGTGGTTCTATCACTAAATGCAATAAAGTTTCTGTATATTTGGCACTCCATAGCATGCAAGCAATGCACAAACCTCGGAAGGTCAAACAGAAACGCAGACAGATGTAAATGAACCATGATATTAAAGTTCAATTTTGGTCCATTTTTACATTTAAAAACACATACAGACACCAGACCAATGCAGAAGGGACGCTCAGTCACAAACTTTAATCGTCGAAAATAAACGTAAAGAAAATAACCATGTGGCTTTAGTAGCAACCCTGCATGCAACTGAGGTCTTAAAAAAAAATAGAGAGAGAGGGGAGAGAGAGAGAGAGAGAGAGGGAGAGTGAGCCTACTGAAGTGCCTGGATTGAAGCAATGGGTTAATTGTTTGGGGGAGGGGGGCACAGACAGAGATAAAGAGAGAGAGTTGATTATTATTAAAGTTTTCGTGGTCCTGAAGAGAACCTATATGTAGACAGGATGCTTGACACCACCAAGATCAATCAGACTCATCAGTGTCAGACCAAGGTCGAACGGGGCGCAGGAGGCTCTGGCTGTGGGTTTCGGACCTGTGCTCTGTCCCACTGCCATGGCACGATGCCTTGAGGACTGCCAAAGAAGTTTGTGAGATTGATTCTCACCTGGAGTGCTTCATTGGTTGCACATCGAGGACCAGGCTGGGCGACTTCAGGCCAGATGATGTGGTCCCTCCACTTGCCCCTGATGACTACGTGGTTGTTGTCCTCCCTGTCAAAGACATGACGTTCTGGTGGGACCCTTAACAACATGATGTTGTGCAGTACAACAGTGCAGTTGATCACACTGCGTACAGTTCTAGGCCCCAACTCCAGGACCTTGAGGAGGCAGCGGAATCTGGTTGCCAGGAAACCAAATGCATTCTCCACTACCCTGCGTGCTCTGGAAAGACGGTAGTTGAATATCAACTCCTTGGGTTCCAGATTCCTCCTGGAGTAGGGCTTGACGCAGTAGGTCTTGCTTGGGAATGCATCATCTGCCACCATGAAGTATGGTACCAGAACGTCGTCCTCTGGGTCATCAGTGAGGGGGCTTGGAGGAGGAAGATTCATCTCGTCATCATCCAGACGCTGTCTGAAGGGGCAATCTCCAAAGATTTGGGCATCCCCCATGCAGCCTTTGGCTCCAGACTCAATCCACAAGAAGCGGTATTCTGCATCAACAAGCGCCAGGAATGGGATGGAGAAGAAGCCCTTGTAATTGTAGTACTCGCTGCCTGAGTTGTAGGGCTTGCGAATGGACACGTGCTTTCCATCAATGGCTCCAATGCAATGGGGCATGTTCCACCTCTCCCAGAACTGGGCTGCCTTGGCCTTCCATCCGTCAGCATCGAGCCCCCTTGGAAAGGCTTCAGGTCTCAGAGCATCCACAATGGCATCGCAAACTTCAGGCAGGAAACGACAGGTCGAGGACATGCCCACTGCAAAGGCATAGCTCAGTGACCTGTAGTTATCACCTACTGCCAGGAAACGCAGGGTCACTGCCAGCTTGAGTCCAGGCTCCAGGGCCAGCCTGAAAGTCGTGTCTTGCTTTGTCAGGGCTGGGGTGATGAGATCAAGAATCTCAAAGAAGACTTGAGGAGGCATGCGTGTGTAGTTCCTGAAGAGTTCAATGTCACGATCACGCATCTCAGCATCCAGGAGGGTGTAGTAGTGTCCCAGAGCCCTCCTCCTCTCCTCCAACAGGTAGGGTCGGACCCAGAAACGCCTTCTTGCTTGTTGTCGTCTCCGGTGGACTCGAGGGCCTTGTTCTTGATCTTGGTCTTGGTCTTGGCCTTGATCTTGGTGGTGTACATGCCTTGTGTGCCACGCAACCAGAGCAGCATACATCGTGAATTCCAGCAGCAAACAAGTTGTGACGAACTGAACTGGCTTGCTGGGACACCCGCTTTTATAGCCAAAAACATACTGTGTCAATCACACCAGAGTCAACAAACATGACTCCAGAATCATGTGGCAACACACAATCAACACACTCGACACACACCCAAAACCAACACAAGCAAACACATACGACACAAACTCACATACATATCACACTGAAAACAAAGAAAAAACAATCAACATACACATCTAGATACTTTTCGACACACATACAAACACAAACAAACACACACAAACATACACACGGACCTAGACCACTTTATTTCATAAAAATCCAAACAAGTCCAACAAAAACACGATGACTCCGGAGTTATTGCGTGTCGAGACCATTTCAATCCAAAAAATGCCAAGTCACTCATATTGGAATACTATCGCCCGCGCGGCCTCGCCTCGCCTCAGACTGTGGCTGGCAAGGCTCGCACGCAACCGAAAATTTTCCCGCGGTATGCAAATTGGACACGATGGATGCAGTAGGTGCCACTTGTGTTTAAACATGTTTGAACACAAATCTCGACCACGGAGTGATCTGACCGTGCACAATCACTCAAAGCTGGCTAGGAGTGAAAGGGTCTGGTAGTGGGAATGCTACAGGATTCATCGAGAACTTTAACGAATTTTGGCCCAAAAACACGATCACTCCGTCATTTCGCTCATAGTGGGAAGGGGGTTTTACAAACCTCCCTGACTGCTTTCTTGTGAGATTGCTGAAGTCTTGAAGTTTAAACAGTCACGTTCAGTTTTCTTCTTGCCACCGAATTTTCCAACGGAAGCGCTGAAAATCTTGGGTATTGGGATTTGTTTGAGACAGATACTCACTCGAGATGATCCATATGTGCTCCACCTAAACCAGCCACAAGAGTCCTCGGCAGTGGTGAAAACGTCTTATGCGCTGGTGCATTGTTGACACTGAAATGGACGACAGAATGTACGAAAGAGTAACGTTAAAGCAGGAAAATAGTTAGAGGCTTACTAGTGTTGATGTGATCAGTGTACCGTTTGGATTGTGGGTCTAAATGAGTTACCTGCCCATGTCGATGGCGTCTTGTACAGTGTCCGGCAGGGGGCGGTTGAATGTTTCCGGCAGACAGAGAATCAGGAGACTGACGACTATGGCCGGTACACCGAATATGATAAGGGGTATGGCTTTACCTGCTGCCCCGTCTATAGCCTGCACACACACACACACAACACACAACACACACACACACACACACACACACACACACCACACACACACCACAGTATGTATGTGCTCACACACACACACACACACACACACACACATGCGCGCACACACACACACATAAAACATACACGCATAAACATACACCGCACGCGCGTGCACACACACACACACACACGTATGTATGTGCTCACACACACACACACACACACACACACACCACACACACACACACACACACACACACGTATGTATGTGCTCACACACACACACACACACATGCGCGCACACACACACACATAAACATACACACGCACGCGCGTGCACACACACACACATACACACACACACACGTATGTATGTGCTCACACACACACACACACACACATGCGCACGCACGCACACACACACACACACACACACACACACACACACACACACACACACACACACACCATTTATGATGAAAGGCATGGTTTTACCTTTCATCCTTCTTAAACTAAGACAGACAGTGAAATGAATACCAACCAGCCACCTATCCGCCCATCTATGCATCCAGCTATCTATCAGCTGATCCATCCCTATACACACTGACCTATTCCAATACCCACCAACCTGCCTACCCACCCGCTCATCCATCCATCCATCCACCCATCAATTCATCCACCTACCCACATATCCACTCACCCACCCACCCACCCATCCATTTACCCACCACCACGTCCATCCATCCATCGACCAGGTATCCTTCTAGGCATCCATCGAACAACTATCCATCCATCGGTCAACTATCCATCTATCCTTTCATCGAACGACTATCCATCTATCCATCCATTTATTATCCCACTCAAATCCATCCATCCACCCACCCATCCATCCATCGACCAATTATCCATCCATGCATCCATCGATCAACTATCCATCTATCCATTCATCGATCAACTATCCATCTACCCATCCATTCATCAACCATCCATCCATCCACCCATCTATCCACCCATCCGCTCATCCATCCATTGCTCTCAACGCTATGGATTCTCTTCTTTGAGTCAGAAGGCAATGTCCAAGTTCCACACATGCAGAGAAGTATAGAGACTATAAGTGACTTGTACAGTCTGTTCTTGGTGGTGACGCTGATGGTGCTGCTTCTCCAGATTCTGTTCGGTCTGTCCAATGCTGTCCACTGCTGTTGCGATCCTGATGCGTATTTCTGTTTGTGAAGCTGCCAACTTTGGTCACGGTAGCTTCCAGCTGTAGACCTCTTCCAGTTTCTGGCCTTCTCATACAGACTTCTGTACTGTTGCCCCTTGTGCTGTTGACCACGGCTTTGTTCCTCTAGTTGCTGACGTTCATTCCATGATTATACTCCTGGGCTGTCCACGAATCTGTTGGTAAAATCTTGCAGGTCAGTGTTGGTGAGTGGGTGCCTGCTAGGAGCTGAATGTCATCGAGAAAATACAGGTTGTAGATGCTCCTGCTATCAGCGGAGATGAAGATATGGAGGTCGTGGAGAGTATTTTTCTGCATGATCTTTATCAGAAAGACATTAAGGCGTTGAATGAAACTGTTGATGAGTCATGCCAGAACTCACCAGGTTGGCAACGTACGGAGCCACAATGCCCCCCAAACGTGCAGACAGGGAGCCGGCTCCAGCGGCCGAGTTCCGCATGACGGTGGGGAAGAGCTCATTGGAGTACAACCAGATCAGGGAGAAGGCTGCCGCCACCGCCAACTTCCCCATCATGGACAGCACCACCGTCACCCAGTGATAGTCTGAAACAGCACGTGGCACTGATTACTACGTACAGCACTCAATCATGATGATGATGACGATGATGATGACGATGACAACGATGACGACGACGATGATGATAAAGTCTCTCGTAGCGATCCGACTGATGAATAGACTTACTGGTCCTTTATCGCTTGGTATAGGTCTTCGTGTGGGGCAGAAGACCACTTCTAGAGCCATGTGTTCTTGCAACTGCCCTGCATGCAAAGTATTCCCACGGCTTTGGGTTCTACTCACACCGAGCTCTCTCTATTGAACAGCAGCTGTTTTGCTCTGTTCAATTGTGGCTGTACCCTACGTGCACAGTAGTCGACAGCTTGTTCTGAGGCAGGCAGTGTCTTCATCGTTGGTAGTGTTGATGCCGCAGATGATTAGACTGGCTTTCAGAGCGTCCTTGTGTTGCTTTAGTGGTCAGCCCTGGTCTTGTTTTGCTTGCTACAGTTATCAAGAGGAAAGTCTTACTGTGAAGCGGTTGTCTTCCAAACGGACAGTGTGTTACGTCAAATAAAGATAAATAAATAAATAAACAAATAGATAAATACAGGAATAAATAAATGACATGCAAATAAATAAAGATATAGATAGATAGATAGATAGATAGATAGATAGATAGATAGATAGATAGATAGATGAGAGAAGAGAGAGAGAGATCGATAGAGAGATAGATAGAGAGATAGATATATAGATAGATAGATAGATGAGAGAGAGAGAGAGAGAGAGAGAGAGAGAGGTAGATACATTAATAAAATATACAAATGATAAACAAATAAATGAATCGATGAATGACACGTGAGTGAATAGATAAACAGATGGATACATAGGTGGATAGATAGATAGATAGATAGATAGAGAGAGAGAGAGAGGTAGATACATTAATAAAACATATGAATAATACATAAAATAAAAATGAATGGATGAATGACATGTGAGTGAGTAAATAGGTAGATAGATAGATAGATAGATAAACAGACAGACAGACAGATAGATAGATAGATAGATAGATAGATAGATAGATAGATTAGATAGATATATAGATAGATAGAAGATAGATAGATAGATAGATATTTATCCATTTATTTATTTATCTGATTTATTTATTTATCTATTTATTTGTCTATTTATTTATCTATTTATCTATTCATTGATTGATGTTTTTATTTTCTGTTTCATTTCTCCGCCATTTTACGTCACAGAGATGAAAACAATTTTTCTCCCTGTTATGATGGTGCAAGACGATTTTTCAGCCCCAGCACACACGTACACATATACACATTCTTGTTTCCAGTCAAAATCATAGGGAACGAGAAGAAAAGACAGGTTTATAACGACCCTGCCCCAGATAATACACACTACATGAACGCATCAATTACACTTCAAGAATTAAAAGATGCCATTAAGTCTATCCCAAACAAAAAGGCGTCTGTAGGATTAGATGTCATTTCTAATCAGACACTGAAATTTTTACCCGAAAATTTTGTAATTTTGCTATATACTATCTTCAAAAAATGTTGGAATAGTAGCAAAATGCCGGACTCTTGGAAACGGACAATAGTGGTTCCTATACTAAAAGCGGGTAAATGTAACACTGATCTGAAAAACTAAAGGCCAATTGCATTAACATCCCACGTCTGTAAACTGATGGAGAAAATTATTGTACACCAGTTGCACTATTGTGAAAAGAATAACATTATACCTGTCAATCAGGCTGGTTTTCGAAAAGGCAGGTCAGCAGTGGAACTCTTAACTAAATTAACCACTGACATAAAGCGACAATTTGCAAGACGTAAATGTGTATTGGCCACATTTTTTGATATAACCAAAGCATACGACCAAGTGTGGCACTCCCGATTATTATTTAAATTAAAAAGCATATGACAAACAGGTCGCGTTTATAATTACGTGAAGTGTCTGTTGGAAAACCGAGTAATTCAAACCAGGATTGGAAAAGTGTATTCAACAAAACGAACCCTTCAAATGGGTATCCCACAGGGATTAGTCATAGCACCTCTGCTTTTTATGATACTAATGAATGACTTACCAAGTAGAATATCTAAAGATGTCTCATTAGTCCAGTATGCTGATGATCTATGCATGTGAATGCCAGTAAACATGAAGAGGAAAACTCCTTTTCGTAGTATCAACTATACACGCAAACGTTATCAATTACAACTTGACAAAAACAGCGCAATACATGGCAGAAAATGGGCCCCATCCATCTAGGGAGAAGACAAAGATAATTTCATTTAACAGTGGGTCTAACCCAGACATAACGCCCACCTTTAAACTAGGAGATTCCATTCTTCAGTATAACCAAACCATTAAATTCTTAGGTGTTTTCTTTACAGCAAAATTATCATGGAATATGCATATCGACTTCTTACTCACAAAAGCCCAAAAGAGTCTAATTTTTTTTAATAGTGAGCAAGCAACCATGGGGACACAATCCATCAACACTTGTACATCTATATAAATATCTCATTAGATCTAAACTAACATATGCCCAAGAAATATTCTTTAGCGCACCTAGACACTTACTACACAAACTACAAAGTATAGAATGCAAAAGTTTTAAACTTGCGCTTGGTCTTCCGATGCATGCTTCCAATCTCCGTACATACGGTGAGATTGATACGTTGCCGCTTGATGAACAAAGGAAACTCGTCTCTACCAAATTTCTGCTAAGAAATACCACCACTGAAAATGTTTTGAGACCTGATATAAATTTAAGATCAGACATTGATTTTCCAAAATGAGCTAAATCAATATCTTCACAAGCCACACTTGCAACGTATACATACGACATCATGAATGGCTCTGGAATTGATTTAGAAGCGGATCCTATATCTATAAGACCTTCTTTTTCCCCAGTACCCAGCTGGGAACTCTTAAGAGCAAACTTTCACATACACCACACTGATTTAAAGAATGAAGATAATATTAACTTATTAGCGAGTCGAGTTAAATATCATATTGAACACTTTTATCCCAATCATTTAAAAATCTACACAGATGACTCATTAATTGAGAAAAAATCAGGTTCTGCGTTTCTAATACCAGCTCTTAAAATAGAGAAATTTTTTCCATATTAGACCCAACAAGACAATATTTACAGCTGAACTCTTTGCAATACTGATGGCTTTGAATTACTTAGTAAATTATCCTCGAAATATATCACAAATCCTTTTCTCTGCTGATCCTAAATCAGTGCTTCAGGCTCTTGAATTAATGAAATTAGACACTAGATCTGAAATGGTAATAGAAATTAGCCATTTAATCCATGTCTTATCCTTAAGAGGAACTGATCTTACTTTTTGTTGGATACCTTCTCATTGTTCGTTTCATCATAACGATGTGGTTGACAGGGCTGCCAAACGAGGAGCTAATGGTTCACCAGAATCAAACAACATAAAGCTTTGTCCCTCCTTAAATGAATCTTGTAAATTAGTGGATGCCTATGTTTAGAAACTGTTTCAAGGTAATTAGAAAAAGTACAATACTAATAGCATGGATTTTAAAATCAGCAAAATCAGTAAACAGTCTACTACAAACAGATATATACAGTCCCTTA
>CM060314.1:15870274-15880274 GCA_030674185.1 Monoplex corrugatus | reverse complement strand
TTTGTCGCTTATTCGGCTCTAAAGCGTTTTCGACGTATTTCGCTTAATCATCACCTTGTAAGCCAAATAAATCTGCCTACTTCATAAGGCAATCAAATGCGCAATCATCTATACTGAATGTAGTCAAAAATGTACTTTTATATTTAACAAGGAAAATAAAAAATACCAACAAAAATATGAGGTATGGAAACGGACAAAACAACACAAATACAAACAAGCTAAAGGGTGTGGTTTTTACTACTCACATGTAGACAGGCTACCAGAATAATAGACAGAGGAAAGGAAAGTTGAGTGCTGAAAAGAAATATTGTAACAAGGGATAAAAGTAGCTAACAGAAAGACAAAGAACCTAAAGCCCTTGGTACCCCAGAACACTACTATATACATCGAGGTACTGTCACAAAACTGGAGGTGGTAGTTTGAAAAAAACCAACATTATTTGAAAAAAAAAACTGTTTCGAGGATTTAAGCATTTCCAATTGAATCCCCAACAATCAAGTCCATTTGATAAAGCAATCAAGTCCTCTTAGTAAACCAAAACAATTCTTTTCCCAATTCCAGTCCAGGGGAATAAAGAAAGGGTCACCACCGTAAAGAGAATGCAAGAAATCCAGAATAGAAATATAATATGTTTGCTTGAATGTGTGCCTGTAATCTGTACACTCTGTCACTCCATATCAGAGCGTGATCTCCCACTGTGTAAAGAACAATACTAATTGGCAAATTCAACCACACCCTTTTATTGAAGTAATAATAAGATAATGTTCATCGCCTGGGTAGAGACACGCAGGAGAAATTAATAGTTACTACTCATCGGTCACTTGCAGATACACGATTTTTTTTCTGGCCAGCTCCTGGCTATTCATCCTACGAAACACCTCAGTAGATTTGATTCTGATTTTCCATGGATGGTCTCACCATCAGGATTCCCTTCCTTGTCCTGGAAGACAGCTTGACCACAATTCGGTCAGGCGATGACGTCAGTTGGCGCCCATTTCCCGGTGCTTACACAGCAGCGTGCCCATACCCTGGCACAAGCAGCCTGCACATTTAAAGTGTCTGCCAGTTCCTTGTCAAATCTCACTTCTATCTCACTGGTGTTTGAACCTCTTCCATTCTCCCCGATCTCACCACAGACCATGATTAATTGTCCTTATAACCCTAAGTGTGTAGGGGGCTCTGGATAGAGGTAGTACCTTTGGTGTCTGGCTGCTGCACTCTACCCGGTAGGGGAGGGTGGACGGGCATCACTGGTCCTCATCCATCCTCTAAATCTCTCACGTGCTGGCTCCAAGCGCCACACCCCGGGACCTCGCCTCAGCAGGCGTGCCAAACCACGTGAGGGGGTGATATGATATTATCACTGCATCGGGTAGATGGGACTCGTCAGCCCGGGAAGGCAGCCTGTCTAGGAGGAGGAAAACTCCGACTTCAAATTTCCGCTGCCTCGCTGCTACACCTATTCAAGGGAAAGGCTTCAGAAGTAAATCTCGAGGAAAAATCCGGAGTCGGAGTCCCTAAGGCAGTTCGCCGTTGTCTACAACCTCGTTCTGGGAACTCCTGCGTCGCCCCTGGTACCAGGCGTGCAGGCCTCCGTCTTTCCCCTGGATTTAATTAGTGGCGAGGAGACGGGGGATCTGCTGCATGGGCAACAGCTCGTCCTCCGTATTCATTTGCCCAGGCCTGCACCTGGAGAGGTCACTCCAGCTTCGCTGGTAACACAGCATCGACACAACACGGAGAGTAGCAGATACCGGTTTTAAGCCTAGGCTTTTTTGGCGTAGAGCCGGGCGCCAGGGGTTACTCTCGACGGTGGGAGGAATCTTCGCATTCCATTGGGTAGCTACCGCCCGCCTCAAGCTGGGCAGCCCCCAGTCAGTAAGGTGTTATCCCGCCACAACCTGTTTGCTCCAATGGGTGCTTGGAGCTTAGAGGAAACTCGACAGGCAGGTTGTAAATACCAGGCACCAGGCAACACAAAGAAGAAAAAGAAGATGCCAGCTCTTCTGATATCAAGCTGGAATGAAAGGACAGTGTGTCCTGGTTTTGACAGCGACCTATAGCTGTTAGACGACACACGGAAGACGGCCGTGATAGACAGGGAGCTTCAGCGACTCAACGTCGACATCGCTGCATTACAGGAGACAAGGCTACCTGGGGACGGATCACTGCGTGAGAAGAACTACACGCTCTACTGGCAGGGGAAGAACCCAGAGGAGCTACGTATTCATGATGTGGGCTTCGCTGTAAAGAACTCCCTCCTAGCAACCGTAGAGCTCCCCACGGGAGGTACGGAGAGACTGCTCACTATAAAAATGACGACCAGTTCAGGCACAGTCAACTTCATCTGTGCCTATGCCCCAACATTAAGCTCCTCACCCGACGTCAAGGACCAGTTCTATGAGGCCCTGGATGCTGTTGTCAGAGGAGTTCCCAGCAAGGAAGGTCTCTTCATATTGGGAGACCTGAACGCACGCGTAGGTGCTGATTTTGAGGCCTGGCCAACCAGCATTGGACAACATGGTGTTGGGAAGCAAAATGAGAACGGTCAAAGACTTTGCTCTTACCACAAGCTGGCCATCACCAACACCTTCTTCAACAATAAGGAAAAGCACAAGGTGTCATGGCGCCACCCCAGATCCCACCACTGGCATCAGCTCGACCTCGTCTTAACAAGGAGGTCGGACCTTAACAACGTCCTCAACACGAGGAGTTTCCACAGCGCTGATTGCGACACAGACCACACCCTGGTACGCAGCAAGATCAAGCTTCTACCCAGAAGACTGAACCACTCAAAGAAGAAAGGATTAATGCCTGTCGCACGTCCGATCCGACCAAGGCCGAGGAGTTTGTAGAAACCCTGAATGAAGCGCTCAAGAGTGGCTCAGAGATCCAAAACGCTGAGGAAAAGTGGAATCACGTGAAGGACACAATCTATCAGTCCGCCCTGAGTATATTTGGGAAAAAAGAACGAAAGAATCCCGACTAGTTTGAGGCAAACTGGCAGGAAATGGAACCAGTGGTGGAAGCGAAACGCAAGGCTTTACTTGCGTATAAAAACAATACCCAAACTACTCGTGACGCTTACAGAGCTGCCCTCAGCAAGGCCCAACAAACTGCTCGGCGATGCGCCAACGACTATTGGCTACAGTTAAGCTCAAGTATTCAGCAGTCTGCAGATTCAGGCAACACTGGCAGCATGTACGCTGGCATCAAACAAGCGACTGGTCCAGCAGCCTCCAAGTCAGCTCCCCTTAAGTCCAAAGCAGGAGAGAGCATCACAGACTCAGCAAAGCAGATGGAGAGACGGGTAGAGCACTGTCACGCAGAGCTCTGTCACCGATGCTGCCCTGAATGCCATTGAGGACTTGCCTGTCATGGAGGAGTTGGATGCTGAGCCAAGCCTTGAAGAACTAAGCAAGGCGATTGACGGTTTGGCGACGGGAAAAGCCCCTGGTGAAGACGGAATACCTCCAGAGGTCATCAAGTGCGGGAAGCCTGCTCTTCTCAACGAGCTGCATGAACTTTTGTGCTTGTGCTGGAAGGAAGGCTTCATTCCGAGAGACATGAGAGACGCCAGGATAGTGACTCTATATAAGAACGAGGGCGACCGCAGTGACTGTAATAATTATCGCGGAATCTCACTCCTCAGCATTGTTGGGAAAGCATTCGCCAGAGTCGTCTTAACCCGTCTTCAGAGGCTGGCAGCTCGCATCTACCCTGAGTCCCAGTGCGGCTTCAGGGCCGGAAGATCGACCATCGACATGATCTTTTCTGTCCGGCAACTACAGGAAAAGTGCCGCGAGCAGCACATGCCCCTTTGCCTCGCCTTCATTGATCTCACGGAAGCGTTCGACCTGGTCAGTCAGAGTAGTCTTTTAAAGCTTTTGAAGAAAATCGGCTGCCCCCCCCCCCCCCCCAGACTATCAGCTGCCATCGAGTCTTTCCACGAGGATATGCATAGCACTGTGTGCTATAATGGTGCCACATCAGAGCCTTTTAGAATCAGCAGCGCAGTGACACAGGGATGTGTTTTGGCCCCAACTCTGTTCGGGATCTTCGTCTCGATATTGCTGACCTATGCCTTCTGCAGATCTGAAGAAGGGGTATATCTTCATACAAGGACCGATGGAAAGCTCTTCAACATTGCCAGGCTTCGTTCCAAAACTAAGGTGGAAAAGAAGACCATCAGAGAAGCTCTCTTCGCAGATGATGCTGCGCTGGTTTCCCACAGTGAACAAGATCTCCAGAGGCTCGTTGATCGCTTCGCCCACGCTTGCAGAGAGTTTGGTCTCACAATCAGCTTGAAGAAAACTGAGATCTTAGGCCAAGGCTGTGAAGAACCACCATCTCTACACATTGGAGACTACGACCTCAATATTGTCCACAAAGTTCAGTACTTGGGGTCCACCATAAGTGACAACCTCTCTCTGGACGCTGAAATCGGCGCCATAATTGCAAAGGCCTCATCTATTATGGCTAAACTGAACAAGCGGGTCTGGTCCAACAGCAGTCTCACTGCGAACACCAAAATGCAGGTGTACAGAGCATGTGTGCTGAACACACTTCTCTACTCAAGTGAAGCCTGGACCACATACGCCAGCCAAGAAAAGAGGCTCAACATTTTCCATCTCCGCTGCTTGCGACGCATCCTCGGCATCCAATGGCAAGACAAGGTGACCAACACAGAGGTCCTCCGTCGTGCGGGCCTACAGACCATCTTTGCCCTTCTAAGCAACGCCGACTACGCTGGCTTGGCCATGTGCGTCGAATGGAGGATGGACGCATACCAAAAGACGTTCTCTACGGTGAACTGGCAAACCGGAAGCGAACTCCAGGACTCCCACAGCTACGCTTTGTAGACGCATGCAAAAGGGACCTTGGACAGGACAGGTGCAAGTTTTCGATCAAATGGCCTTTGTAAAGTGTACGCAAAGGACAACAAAGAATACACAAAACTTAGAGGAAAACATTACAGCCAGACAATCTTTATGTTCCGTTAAACAGGTGATTTTTTAAAACATTTATGCCCTCATGCAACAGAAAATACAATACTGCAAAACATAATATTGAAGAAAGTAGACACATCAAGTAACTTAAGACATTTAAGCATGAGAAGTAAACGAACAATGTGGAGACAATGACATAAGGCGTAGTGCAGAAAATGGAGGCAGAACATAAGAAACAAAAACATAAACAAACAAAACAAAACAAAACAAAACAAAACAAACAACCCCCACAAAAAACAAATTAAACTAAAACCAAACCAAAACAAAACAAGACGATACCAACCAGGTGAAAAAGATGATGATATGTCTCCCAACAACTTGTGGGCGTTGCAGAAAACCCTGAGGAGTGACACATGAGGTGTGTCCTTGATCTGGAGCTTGTTCAGAGCGCCAGGAGGCAAAGTTGTTCTATTAGCACGTGCAAACTTGGCTAACACCTTCTCGGCCTCTGTCACACGGCCCTTACTTAGCAGCCAGCGGGGGACTCTGGAATCAACCTGCAACCAAAAAAAAGTAAGTTTCTGTTTCAGTTCCTCAAGATAACGACTCTGCACTCAGAATCAAATTCCACATGCACTGACTCCACTTATGTCATGTGATGGGTAACATCCAAAACGATTATGGTATGTATACCTTACAGCCTGCACATAACAATCCCTATGTGTTGGCAAGGTCTTAAGGTCCTGCCTAGCGTATGGATTTTATATCTTCCTGCCTAGCGTATGGATTTTATATCTTACATTAGTATCAGTCTGTCGTTGAAAGAATCTCGGCTACATTGCAATAGAATTGAGGAATTATGTATATGCGGACATCCTTTGCGTTGAACATTGTAATTTTTGTAATCTCTTCCTCAGCTTTGGTCTGGATCTTCTTTCCCCCTGATGTGTGTTGTTTCTGGAGCACACTGCGCCATCTGTTGCGGTCGGCTGCTGTATCTTCCCAGCTCTCTGTGCCGATGCCCAAAGGGCCTTCATACCGCGCTTCCAGACATAAAGGATATCTTTTAGGACACGTCCATCTTTCATCCGGCGCACATGGCCAAGCCAGCGCAGCCTACGTTGTCTGAGCAATGTGTGCATGGTGGGGAGACGAGCACATGTTAGAACATTGGAGTTTGATATTTCAACGCACCACTTGAAACCAAGGATGCGGCGAAGGCAATACAAATGAAAGCTGTTCAGCTTTTGCTCCTGTTTGGCATAGGTTGTCTATGTTTGGCTGCCTTACAGCAGAGTGCTGATGATGCAAGTGTTATACGTTGCCATCTCGGTCGGAATTGTCAGCTTTGGGTTCTTCCAGATGCGAGTAGCAAGCCGGCTTGAGGTTACCAAAGCCATGCCAATGTGCTTCTTGTTCTCAGCATCGAGGGGCAGATTGTTGTTGATGACGGACTCATGGTATGTAAACTGGTGGACGACATCAAGTTCGCAGTTGTCGATGTTGATGACAGATGGAGCGTCCACGTCTTGGCTCAGCACGTTTGTTTATTTTCAAGCTAATGGTCAGACCAAAGTCTTTACAGGCTTTGGAAAAACTGTCTATGGGGCACTGGAGTTGGTGCTCAGAGTGCAAGGCAACAGAAGCGTCATCGACAAAGAGCATCTCTTGGATAATGGCCTCGCGCACCTTTGTCTTTGCTTTCAGTCTTGCGAGGTTGAAGAGTCGACCCTCGGATCTGGCTTGTATGTACGCTCCTTCCCGTTGCAGTTCCAAAAACGTGCTTCAGAAGCATGGAGAAAGAAAATGCCGAGCAAGGCGGGGGCAAGGACAGAGCCTTGCTTGATACCGCTATTGTTGTCAAGGAGTTCGGACATGCTGCCCTCGTACTGGATGATTGCCTTCATATCGTCGTGGAATGATCTGATCAGGCTGTGAAGCTTTGGGGACGTCCTATTTTCAGGAGAATGTTGAACAGTCCGTCCTTGCTGACTAGGCCAAAGGCCTTAGTGAGGTCGATAAAGGCAATCTAAAGGGGCTTTTACTTTTCTCTGCATTTCTCCTGTAGTTGACGAAGGGGAAAATCATGTCCATTGTGGAGCGTTCTAAGTGGAATCCACACTGGGACTCTGGAAGATAGGCTCAACTAGCTTTTGGAGACGCGCCAACGCGCAAACGACTCAGGTGTACAGTTTGCCTACGATGTTCAGTAGGGAAATGCCCCAATAGTTGTTGCAGTCACTCCTGTCTCCCTGGTCCTTAAAGAGGATGACGATCTTGCCATCTCTCATATCTTGTGATACTGCTCCTTCTCTCCAACGCTGACAGAGGACATCATGTAGGGGCTGCAGGAGGGTGTTCTTGCAGTGGTTGATGAGGTCTGGGGGATGCTATCATTACCGGGTGCTTTCCCGCAGGTCAAGCTGCTAATTGCCTTGCGGAATTCTTCTAGTGCTGGTTTAACATCTAGCTCCTCCATGATACGCAGATGTTCAATGGCATCGAGGGTTCAGGTGTCAACGAAGTTCTCTCTCCTCCCAAAGGTACGCTCGTAGCTATTTTAGGAATGGTCTCTTGGGAGTGATCCGATTTTTCAGAGACAGAGTTGTGTGGTTGGTCTGTGGATAGAACATCTCTGAGATACTTGGCAAATTCCTAAACTTTCTCTGGGTACTGCATATTGAAGGTATCAATGGGAGGCTTCCCCTCTTGTTTGGTACGGTGGAACGCCTTAGGTTTGTAACTTGATCTTGCAACACACACGTGAGTGGTCTGTGTCTCAGTCTGCACTATGGTGTGTGTGGGTCAGAAGCACGGACTCGAGGCTTATTTTTCTGACAATGACTATATCCAGTTGGTGCCTATGTTATGATTGAGGATGTCTCCATGAGACTTTCTCTTGAGGCTTCTTCTGGAAGTAAGAGTTGGTCACGCAGAGGCAATGATGCGAACAAAGCTGAAGAAGCCTCAACGTCCAAGGTACGAAGGCCAAGAGTCGTGATCGGTACGCCAAGGGGGACAAGGTGTTCTTTGCTAGAGATATTTTTGATAGCGTCACTGAGGTGAGCATAGAACTCGTCCTTTTTTTCTGGTGTAAATATTTGGGTAGAAGCATTGGCGCTGATAAGAGTGACTGAGTCGTGAGACCATGGAGATGGAGATTCACCAGGCGTTCAGATCCCTTGTCACATCGATCAACCATTTTAAGCAGGGAGTTCCTGACTCCAAATCCAACTGAATGTTCCCTGTGCTCCCCAGCACTCTTTCCTTTGTTAGAAGAAGGTATAGTCTTTCTCTTTGATCGTGCCTGAGTCAGCTAGGCGTGTTTCTTGCACGGTGGCCACACATATCAATAGTCTCAGGCCCTCATCGTTGATGACAGCTGTCTTGTTTGCATCGCTGATGTCTTGGAGGTTCTCTGATGGCCCTGGTGTTATTGTACGGACGTTCCAATATCACACCTTGAGAACTGGCCTCTGTTGTTTTATGATTGGTTTTCTTTCGTTTTTGTTTTGTACATGTCAGAAAAAGGACCAATAAAGAAGGGCGTGTGAAGCACTTAAAAAGGTGAAAAAAATGGTGCTCATGTACCTGCATGCAACTGAGTCAGAAAGAAGAAGTAACAACAGTAGTAGCAATAGTAATAACAGTAGTAACAACAATAGCAGCAAAATAAGTAAACAACAGTAGTAATAACGGTAATACAAACAGCTATAGCAGTAGTAACAACTTTAGTAACAACGGTAGTCCAAACATTAGTAGCAGAAGTAATAATAGTAATGATAACTACAGTACAAACAATAGCAGCAGTAACAACATTTGTAACAACAGTAATAAAAACAGTAGTAGCAGTGGAATCATTAATGGAAATAACAATGTTACAAACAGTAGTAGCAGTAGTATCGACAGTAGTACAAATAACAGTAGTAGTCGTAACAGCACTGGTACAAAAATGATCGTATAAAACAGTGGTATTAATACAAGGAAGAATAAAAGAAGCAAAAGTATTAGTGGGAGAGGTGAAAGAGGGGAAGGATGGGTACCAGAGAATAGACAAGAGAAAGAAAGAGAGAGAGAGAGAGGGGGGGGGTCGTGATGAGAGAGAGAGACACTGACACTGAAAATGGTTTATTGCCATTGACATTTTTGCCCTTGTGGCAAGGAGCACAAAACAAAGTCATTAATTTTACGGCGACGTCTTCACGAAATAAAGATTTAAAAATACAATAATGGTTAACATTACATCCATTTAAGTTTTTTTTTTTTTTTTTTTTTCTTCTTTTTCTTTAAAGATGAAGAAAAAGTTGAAGAAAAAAAACGTTGACGTAATTAGTCATATAAGTAAGAGGAAGACCCAAGTCCGGCAAAAAACAAAAACAAAAACAAAACAAACAAAAAACTAGAAACAATATAAAGTGGTATATCCACTGGAGATAAACTTACATTAATTTATTGCTATGTTGTTTTCTTGCTCCGACTTTCCCAAGCAAGGGTTTAAATTTAGCGAGGAATTTTTAATATTTTTCATCTTCAGTCATGTGTATTCTGGAAATGACCCTTTGACTTAAAATGTCCCCATTAAGGATTATGCATTTTTGTCGTATACTTTCATACGACTTGCAAACAAACAAAACGTGTATTTCATCTTCTGCCTCTGCATCACACATGGGTCAAATAGAGTGTGCCGATAAATTGGAGTAAAACCATCTTGTTATTGCATTTAATCTTAGAGCTCTTAGTCTAAAACGAACAAGATTGTTTCTGTTCAATCTATTTGTTACGTCCTTTATATGTTTTTCAGTTTGAGATATACTTTTAAATGAAAGGAACCAATCATATTTCTCAGATTCTTCCATTTGAGCGTGCAAGCTTTGTTTCCAGTTTTGTTTGTACGGATTAACTAGTCTATCCCTAAATTCTGAAAGAAATCCTTGTTCATAACCAACTCCCTGGCACATCCACACGATATAAAACCATGTATGGTTAACATTTTCTTAACGAAATATGCCCAGTTTTGTTTACCCGAATCTAATTGAATGAATAACATTTCA
>CM060314.1:15852774-15865274 GCA_030674185.1 Monoplex corrugatus | reverse complement strand
TGCAACAACTACAGAGGTATCTCGCTCCTCAGCATTGTTGGCAAAGTCTATGCTCGGGTCCTCCTAATCCGCCTGCAGAAACTGGCTGAACGCGTCTACCCGGAATCACAGTGTGGTTTTCGAGCAGAGAGATCCACGGTAGACATGGTCTTCTCCCTTCGCCAAATCCAGGAGAAATGCAGAGAGCAGCGGATGCCCCTGTATGTGACATTCATTGACCTCACCAAGGCCTTTGACCTAGTCGGCAGAGATGGCCTTTTCAGGGCTCTCCGAAAAATCGGCTGCCCCCCCCCCCCCCCAAACTGCACAGCTTAATTGAGTCCTTCCACTCAAACATGAAAGGGATGGTGCAGTTCAACGGAAGCCTCTCCAAGCCCTTCGACGTACGCAGCGGTGTGAAACAAGGCTGCGTCCTGGCCCCAACCCTCTTTGGAATCTTCTTCGCTCTCCTCCTGAGGTATGCGTTCAGCACAGCGCAAGAAGGGATCCACCTGCGGACCAGATCAGATGGCAGGCTCTTCAACCTCGCCCGCCTCAGAGCAAGGACAAAGGTCCGTGAAGCCCTCATCAGAGACATGCTATTTGCCGACGATGCCGCAGTTGTGACCCATACTCAGCGGGACTTGCAGTCACTAATGGACCGCTTCTCCCAGGCTTGCAAAGATTTTGGTTTGACCATCAGTCTTAAGAAGACAAACGTCCTGAGCCAAGACACGCCATCTCCACCAGCCATCACCATTGATGACTATGAGCTTGAAGCCATCCATCAATTCACATATCTTGGGTCCACCATCACCGATAACCTCTCCCTTGACACAGAGGTCGACAAGAAGATCGGGAAGGCAGCCACAACACTAGCCCGCCTCACACAAAGGGTGTGGACAAATCCCAAGCTGACCACAAAGACAAAGATGGCTGTATACAACGCCTGTGTCCTCAGCACCTTGCTGTATGGCAACGAGGCGTGGACCACGCATGCTCACCAGGAGAAAAGGCTCAATACCTTCCACCTGAGAAGCCTACGGCGCATACTTGGCATTTCCTGGCAAGACAAGGTGACCAATACCGAAGTCCTAACCTGCGCTGGCCTCCCAACCATGCATACCATGCTGAGACAGCGTCGGCTGCGCTGGTTGGGCCACGTTCGCCGCATGGAAGATGGTCGCATCCCAAAAGACATCCTTTATGGTGAGCTTGCCACAGGGCAGAGAAACATTGGCCGCCCACAGCTGAGATACAAAGACGTTTGCAAGCGTGACATGAAGGCGCTTGAGATCAACACTGAGTCCTGGGAGGACCTCGCAGACGACCGCAACAGCTGGAGAACTACTCTCAAGAAACAGCTGCGGTTTGGTGAGGACAAACTGTCAACTGCTGCAGCAGAAAAGCGAGTTCGCAGAAAAGGGATGACAGCCAACAGACCAGCATCAGCATACACATGCGACTGCTGCGACAGAGACTGCCTCTCTCGCATTGGTCTGTACAGTCACAGGCGACGCTGCTTGGACAAGCAGACAGCCCATCTAGACATTAGAACGGATGTACTTTGTCCATGGTCAGTCATGACCGAAGGAGGCCTACTACTACTACTACTGTTATTATTATTATTATTTATTATTTATTATTATTATTATTATTATTATTATTATTATTATTATTATTATTATCATTATCATTATTATTATCATCATTATTATCATCATTATTATTTTTACCATTATTAATGTATCATTATCATTATTATCATTTTTATTATTATTATTATTATTATTATTATTATTATTATTATTATTATTATATTACTATTATCATTGTTATCATTTTATTTGTATTATTATTATCATTATTATTATTATTGCTATTATTATCATATTATTATTATCATTATTACTATTGTTATTATTATTATCGTTACTATTATTGTTATTATTATTATCGTTACTATTATTGTTATTATATTATTATTCGTCAGACCTATTGTTATTATCAGCAATCAGCATCATTATTATGACTATGAGGAGTGATGATGATGATGAGATGATGATGATGATGATGATGATGATGATGATGATGATGATCGTTACTGTCATTATTATGATTAGTAGTACTAGTAGTTGAAGTAGTAGTAGAAGTATCAGTAGTAGAATACTTGTCATGATGATCATTATCACCATAGTTATTTTTTATTGTTTTCATTTTTCATTATTGTTATTAGGATTATTGTTTACATTTATTGTTATTGTCATCATGATCATCATCATCATCATCATCGTCACCACCACCATCATCATCATTGCTATTGTCATCATCAGCATCAGCATCGTCGTCATCATGATTATCATTCTAATCTAATCACTATCATCAGTATTATCATCATTATCATCATCATCACCAACCCTCATTACCACCACCATCACAACCACCACCACCACCACCGCCACCACCATCATCATCATCATTGATGTCGATATCGCTGTTGTTGCTGCTGCTGCTGCTGCTGTTGTTATTGTTATTGTTGTTAGTAGTAGTGCTAGTAGTAGTAGTAGCATCATTACCCTTGTTGTTAAAACATTCTTTGTGTAGCGCTGTTTATCCAAATTGATTTGACCTCACTGCTTTACGCCTCACAGATAGTCAAACTGTTCAATGGAGTACGGAGATGTGAAGCTGTTAACTGACCACACTCAACTATGGTGTTGCATTTTTGATAGGCGTGCGTGCCGAATGTCTTCGTGTTTCCATAAACCAGCCAGTGACTTGACATACGTTAGTCATTTGACTCCCACACTCTATCCACCAGCCGCAAAAACTTAACCCTTTGAACCCTATCCAACAGCTACCTGCAGGAAGCTGTTGGATAGGAGGGATTCAAAAGGTTCAGTTTTTGCTTTGCTAACATTGTTGGCAATGCAGGACGCTGGTAAGTAGAGTGTGGGAGTCAAAGGGTTAAATACAGTGTCTTTAGCGTGCATCGTCGATATTCTGCGTAAGTATACACACGAAGACGGTGTAGGTATGAACAGCTCTGAACACACGTCAATCTGGGCGATAAACAAAAAATCTCGACCCTTTACCCACAACACCAGAGGTAACAATAATGATGATGAAAATAATAATAATAGTAAATCACTCTTATATAGCGCTATTCTCCTGCACATAGGTAAAGACTCACTGCGCTTTACATTAATTAGTTCATTTTTCCCAATCAGCCCTTCGCCTAGTGGTCAATTATACTAACTCCCAGTCCTAGTCCCCCCAACACACACACACATACACTAGCACGCCTGTTGCGAGCAAACACTAATATAGACGTTACTGAATCAGAAAGATAAAAAAAATCATGTTTCATTACTGGTAGTATTTATTAGAAAGATAAGTTTTGAGGCTCGCCTTGAAAGAAGAGAGAGATGATGAACAGTGTAGAGAAAAAGGCAGATCATTCCAGACAAGTGGGGGCTGGCAGCGGAAAGCTCGGTGTCCTATGGTTTAGCATTTTGATCTTGATTTTGCCAGAAGCTTCTGGTTGCTTGACCTAAAACTGCATTCAGGCCTGTATATTTTAAGCACATAAGTAAGGCATTTCCCTCTGCCACATAGACCATACGATCCACAGGCTACTTGGTGGAGCGCCATTGGTGTTCAGCTTTGCGCAGTTTGCATTTCCTCTTCTTGAGTTCGTCTGTCACCCATGGCACAGAGGGACGATCAGAAACACAGCGGGTGATGAGTGGCGCATGCTGGTCGAAGATCTGCTTCAAACCATCATTATACACAGTCGTGTCAAGGGATCAGTTTTATTTGTTAAGCAGCAAAGGCAAAGATGTCAGAGCGAAGCTGTTCAATATTGATTATTTTTTTAACATTTGGTGATGAAATGGTTCTTTTGGGTCTCTTATTGTACTGAAAGGCAGACAGCAGAGAATGGCAAAATGGTCACCCAAAGCCAAGTCTGTTACACTGGATTGCAAAAGAGGTTGATGTTCTTGCACCACAAGCCAGTCCAGAATATGACCATGACAATGTGTCGTCTCGCTGATGACCTGGTGCAGACTATTGTCATGGAGAAGTGTCTTCCGTCGACTGACACTGGGGCACGTCAGACTGTCATAATGGAAGTTACAGTCTCCCATGATCAGGACAATCCCACGAAGAATCGAACCCAGACAGTCCAATCGGAAATCTGATATATTTCCAACTTGAATATTGCGACCGTCAATACAGACTATGAAACAGACAGCTAAGTCCAGTGTACCATTTGACTACTGCACCCGTCAACACAGACTATAAAAAAACACGGCTAAGTCCAATGGCCCTCTTGACAACTGTACACGTCAACACAGACGATGAAACAGACAGCCAAGTCCAGTGTACCACTTGACTACTGCACCCGTCAACACAGACGATGAAACAGACAGCCAAGTCCAGAGTGCCACTTGACTACTGCACCCGTCAACACAGACGATGAAACAGACAGCCAAGTCCAGTGTACCACTTGACTACTGCACCCGTCAACACAGACGATGAAACAGACAGCCAAGTCCAGAGTGCCACTTGACTACTGCACCCGTCAAACAACGATGAACGACACAGTCAGTGTACACTTGATACTGCACCGCAACAGACATGAAACAGACAGCAGTCCAGTGTGCCATTTGACTACTGCACCCGTCAACAGAGACGAAACAGACATTTAAGTCCAGTGTACCATTTGACTACTGCACTCGTCAGCACAGACTGTGAAACGGGCATTAATGAAAGAAACAATTTTTGCACAGGCTGGTTGGTTCTCATTGACAGGCCCTGACACAGGATGTCATGCCTGGTGTTCAATCCCACCCAGCAGTATAAACGTTATCGTTGATATAGAAATATAATTCACTTCCGGCAGTGTTCGTCTGTTTGTTTGTTTGCTTGTTCTGTTCTCTGTATGTGTGTTTTTTTTATGTGTGCATCTCTCTGTTATAGTATTTGTTTATTTAAATCTCTTTGGTGCTGTAGTTCGGAGGACATTCGGGAAAGACCGAAGGACACTGGGAAAGACTAGATCTGCGGGCTTTGTGGGTTGGCTTCCCACCTTGCCTTTGATAACATGCCACGAGTTCTTTAAATGAAAGATGCTCCCAGGATTCACCGAAAGGGGGAGAGAATGATGAATCCATCGGCACTGACTCCATCACGACTGGAAACGCACAACGGATCATGATTAATGACCAGATGGAATTTCCGTGTGCGTGTGGATGGAGATTCACCACCAAACGCGGCATGAAGATCCACAGGACAAAAATGGGCTGTTTGAAGACACATACGAACCAGCAGCAGCGCACTGCGATAGCAGGTGAGACGTTGGATGACCAAGGCCAGGATTTAAACCATAGTGCCAAGGACATCCACGCTGACGGTTCTGATGCGGATTTTGCACAAGCTCTTAACGCCAAACGTGGAAAACTCAATTTGCCGCCTGCCGGTGCAAAAGAACAATGGGAGAAATTAGATGAGGAACTTGTCCTTAAGCTGAATGCGCTAATAGGGAACAGTACGCTGGAACACAAACTTGACACATACGGAGACATCATATACTCTATCTGCAGGGACACTTATGGAGTGAAGCAGCCAAAGACAAAAACGCCTCCCCAGAAATCCAGAAGACAGCAACAGATGGAGAGCATCCGGAGGGAGAAAAGGAAGCTTAAAAAGCGAATGAAAACTGCCTCAGAATTCGAGAAGCAAGGGCTCCTGGAACTCTGGAAAGATCTGAAAGCCAAACACAATGCTCTCAGCAAAGTGGAATCAGCAAGGCGAAGAAAGAGCAAAAAGAAGAAGACTCAAGATCGTTTCTTCAAAGATCCCTTTGACTTTGCAAGAAAGCTGTTTGAACAACCCAAATCAGGGACTCTCACAGTGGGCAAGGAAACCCTAGAGCAGCATCTCAGGGAAACATATTCCGATTCTCAGCGCGAGGCACCACTTGAAATCCAGAATCTGGTTTGGCCTGCAGCGCCAGAAGGAAAATTCAATAACAAACCACCAACACTGGATGAAGTGAAGAACGTAGTAAAGAAAGCCAGAGCCAAGTCAGCACCTGGACCAAACGGAATACCATACCTGCTCTACAAGAAATGCCCAAAAGTGCTCGAGTGGCTCCACAAGATGATTCGATCAGCATGGAGGAACCAGAAGATCAGCGACCAATGGATAAGAGCTGAAGGAGTGTACATTCCGAAGGAGCAGAACTCCAGCAGCATCAATCAGTTCAGGCCAATATCACTTCTGAACGTCGAGGGGAAAATCTTCTTCTCTGTTATGGCAGCAAGATTGACAAAATACCTGACTGAAAACAAGTATCTGGATATGTCAGTCCAAAAGGGAGGCATACCAGGAATGCCTGGATGCTTGGAACATGCCACGTTGATTTGGGATGCCATCCAAAAAGCAAGAACAGAGAAGAGAGACATTGACGTAGTTTGGCTTGATCTGGCGAATGCATATGGATCAGTTCCACACGATATGATCCAGCTGGCTCTTGAAATGTATCACATCCCAGAAAACATCCGAACAATGCTGAGGAAGTATTTCCAAGGGTTCTCAATGCGGTTCTCTACCAAAGAATACACCACGGACTGGACAGACCTAGAGGTGGGCATTGCAGTGGGCTGTGCAATCTCTCCCATACTGTTCGTGTTGGCAATGGAAGTCATCTTGAAAGCTGCAATGAAGAGTTCAGGTCCAGTGAATCTGGGAGATGGATACCAGATGCCTCCTCTGAAAGCTTTCATGGATGACACAAAGTCTTGTCCACGGATGAGGAAGAGACACACCAAATCTTAAAGCAGCTGGATGAGCTGGTGGCCTCTTCAAGAATGAGGTTCAAACCTAAGAAATCCCGAAGTCTCTCACTGCGAAAAGGAAAAGTGGCAGATTCAGTCAAATTCATGGTAGCCAACCAAGCCATCCCACTGTCACACCCCCGAAGAGGCCAGTAAAAAGTCTCGGAAGATGGTATGATGACTCCCTGAAAGACACACAAAGGGGATGTGAAACCAAGCAAACAGCAGAAGAAGGCCTGAAGAAAATAGATAACTGCGGACTGCTAGGCAAATACAAAGTCTGGTGTCTACAGTTCATGCTGATACCAAAGCTGCTGTGGCCACTGCTAATCTATGACATTTGCACCAGCACAGTCGAAGCAATGGAAGCCAAAATCAACAAATACACAAGAAAATGGCTCGGTGTCCCACCTGGTCTCACTGATGTTGCATTCTACTGTCGTCAAGCAATGCTGAAGCTACCTCTCAAATCCATAGTGGAGGAATACATAGTTGGAAAAGCAAGACTGTTGAGCATGCTGGAGGAATCGGAAGACAATATCGTGAGATCAGTTCACCCAAAGCTGAGAACTGGCAGAAAGTGGAAAGTCCAAGAGGCTGTAAACAATGCCAAGAGAAACCTTAGCATCAAAGAAATAATTGGACACACGCAAACCAACAGACAGGGACTGGGAGCAACAAAAATGCAGTGGTGGTCCAAAGCCAAAGGGAAGGAAAAAAGAGACATGATCATACAGGAGTTGAAGGAAGAAGAAGATGTCAAAAGAGTGCAGAAGGCAGTCCAGCAAGGTCAACAGGGGCAATGGACAACATGGGACAGTGCACTCCAAAGAAGTCTCAGCTGGAACGATATGTGGCACATGGCTCCTCTAAGGATAAGCTTCCTCCTCAGATCTGTATATGACCTGCTCCCCTCGAATGCAAACTTAGTGAAATGGGGGAAATCAGACGACCCAGCATGTCCGCTCTGTCAGAAGAAACAAACAGTGGAACATGTCCTAAGCTCTTGCAAAGTAGCGCTAGCCCAAGGAAGGTATACATGGAGGCACAACCAAGTTCTGAAAGTGATCACAGACGTGGTTAGCGAAAAAACCATGACCCCAAACGCACCAATTGCTATGACAACGTTCTACAAAGCAGGAGGGAAACAGGTCTGGCCCGAAAGTGCTATGACAACCAGCACATTGCCAAAGGGTCTTCTGGATGGAGCAGTCGACTGGGAGTGTACAGCAGACCTCCCAGAGTGGATAAATTACCCAGATGTCATCAGCAAGACAGGCATGAGACCAGACATCGCTCTCCACTCTGACTCCTCGAAACAAGTGATTCTGATAGAACTCACTGTGCCATACGAAAGCAGAATGGAAGAAGCACATATCTACAAGACCGAAAAATACGCGGGTCTTGCCAGCACCCTGAAGAAAGCAGGTCTGCGGGTCAAAATCTTCGCCATAGAGGTCGGGGCAAGAGGGTTTGTGGGCACCTCCGCTTATGATCTCATGAAACAACTCGCCATTTCTGGGAAGAAGAGGACTAGAACCCTTAAAGCGATGGCAGAGGCAGCAGAAAGGAGCTCAAGCTGGATCTGGGCAAGGAGGAACCAAAAGTGAACTTCATAAGGATTAAATTCCCTACAGATGATGTGTGCCCCGTTAGCACATTGGTAAAACCGCGTACCGCAGTTCTGAAGCGCAGAATCGCCCAGGTTCGCTCCCCGGCGTGGGAAAAAAAAAAAAAATAGACAACAGCAGAAGGGCATCCAGGAGTCATGACCTGGATGTGGCCCGGCCCCCCGAGAGTGTAAGGAATTCAGGGCCGAAACACTTGTCTAAAGGGGGTTACTTCTCTGAAGACCTTCTGTTGTCTAGCTCTCCCTAGAGTTTCTTTCTACCTCTACCATGTATGTATACATTGCAGTGAAAGCTTGTTATACTTTTTGATTATGAATTGTATACATTTCCTGATGCTTGTGAATGTAGTGTATTACATCAATGACAATAATCAAAAACAAGTTTTTAAAAAGTAGGCTTGTTCGTTGCCCATCATAATGTGCCAACCATGCCGGTACTTTCAGTGTTTCATAGCTCCTCTTTACCCTTCCAGTTTCAAGACCTTGCCATCGGATAAGATTCTAGGCAGGTTGAAAATGCCTGCTGGCAATTTTGAGTAGAGTGCATACAGAATTGGCAGTTTTGGGTGAAGCGCATATGGACCTGTCTGAGCGTTTTGAATCCTTCCAGACACTAAGCTCCACACTGTTAATCATCTGGGGCAGAGACGGAACACTCGCCTCCCGATCTGCTGGCACGAGCTTACACGGGTGCGAATCACCACCAGGTAGGTTTGTACTTGCAGACAGCCTCCGGTCTACCCAGCTGCGATTTTGTATCTGACTTGCTTCAAAATTAGAGAAAAATAAAGTGGCGAGGGAGATGAGATGGGCATCACACTCCAACAACTGGCTCTGAGAAAAATTAAGGTCTCTACCTTTCCAGTTTCTATGACCTCAGGGTTATCAGGCAACCTTTATCTTTACATTATATGCATTGATTATATTTAAAGCACTTAACGGAGGCAACGACAGAGATAAACCATTATATCTACGCCTGTAACATCGCACCAGGTATAAAGAACCAGGAGAGGTTGTTGGCCCTTCAAAATATTTCGTGACTGATATTCCCTCTATTTTTAGCATTATGACTTCAGTATGGCAGACTATGACAATTTTTTTGCGGTTGGACTTTCAACTAGCTAAGTAAAGCAACCAATTAAAAACAAAACAAAAAACAAACCAAGCTGAACTCTGAACGAAGTTGTATATGGGCAGCTTTCTGTGTTAACTAGTAATGCGGCAAAGACAGTACACAGGTTATCTGCCCAACTAAGCTATACACATTAATCAGATAACATAGAAGATGGTACAGGGGAAATAATCCATTTGAAATGTACAAGCCCAATAGTATACTTACCCAGAACAAAGCTAGGACACAGGGCTCCCACCGCCGACAGGCCGAGGAAGAAGAAAAGTATGACCAGCATGACGTAATGACGCACAAAGTTCATCACAATCGTCACGACAATGTACATCCACATGAACAGCATCACTGAAGTCTTCCGGCCCCACCTGAAAACAGTACTCACATAAACACTGACGTCACCTTGAACAATAGTACTTAATCTATGACATCATCACTTATTGTCTGAAATCGTTATAACATCATCACTGACCTTTCTAAAAACCTATGACTTTATCACTGACGTCTTCCTATCCCGTGTAAAAACAATGTAAAATCATCACTGACGTCTTCCAAACTAACCTCAAAACCGTATGTCATCGCTGACCTTTTTTTTTAACCTACTGTAGATAGCATATTGTCGTACATGAAGTCTTCCTGCCCCACCTGAAACAGTACAATGTCATCATTGACATCTCCCGAACCTACTCTGAAACGTATCGCCGAGATAATGACATGTCACTGACACCTGACAGTATTGGCATGTCACTGACACTACCCGGACAAGACACTGACAGTACTGACATGTCATTTATTCTTATTGTTGCTTAAAGCCCAGCCAACTGTAGAGAACCAGACCAGGGCTATAACCGTTTCAATACACACACAGTACTTCAATCAGAAAAAAAAGTTAAACAGAAAATTAAGTAGACATATGAATGCATTCGCGCACATAAGCTAAGGAGATGCCCCTGGCTTCACACTTCCGTCCAATTTATCACACAGGGGATTTAAAAACATAACTGAATACAAATTTATACATAACTAAGGATACTAAAACATAAAAACGGGCCTAAATTACCTAAAATTGCTTCTGCATATCTCATTTTTTTCCTTGAGCCAAAAATGTATTTTATATATGTATTCGATTATCAATCCTAGGAGAAAGTATGTAGGACTGTATTGAATACATACAAGTGAGTAGACCAGCAAGGCAGAAAATGATCGGAAAAAATGAGAGAAAGCAAAGGAACAAGGCAGAAACAAAGAGAGTGACAGGAAAGAGGAAATTTCTAGCACAGAATTTCCAGAATATGGGAATATTATACATACTGAAAGAGCCTCCTGTATCCCCATGGCGGGTTGACATGTCATTGAAAAATCACCGACACAACACTGACAGTACTGACATATCACTTACATGACAATGACAACACTGACAGTACTGAAATGCCACTGACGCAACACTGACGACACTGGCATGACACTGATACCACACTAATAGCAGTGACACAATAATGACAGTAGTGACATGTCGCTGACACCACACCAACAGATAAGACTATGACACAACACCGACTGTACTGACATGACACTGACATCACAATGACAGTACTGAATGACATCGACACTACATTGACAACACTGACATGACACCACAAAATGCTATCAGTGACACAGCAACGGCACTACTGACATGTCACTGACACCACGATGACTGTACTGACATGACACTGATAGTACTGGACATGACTATGACACCACAATGGCAGTACTGACACCACACTGAAAGTACTGAAATGACATTGACACCACATTGACAATACTGAAATGCCACTGACGAAACAATGACAACACTGGCATGACACTGACAGTAATAACAAGTCACTTATACGACACAGACAGTATTGACATGTCACTGACACGACACTCACAATGGTGATATATCACTGGAAGTACACTGACACCACACTCATAATAATGACATGACACCAAACTGAGAGTACTGACATGACAAAGACACTACACTCAAGGTACTAGCATGACACTGACACCGCAATGACAATACTGACATGACACTGACACCACACTGACAGTACTGACATGACACTGATACCTCACCGATAGCAGTGACACAATAATGACAATAATGACATGTCGCTAACACCACACCAACAGTACTCACATGACGCTGACACCTGGTGACATGACCATGGCATTAAGACCACACTGACAGCACTGACATCACACAGACATCATATCGAACGTACTGACATGATATTGACACCACAATGACAGTACTGTCATGACACTGACACCACACTGACAATATTGACATGACATTGACATCACATGCCACCACCGGCATTATACTCACACCACAAGGACAGTACTGACATGAAACTGACACTACACTAACAGGACTGACATGACACCACACTGATAGCAGTGACACTACACCAACAGTGCTGACATGTCACTGGCACCACACCATTAGTACTGTCATGAACTGACACCACAATGACTACGCTGACATGACATGTACACCACACTGACTGTATACTGCCATGACACTGGCCCCACTATGACATTACTAAAATAACATCGACACTGCGCTGACAGCATTGACATGACACAGCACTGATAGCAGTGACACATCAATGACAGTACTGACATGAAACTGACACCACAATGAAGCACTGACGTAACACTGACACGACACTGTCAATACTGATATGACTATGACACCACACTGGCTGTACTGCCATGACATTGACACCACAATGACGGTACTGACATGACACTGACACCACAATGACAGTACTGGTAAAGCTATGACACAATACCGCCTGTACTGACATGACACTGACATCAAAATGACAGTACTGACATGACATCGACACTGCACTGACAACACTGACATGACACCACAATGCTATCA